>CAUYUJ010014759.1:42302-72332 GCA_963575745.1 Prorocentrum cordatum | reverse complement strand
AAGGCCTGAGAGAGTTCCAAATGGCGCGCTCGCCGAAGCGCATGGAAGCGGCAGCGGCAGCGGGGCCGCGCAAGAGCGGGCGAAATGCCAACCTCGCCCACAAGCCGCGAAAATTGTGGATGAAAGTGGCACTGCTGTGTCAGCGCGGCGCACGGTTCGTCGTCGCCGCGCCCAACTGCAAGTGCTGCCGCCCCTCCCCCCTGCGCGGCCCGCGCAGCTTCTCTCCGCCAGGGCGCCGGAGGCGGGGCCGCGCGCGAGCGCCTTCTGCTTGCGAGGCGGGAACGCGCTGCAAGCCCAACATCAAGCTGCGCCACACTTGATGATCACGCTGCGGGAAGGAGGGGTGGGAGCAAGCGGGGCCCTCTGACTCGCTCGACATGGCTAACTTGACCTGACATCCTACGGTAGGTTCGCGTCGTGTCGACCGGCGGCGACCCCGCCAGCGGCGTTCAATTTTGAACGCCGCGGGCGACCCAGAATCGTTCGACGTTGAACATTTGGACGTTGCGGAGACGGCCGATCGTTCAAGGTTGAACGATCCCCGCGGCGTCAGAAACCAACGCCGAAATCGGCACGACACGGACCTGCCGTACCCATCCGGCCCATCTGTGGTCCTTGCGCCGTGCGTGTGCTGCCCGCGGGCGCGCGTCACCGCAGGCCTGGAACTCCACAAGTGGCCCCTCGTGCCATGCTCATATCGGAACGGGCAGCCGCGCACGTGGGAGGAGGAGGTGGCAGATGAGCAGGAGGGGGAGGAGGAGGGGGAGAAGGAGGAGGAGGAGGAGGACGAGGAGGAGGAGGAGGAGAAGAGGAGGAGGAGGAGGACGAGGAGGAGGTTCGAGGAGGAGGATGAGCAGGAGGATGAGCAGGGGGAACAGGTTCGGCTCGGATCGGCTCTCCTCGGGAGCCGGGTGCACGACCACCTCGGCAGCTGGGGGGGGGGCCGACGGCGCCATCTGATGCGCCGCGCAGCCCCAGGGGGGGAAGGAAACAGGAGGAGGGAGGAAGGAGGAAGGAGGACGAGGGCGAGGAGGAGGAGGAGGAGGAGGGAGGAAGGAGGAAGGAGGCAGAAGGACGAACCGCAGCAGCAGGAGCTGGAGCGGAACGGGGCGGGGGGGGGACGGGAGGGACCGACAGGGCGAGAGAGCGACGGGCACACGGACAGACACAGAGAGAGAGAGAGGCAGAGAGACAGGCAGACGGACAGATCCACAGACGGACAGACAGACAGACAGACAGACAGACAGACAGACAGACAGGCAGGCAGGCAGGCAGGCAGGCAGGCAGGCAGGCAGGCAGGCAGGCAGAGACGCAGACAGACAGGCAGGCTCTTCTCTCGGGGTCCCACGTCGCTGGGGCGCCCCCCAGCAACGCCCCGAGGGCGTGCCCCAGCCGGGCCTGGGGAACGAGGGCCAGACAGAGGAGGGGGAGGAGGAGGAGGAGGAGGAGGAGGAGGAGGAGGAGGAGGAGGAGGAGGAGGAGGAGGAGGAGGAGGAGGAGGAGGAGGAGGGGGAAGGGGGGGAGGAGGAGGAGAGGGAGGAGGAGGAGGAGGGGGAGGAAGGGAGGAATAAGGAGAAGGAGGAGGAGGTGGGGAGGAGGGAGGGGAGGAGGGTGGAGGGGGCACGCGGAGGGGCAGCAGGAATGGGGGAGAGGGGAGACGTGAGGGTTCGATGCGGGGGCCGTTTGGAAATACCCGCCCCCACCCTTCCCCGAGGCCAGCTCCAGCTTTTCACATCCCGAGTCGTTGCTTGACCGGCTGGACTGGCGAAGCTCACAACCCACGAGACGCTCCAAGAAGCCTGTATGCAAGAGGCCCCCAAGAGACCACCCCGAGAGACCCAAGGAGGCAGCCGAGAGGCCTCTGGCCCACTGAGGCTCCACGAGGCACCCCGATAATGCCAAGCTCCCCCGTCAGGAGCAGCTCCCTGGGACATCGTTCCTGGATTGGCTGGTTGAGTGGAGCGGAGCGGCGCCGATGTCGCCCAGAGGGCGTCCCGTGTAGGGAACGACGGGCGCGCTGGGGCGCCTCGGCTGGACCCGCGAGTGCGCGCAGAGTCCGTGTGACTCCACATCTTGCCACCGCAGGCAAGCTACTGAGACGAAGCCAAGGCGAGGTGAGGATACATCGAGAATATCTGAGATCCGGCGGAAGATGTTTCGGGCCCCGCGGCCTGCTCAGAGCGTCCCGGGACGCTCTGAGAACGGTCCAGAACGCTCTGGGACCAATTTATCCTCGTCCCAGCCCCGTCCGACAAGCGTTTCCAGGGCCGATCTTCACGACGCCTTCGCACTTCCATGATCAGGCCGTCATTCCGTCGCAACCGAGGGCGCTGTGGCAGTCTCCTGGATGGGCTGGTGAGGACACACGCGAGGCGCCAAGAATTGCAGAGGGAATCTGCCCTGGACTCTGGAGGCGGTCGGGGCTCTGCACCGCTTTGGAACTCCCGGGAATCAGTCGGGCGAGGGGGATGAGGCCGAATCGGCTCAAATCGGGAGCGGCCAAGAGGGGGGTGTCCAAGAGGGGGGGGTGCAAATCATGACCGGCGGCATGTGCGCGGCCCAGCGGGGGGGCCAGGGACGTCATGAAACAAGAAGAGGCGCCATGAGATCTGGGGAAATATCATGGCCCACGCCATGATCTCCCCCCCCCTAGTCATCACCCCCCTCTTTTCCGCCCCCGACTCAAGATTGCTCCCAGACCCCTCCCCGGGGTGCATCTCGCGCAGTCTTTCGCCCCAGGTCCGTGTGTTGCGGGTCCATGGGCCCCGGAGAGCGGCCCTCGGAGGCCGCAAGAGGCAACATCCCCGGACCCCCAGAGGAGTAACCAGAAAAGGACCCCCCTAACCCTTTGAGAGCGAACCTAAGCTAGGAGGGCCAAAAACATTATGGATGGGAAGCCTTGTTTTGCAGTTGTATCGAGCCAGACCGTCCAGATTCATGATTATCCCACATGCAAAGACGGGGGCCTCAGTGGGGCCACGTCTTCACCGTGTTATTTGACTACCTACCAGACCACCCCAACCTTACCCGAAGACCCGAATCTCGGATTGGAAGGGCAACGGGTTACACACTTGTTTTTTCAATGTTCCCCGACACCCCCCCCACTGGAAATGGAGGGCAAACCGGGGCCTTCGGGTTGGGTTGGGGTGGTTTGGTGGGCGTTGATTCTGTATCCGAGTCTCCTAATAAGCGTCGGGGGGGGGGGGGGCGTCGCCCCCGCCGACAGCCCCACATCGACCCCCGTCGCGGGCAGCCACCGCGCGCCGAAGGCGCTCGAGACCCCCTGTCGCGGCGGGACGGCGAGTCGAGCCCCCCACGCTAATTTGGAAAACCTAAATTGAAGGGGCCCTGGGACACACAAATAAATACCCACAAATAAAAAGATTCCCCATCCGTTCCCATATCTTCTGGGTTTTCGCCTTCCCACCCAATTCCCATAGCTTCCCATATTTCCTTGGGAGTCGACGATGAACTGCGCCGTGTGTGTGATTTTTCCCCTCCTGACAAAAGTAGGGCTAGGGGCCCTTCGTTCTCGATGGCCATGCGGATCCAACCTCTGACTCTCTCTCTCTCTCTCTCAACACGCCAGGAGCCCTGGCGGCGGGGAGCGGCGCTCCGCCCACGCCGCGGCCCAACGCCGCCTTGTCGTCGTAGAAGCTCGAGCTCCCGATGTGCATGGCGAGGCCGAAGTCTCCAATGAGCACGTCGCCGTGCGCCTCCCCCTCGTGGGACGCACAGGGGCATACGAGTACTGTACGTTGTCCTTGGAGGCGTGCGCCCGACCCGAACATATAGCAGACCCATATCGTACGAGATCGTCTCCCGAGCGGCGAGCGCCCGCCACGACGCATAGACTTCAAGATTTCTCGGTGCGCGCGTCGCACCTGGCGGGGCATACATAGTATTAATGTGTTGGGGTGGCACCGACCGCAACTGAGCACCACGAGAAAATCACAAGCCGAAAGTACTTGGCCGTTGTGGCCTCCTGGGGCCCTCGACGGACCCCGGGGCCGTCACAAAAAATCGGCCCAGGACGATAAAACAAGCACGGGGATGTGGTCCAGACCTCCTATTGACCAACACGATAGACCAGGGAGGACTGGGGCACACGCCTGTCTTCCCGACATCCCTGCTCTAAGAAGCAGGACGGACGCAGGGAGAGGGCGCCGGGAGGAGGGGACGTGTTTCTTGTCCACTGTCGGTCACGCCCGTAGGGCCTTAACTGCCTTTGCGCTTCGTTTGCGCACGGGCCCCTGGGCTGTTGCACGCCTGGCAACGCAGCGCGCCCTGCAATCCTCCTTTCTTGTACCGCCGTACCTGTTCCGGGCCCACATCCTCGACAGACGTACTGCTTTGCATACCCGAAAAACACTTCCTATCCAGAACATGCTGGCACTGGGTGCACTCGTGGCATGACTGGCACCGCTGGACACCGCTTCTTTGCCGGACCCGCCCGCCATCTGGAAACCAGCCCTTCTCCATCACCTGCTCGCACACGTCGCACTTCGAGCGCGCGCCGCACCGTTGACATACCTTCTCCGTATGCGAGAGCATCTGCTTCTTCAACACCTCCTTGCCCTCGGCGCACTAGTGGCATGCCCGACACCGCCGGGCACGCAGCTCTGCGCCTCTCCGCTGGAGCCGCCCGTCACACGGGAAGCAGATATTCGGCATCGTCTTCTCGCAGACGTCACACTTCACAGATGTGCAGTTCACGCACGCGCGCCCGTTGCACACGAACGTCCTGTAATCATGAATCTTCTCCTTGCAGGCGATGCACACTTCGCGGTCTGCGCACCGAGGGATGGCCTGTCCACGAACCTGGCGAGGCTGCCCTCGGAAACTGACCACGGGTTCCTCCGTGCCGCAAACCGTGCACTCAGAGAAGCACGACGCTCCTTCCCTGGGCATCCTGAACGCGTTCGTGCCCGATACGTACTCACCGCACATGGCGCAGACGTGAACCTCGTCGCTCGCGGCCAGTACACCGGCGCTGCATTCGTCATTGCCGTCCACGAGCAAGGTTCTACTTGCGCGTGTCCACACGAGATGCACCGTTTCCGTTCGAACCTCGCCATCGCACCCTTCACTCTTTCGCTACATAGAGCGTCCGCGCACGCCGTGCACTCGCGCCAGTGGCCCGCAGCCAGACACTTCTCTCCAACTTCTCCCCGTCGTCGACGGTCTGCTCCAAACCCAGCCACGGGGAACGACAGTTGGCAGCACCAGCGCGCCCACGACGGCCCCTGCTGCTTCCTGCGCCCTCTCTCTACTTCCTGAAAGAGCACTGCCCTCTCATACTCCTCCGTCGCCCCCGCTATGCCGCACGTCGCGACTCCGGCGAGCCCCTCCGCAGTCCCCGCAGCGCCTGCGCCGAACCGACCTCGCAAGAATGCCCGCATGCATGGAGGCCCTGCAGCCGCTCCTTGACGAAATAACTCTGGCGCAAAAGCCCTCAGCAAGAGCAACCCGCTCGCCGACGTCAACGGCGACAGGATGACGCACGCAGTCATCGCCTCCGAAGGCCCGACGACGCCCATCACGTCGCCGCAATCCGCGAGACCCGCCGACAACGTCGCCCCCTGCATCATAAACGCGTTGCTCGCGAAGTCCGGGGTCCACGTGAACCCCGTACGTCGCACCTTCGCCCCCGACGCTGCATTTCCGCCTGCGCTTCTGCGAAGCGCACCCTGGCGCCTCCTGTTGGGCGTGGCTTAATGGGGGGGTCACAAATGGGGGGGTCAGAAAAGGTCCCCTTTCGTGCCCCTTTCGGGCCCCTCCGGAGCCGCGGGGGACTCGTTTAGGTACCGTTTGGGTACCTTTTCGGGCCACACTCGTCGCCCCCCCATTTACGACCCCCCCATTACGCAGCGCCCAATCCTGCGTTCCTGTCGTTCTGCCCGGGCCGTCCACGAGCGCGCGCTGCGCATACTCCCTCCTCGCCCCCCTTGGACCCCGAGCCTTCGGCGCCCTCGAGCGCCCCTGCCCCGCCCTGCCTCCGCGCGCTCTCTCGCTGTCGTGACAAGCTCCTGCCACCACCTTCCCCACCTGCCCACCTGCCCCGCTCTCTCCTTCTCCTCCCTCGCGCCCGCTGGCCCCTCTCGCCTCCCCTTCTCCGCGCACCGACTGTCCAGTCCTTCGCGCCCTCCCCCATCCTCCTCCTCCTCCTCCTGCCTCCCTCATCCTCCTCCTCCTCCTCCTCCTCCTCCTCCTCCTCCTCCTCCTCCTCCTCCTCCCCCTCCTCCTCCTCCTCCTCCTCCTCCTCCTCTTGCGCTTCAGCTGTACAGAATCCGCTATTGTGCTCGATATCCCCCCAAAAAACGGAACATGCCACAGTCACCCCCGCCGACAGCAAGAAGTTCTCGCTCTTCGCGTCCCTGTGGATCAGTCCCGTGCCGTGCACCTCGGGACGCGGAGATGGTGGGGGGCGCGGGACGAGGGGCAGGAAGGGAGGAAAAAGAGGGGCGGCGGGACGACAGAGGGGGAGCGAGAGCGGAGAGACGAGGGCGAGGGAGTGGGAGGGCAGAGGAGAGGGAGGGTGGGGGGGAGGGAGGGGGGAGGGAGGGGGAGGAGGGGGAGGGGGGGAGGGAGGGGGGAGGTAGGGGAAGGGGGAGGGGGGAGGGTGGGGGGGGGAGGGTGAGGGGGGTGGGGGGAGGGGGGGGGGGGGGGGCAAAAATTAGGAGAGAGGCAACAGGAGGAGGGGGGACAGGGGGACCCACAGCGGGGGAGGGCGGCGGAGCAAGGGCGGCGAGGGGAGCGAGGGGGAGAGGGGGGGAGCGCAGAATGGGGGAGCGCAGAATGGGGGGGCAGAAGGGGGCGGGAAGGGAAGGGAAGCCGAGGGAAAGCTCGAAGGACGAAAAGGCACTCTGGACTTCTTACTAAGCGTGGGGGGGTACCCCCTCGACGGGGGTCAACCTCGCCTCGTCGTCGCGCCGCGACGGGGTCGGAACGCCTTCGGCGCGCGGTGGCTGCCCGCGACGGGGGTCGATGTGGGGCTGTCGGCGGGGGTGACACCCCCCCGACGCTTATTAAGAAACTCGGAGTACCTATACCGCTACCATTTTCCCGTTTACCCCTTTTTCGCCCTCCTGGGAGGCCCTCGTCGCCACCGCTGGATTCGCCTCGAGATTCTGGTCAAAAAGGCGTCCCAGAAGAGGTCCGGGGAGCAGCGGTATCGGTGCCGCTTGAATTCCCCAGAAGCGGGAGCGGGGCGGACGGGGGGCAGGGAGTTCGGAGGGGCTGGGGGGGGGGAGGGGAGCGAGGAGGAGGGGGGCGGGATGGGGAGACGGGGGGAGGAGGAGGAGGAGGAGGAGGAGGAGAGGAGGAGGAGAGGAGGAGGAGGAGGAGGAGAAGGAGGAGGGGCAGGGGAGGGCGGCCGGGCCCAAACGGCAGGCGGAGGGTCGGGGGAGAGGCCGAACGGGAGCCCGGGCCGTCGTCGTTGGCGGCCGCAGGCACAGGGGGTGGGGGGAGGGGGGGGGGGAGGGCTTCTTAGAAGCAGGGCTGCGGAAGCAGGCTGCTTCTAGGAAGGCGCCGGCCTTACATCTGTAGATAGGGCCCGCGCCTTCTAAGAAGCAGGGGTGCTTTAAGAAGCCCTCCCCCCTCCCCCCCCCACCCCCCTCTGCGCGTGGCTGACGTCGACAGAAGGGAGCTCGATGTGAAAAACCGGCCCGAGAGGGGCACAGGGGGCCCATGGGACGCGCAGAGACATACTGGTACTATATGCCCACCTTGGTGGCGCGCGTCCGACCCGAACATATAGTATACCCATCTTGTAGTATATCGTTTCCCGAGCGGAGTGGCCAGAAAGTGCCCGCCACGACGCATATACCAGAAGATTTCTCGGGGCGCGCGTCGCCCCCGGGGAGGCGACGCACATATAGTATATAAGTATGTTGGGGTGACGCCGAGCCCACGTCACGAACAAATGGGGCCCCCAGGCAGCTGGGATCGCCCGCTCCGTCCCTCTCCGCCCCTCTGGCCGGGGCCGTCGAACGAGACGGCAAGGACGCGCGGGTGTGCCTCTGACACGCCCTCGCCGTCTCCCACCCCGCCCCGCCCCGCCGTTCCTTCCCGAGCCCTCTGTGCAGATTCCTCTCGCTGTCCTATTGTTGTTTCTCTCTCTCTGTTTCTCTGTCTCTCTCTCTCTCTCTCTCTCTCTCCCTCCCTCCCTCCCTCCCTCCCTCCCTCCCTCCCTCCCTACCTCTCCTTCTCTGTTTCTCTATCTCTCTCACTCTCTGTATATACGTGTATATACACATACATATATGTATGGATACCGCTCTCTATATCTCTAGATATGTATAATTAAACAAATAAATGGGTGAAAATATATCGATACACAAACCTGTATATATATATACAGGTGTATATACGTGTGTTTATATATACACACACGTAGCACCCCGCAGTTGCGGATAAGAGTGAGGGGGTGGCGGGGACGTCTGCAGTCTGCGAGGCTCTGAAGAAGCCCGCCGCAGGCGCAAAATGTTCAAGCTATACAACAAGCCCGCCGCAAGCGCGGATTCGTTTGGCAATGTAGGTGGGTCTCGGGTTGGGTCGCAGGTGGGTCGCGGGTGGGTCGCGGGCCAGGTCGCGAGTGGGTCGCGGGCGGGTCGCGGGTGGGTCGCGGGTGGGTCGCGAGCGGGTCGCGGGTGGGTCGCGGGTGGGTCGCGGGCCGGTCGCGGGGGGGACGACGACAACAAACAACAACAACAACAACAACAACAACAAAAACAACAACAACAACAACAACAACAACCACAACAACAACAACAACAACAAAAAGAACAGCAACAACAAAAGCAACAACAACAACAGCAACAACAACAGCAACAGCAACAACAACAACGCAACAAGCAGAATCCTCAACACGGATCCGCACTTCAGCCACGCACCCAGGGACAATGAATGACCGTTCGGCCCTCTGATTCTGATATAACTATATATATATATATATATATATATATGCACCTATACGACCACCCTTCGGATGATAAGGAGGCTGTGGGGGGGAAGAAACCAACTGATGACAACAGCGAAGACTGATGGTGGCGATGCTGGCGATGCGCTCGCGAGCTGGGGACGATGCATGATGGCGATAATGGTTACAATGCATGGTGGACACCATGTGGACATCATCGGGACACAATCGGGACACAATCGGGAAGCAATCGAGACACCATCGGGACACCTTTGGGACACCACTGGGGCACCATCGGGACACCATCAGGAATCCATCGGGACACCATCGGGGCACCATGAGGGCACCATTGGGACACCATCGGGACAGCATGTGGACACCATCGGGGCAGCCTGTGGACACCTATCGGGACACCATCGGGACACCATGTGGACACCACTGGACACCATTGGGCAACATGTGGACACCCATCGGGACACCATGTGGACACCACCGGAATACCAGCGGGACATTATCAAAACACCATAGGGATGAGCACCTGAAGACAATGCAGAGCAAATGAATCGTACCATCTACACACCCTGTGGACACCATGTGGACACCATGTGGACACCACCAGGGTAACATATGGACACCATTGGAACACAATCGGGACGCCAGCGGGACAATATCGGAGCACCATCGAGGGCCATCGGGACATCATCGAGACACGATGAGGGCACCATCGGGGCACAATCGGGAGACCATCGGAACACTATCGGGGCACCTTGTGGACACCATGCGGACACCATGTGGTCACCGTGTGGACACCGTCGGGAAACCATCGGAACAGCATCGGGACACCATCGGAACACCATCGGGACACCAGTGGACACCACGCGACACCACGGCACACCATCGGTACACCATCGGGATACCACCAGGACACCACCGGGACACCATCTGGACACCATCGAGACACCAGCAGGACACCACCAAGACACAATCGGCACACCATCGGAACACGGCGGGACACCACGGCACACCATGGGGACACCACGGCGAAACACCCTCAGCACCCGCACGACAAACGAGCGGAGACGCGGACTTCTGTCCCGCTGGCGCCCTGCCAATGGAGCGTTCATCCCTCTCGCCCGCCCACGCAGCTTCGCCGCGCCGGCACACACACACGACACGAACACGAGACCGAAATCAATTTACTGGAGGTCTCTCCGTTCCACTGCGATCTCATGATCTCCTTGTCTAGAATCTACACAAGTGCATACCTGTATCTACAAGCAGCGCGCAACGATATATCTATATATATATAAATAAATAAATAAATAAATAAATACATACATACATACATACATACATACATACATACATACATTACATACATACATACATACATACATTACATACATACATACATACATACATACATACATACATACATACATACATACATACATACATACATACATACATACATACATACATACATACATACATATATACATACACACACACACATACATACATACATACATACATACATACATACATACATACATGTGGTATAGTCCGTTCAAGACCCCCTGATTTGTTGTCCCAAAGCGAGAGTCTTGTCCTCGTGTACACGTGTGGGGCGGGTGAGGTGGACGGAGAGGAAGATGATGAGGTGATGAACGGAGAGGCGGGGGGGCGGGCGGGGGGCGGGCAGGCGGGCGGGCGGGTGGGCGGGCGGCGGGCGGGTCGGGATTCTGATGGACTCCTTAAGGATTCTCTGTTGCAGCGGGGGGCTGTTGAGTATTGGGTGTTGTCTTGGAGACGGAGGCAGTTGAGTGCAAGGTTGTCTTGAAGACGGAGGCTGTTGAGTACAGAGTGGTGCACGCTACACGGAAGGCGGGCGGGCGGGCGGGCGGGCGGGCGGGTCGGGATTTCAATAGACTCCTTAAGGATTCTCTATTGCAGCGGAAGCTTGTTGAGTAATGAGTGTTGTCTTGGAGACGGAGGCTGTTGACTACAGGGTGTTGCCTTGGAGACGGGGGCTGTTGAGTACAGGGTGGTGCGTGCTACACGGATGCGTGCGGGCGGGCGGGCGGGCGGGTCGGGATCTTGATAGACTCCTGTAGGATTCTCTCTCGCAGCGGGAGCATGTTGAGTAATGGGTGTTGTCTTCGAGATGGAGGCTGTTGGCTAAAGTGTGTCGTCTTGGAGACGGCGGCTGCTGAATACAGGGTGGAACGTGCTACACCAAAGGCGGGCGGGCGGCGGGCGGGCGGGCGGACGGGCGGGCGGCGGGCCTGCGGATCGGGATGCGAATCGACTCCTCACGGATTCTCTCTTGCAGCGGGAGCCTGGTGAATATTGGGTGTTGTCTTGGAAACGGAAGCTGTTGAGTACAGGGTGTGTTCTTGGAGACGGAGGCTGTCCCCTGAAGGTTATGGAACTTAAAACGAACAGATCTTTCGGCGGACCGCACGAAAACATGGATAGTCAGAAAACTGCGCGGGGGCATCCTCCTCCTCCTCCTCCTCCTCCTCCTCCCTCCTCTCCTTCCTCCTCCTCCCTCCTCCTACACTCTTTCCCTGATCAACAACTCCCCCCTGTCGCACCCCGAGGCCCGTCGAAAGGGCGGGCCGGGCGCTTCGCCTGAGACTTGCTCACTGCTTACGACCCTGAAGCTTAGAAACTGGCACAGTTTCCAGTGGAGGGCGGGGTTCGCTTCCAGAATGTGGCTCTCGCAGTCGCGCCGCGCAGAGTCGTTTTCGGATGGAGGGCGGGTCGTTTTGAAAATGTGGCTCTCGCCTTAGCGCGGCCGCGCAGTTTCGTGCAAACCACTGCAAGAGCTTCACGGACTGAGGGCGGGTGGTTTTCAAGATGTGGCTCTCGCCTTAGCGCTCGCACACTCGTTCAAACAATGCCAGCGCTTCACGGATTGAGGGCGGTTTTTGCTTTCAAAAATATGGCTCTCGCCGTAGCGCCGCACACATTCGTTTCAAACAATCGCAAGATCCTCACGGATTGAGTGCGGCTCGCTTTCAAAATGCGGCTCTGGCCTTTGCGGCGCGCAGATTCGTTCAAACATGTGAAAGAGATTCACGGAATCCTATAGTCAACGGGCCAAAAAAGGTGTTTTGAAAGGGCTCTGGATTGCAACAGCTACGCTGATTCGCGACGATGATAGTCCCAGGATGGCAGGGTGCAGGATCCTCGATACACAACAGTCATGTTGATTCGTGGCGTTGGAGTCCCGAGAGTAACGTTTTGGCCCGCTTCAGGGTCTTCAACCGATTCTCTCCAAACGAGGCAGTTCCGCGTGGAAATGAACCCTTGTAGGGGCCCATGAAGAGGGAGCTTGGAGGGAGGGTTTCTTCAACATGGTTGATGAGTCTTTGGTTTCCACTGGTCTCCTCAGGTATCCTCAGGTATCCTACCAAGCGAGTCCAGCTCTGCCATGACTCGCTCACCTGCTCAGTGGCAGGACCCGCCTCCGAGGTCAAGGCCAAG
Organism: Prorocentrum cordatum; assembly: GCA_963575745.1. Taxonomy (NCBI): domain Eukaryota; class Dinophyceae; order Prorocentrales; family Prorocentraceae; genus Prorocentrum; species Prorocentrum cordatum. The sequence continues at coordinate 59,917 of CAUYUJ010014759.1, read as the reverse complement.
ACACCTCAGAACCTCGGGGCACCAGGGAACAGGGCGCGGCACCGCCACCAAGGGCTGGCGGTGCCCTCGAAACATTAGACACGGCTCCCTCGATCGCTTTCGGACCAGGGGCCGAACCACGGGCGAGCGGAAACGGGAGCCCCCAGAAGACGTTGCCCTGGGGTTCCCGACCAGCACGGAGACGGTCCAGGGCGATCTTCCCCAGACGGACCGAGTCCCTGGGGCGACAGGACCAGGGACGACAGGGCACGGCCAGCAGATGGGTCTGCCGACGGGCGTATGCCCCGCAGAACTTGCAGAAGACGATCGCCTCGTCCCCCCCCAGGCTCCGACCGTCCCGCCCACCAGTCCCACGCCCACGCCGAACCACCCACAGCCTATGGGAGGGATGGGCGATCGCCGCAGGCCTAGGCACTCCAGGGCACGGGTGGCAGGCTATACGAGATCGGAGCCCATTCCTTACCCCACAGATGCAACATCCCCAGGTCCTCCCAAGACAGCCCAAGACGTGCCCATTAGGGTTCGCCACGAGGGAGAGGACCTGCTGGGGGCAGGGACGGGAATAGGAATAGGAATAGCAACATGACGATGTCAATGAAAGAGAGCAACTACCCCCCAGGCTTCCGCCGTGCAGCCCGTTCGGCTGCACTTAGAGGCTTGGGAAACACACCTCGATGGAAACGGTCCAGATAAGACCGTCTCGTATCATTGAGAGAATCAGAACCAAGACACTCTTGCCTGAGCCCCGCTTGTAGGTTGGCCGTGAAGAAAAACCCGCAAGCCCCACAGATCCAGACCCCGAGTGACTGATGAAACAACATACGGTGAGATTCGTGAGCCCACCCCCCAGCTAAGTGCAGCTTCCGTCTAGGCCCCTTAGACACCACAGAGTCGACATGCTCTAGAGGCTCGCAAGGGGATTCTAGCCACTCGTGGAGGGTGGCCTTCGTGCCGCTACTACGGCACGTGGAACACTTAAACCCACATTCACTAAGCGTGTGAGCTGTATTAAACCTGGCTACGACAGCGGGGGAGGGCGGCGGCGGGGCAGGGGCCGAAGAGACACGACCACCAGGAGCGATCGCAGAAATCTTCGCTTCCTCACGCTCGGCGGCCGTGGCCTCCAAGGTGGCCCTGAGGAGCCTCCGCCTGATCAAAGCAGCTCGCCCCTCAACCTCCGCGATCCTAGACCGAACACTGCTGGGCAACCTACACCGCTCAGCGGCCCCCGAGGCAATGGCGTCAGCCACTTCATTACCGCGCAACAACCACTCGGGGGTCTGTTTCTCGCACACATCCTGGGCAGTCTGGTGGGAGTTGACGTGCAGGACGACGATCTCGCTGAAGTCCCTGTGCTTAACCAGAGCTCCGATCTCCGCCCACAAGCCGCTCATCTCACTCTTCCCAGGATTGAGATACTGCTGAGCATGCCACCCACGCACAACATTTTCATTATCTGAAATGTACACCGTCGGACCTGCTGACCACCTTATAGCAAGTTCCAGACACCGAAGCTCACCTCTCGGCACAGATTGAACTCGTCCTGTTAGTGGTCCTGCAATCTTGGTCCCGATGGTCATGGCGATGGGGTCGGTCATCACTACCAAGCCCAGGCCGACTCTCCTCAGCGATGGAAACCGACTCTCGGGCCCACCTGAGGCATCACCGAAAATGAATAAAGGTTGAGCCAGCGTGCCGCTGCCAAGGCACTCAGCTCCAAGTGGGCATACCAGATCAACAGCTGTCCAGTCTTCTTGCATCGCTGGCGCTGGCGTAGCCGTCAAATGTCTTGGAATCAACCCACGATACCACAGACATGCATCACTGTCGCCTTGTGCCAAGGCTGCTGGTACCAACTTATCTGAGTCGGTGAAAGCTTTGGCATTAGTATTGGCATTGCATAACCACCCTCGATGCCTCATGTCCTCGGGCTCCTGCTTGCACCGAAGACACAAATTGGACTTGCATAACTTCGCTTCGAACTTCCTCGTCCGCGTCCAACACCCTCCTGTGCTAATCGTCAACATGAGTTCGGCGAGCTGATGGCCATGAGGCCCTGCACGGAGCCTAGTGAGCAGCCGTCGAAGGGAATCGTTATCAGCCCCGAACTCCAGGCCGGCTCCATGATGAAGTTGGGCAGCGTCCCGCCACTGTTGAAGATCAAGACTCTGCCCAAAATCAAATAAGAAATCTGCTGTGTCAACGTGCTGCTGGTCGATACTGCTATCCTGGAAGATCCAGTCGACGGGCTCGAGTCCGAACTCGTCAGACCGACACCAATGCGACGGCGACTGAGGATCCCAACCTGCGTTGACCAGGTACGTGACTATCGCAGAGATTGGCCCGTGAATATATCTCCCTCGCTCATGAATTGACAAGCTCCGCACTTGCTTGACAACGTCATCCCACACTCTACGGACTCCTGCACGTATCTGTGGGTATTCAAACCATGTCTTGAGCCATTGATTCAAGCATAACAAAGGCAGCCGAACTCCTGGATCTTGCTGAGGTGCACGTACATCGAGTAGCGTTGTGAGACATCGCCCTCGTTGGTGCGCCCCTGATACTGAACCAAGCTGCCGCCTGAGCTGCTGCAACCGCCACCCAAACGTACCATGAACATGATGAGCATACGTCGCAGCTGCCTGAGGCCCTGCGAACTCAATTTTCTTCGTCGCCTCGCAGCACTTCGACGCGAATGCGTGTCGCCTCAGCTTCTTGTTGCAGGCGGTGGCTTTCTGAGTGCGCGCCCTCCGTGATGCTCTGGCAACTCTGCGACCACCGCCTAAGTCAACTCCGAGATAACTAACTTGAAGGACTGCCTGAATATCGATCCCTTTCTTCTTCAATACTTTAGAAACGTACTTGCTATCATTCATGCTGTCACATAAGATCACACTCTTGGGCGCCAACTTGAGCCCTGCTTGAACGACCTGATCTCGGACCAACACCACACTTTGAACAAGCGCCTTGCGAATAGCTAAGCGAGACCCTTTGTGCCCTAAGTATAAGTCATCCACCCATATACGCTGGGATGATGTGACTCTCGCCGTGCAGAGCCTGTCCAGGATGAAATGGGTTAGGCACCGCCCGAATCGCACCCCATTTCTTAACCCTTGAATGATGCTCCTGGTGGGCTGGAAAGGGGCTGCATGAGCCCCAAATTGCGCCAAAACTCTCGGCGCCGTACATAATTGAACCTCCAGCAGCAACACTATACCAGGAAATCCCAGCCGAATGGCCGCGTCGGATAGCTTGCTCCACCTGATCATGTCATAGAATGACTTGAGGTCTAATAAGGCGCACCCGTTGGAAACCCCAAGCTTCACGAATAACTCTTGATCGACTGCTTTCAAGAAAGCCTCCTGCAGCGCCGAATTGCCAGCCACTGCAGCGTCCCAGTCCGTCGCTGTGTCGGTGGACCAGCGCTTAGTGTAAGGCTCCCGAATGAGGGTGTACAGCCGACATACGATGGGCAGCAAACCGATGATCCGATCACCACCCGCCTTCTTGGGTAAAAGACGACCCAAGACACATAACAATTGAGTGGGCCATGTGCCCGTGTCTTCAATCATATTGAGAACTCCAGCCAAGGCGTCATGTCCTTCCGTAGGGAGCCTCTGGATGTCCAGAGGCGTCAGCTGATCAACGCCAAGGCCTGCTTTGCTTTTCATCCGAGCTGCGGCTTGCCGTACCTCATCGCCGTCGATAGGTGCGAGCCCTTGAATGCGGGCCCACTCCCTCATGTCGGCGAAGGCGGCACACAACTCGTCGATGCTGAACTCAGGATCATACCACAAATCATGCCACTTGGTGGCTTTCGCATCGATGACATCTTTGGGATGAAATAAATACTCGCCATTGTGAAAGAGCTCGTCAGTGACCGTAGGCGTATCCTTGATACTCCTGTGCAATACCCCTGACGCTTCCGATGACGACACCCACTCTTTGAACTCCGATAACGACTGCCGTAATGCTTTGGCCGCAGCTCTCTTGGCGGCTCGCTGTGCCACCTGCAAGAAACTGTCAAGACTCCTTCCACCAAAGCTGAAGTTGTTGCAGAGAAAAGTAACCCAATGCTCCCAATCACCGCTGTCGTTGTAGGGGAGCACTGCATGCACCCCCTCGGGGTAATCAGTGCCAAGTCGAACACCAAGTTCTCGAAGGTAAACTAGCTGCCTGGCGCCGTTCCCCCGTTCACGATGCCGAGAAACTTTCACTAGAACTTGAACGACTCGCGACCACCAGCTGGCAACCCTGTCTTGAAGGGGAGCCTCTCGAAACGTGGCCGCCTGCTGTACGCGCTGCTCCCGAAGGTGGGGATCAGCCGCGCGAGAAACAGAACTAAGAGGTAAACCGTGATGACTGGATATCGTCGCCTCTAAGGTAGATACCCAACCAGCGTACAGCGCCGAGACGTGCCGAACGTGGGGCCCTGCAACTCGCACTGCTAGCGAATCATGAATGGCAGACCAGCGTGTGTAAACTTCATTGCTATCGGATGGGATGAAGCTGGATCCACAACAGGTTTGAGCCAAAACCCAACGGTCCGATGGAACTTGGAACTCGGGGTTCCGAGGCGACGATTCAGCAACAACGGGCTCACTATTTCCAGGGGCACTCTCAGCTTGACCAGCTGAACTATCTAAGCTGCTGTTGCTGGGGGGCTCTGAAACGGGCTTAGGCTGAGACTCGTCACTCAAGTGGGGCGGACCTGGGTCGGCAGCGGACACTGACACTGCGATTGAAACGCTAGGTGCGACTGAGGAACTACTATCGGCCAATGGCTCTCCAGAGGTTCCCACGACCTCCGACTGACCAGAGAACGCCGAAATAAAACAGGTTTCCTCGGCCCACGGGTCCTCTTCCTCCTCGCCTTCGACGGGAGCAAAAGCCTCAGAAACAAAAGGCTCAGGGAAAGACTCACGCGCACCTTCTTCATCGGGGTCCTGAAACATGTCCCCGAAGAGCTCGAGCGATTCATCGACAAATTTTTCCTTGGCGACGGCTACGCGAAACGCCTTCTCTGCTTTAGCTTTGCTACTCTTGGAACCTGGGGTGGGCAGAGTGCCTGGCCGACTCACCTGCGGGAGTTTGCCTGCAACAATGAGCGAACGTGTCACTAACTGCTGGCAGCTGTGACGTAACCTCAAACGCAGTCCACAGTGCGGCCCCCAAGGAACATTATGATCGGCGCGAAGGTCGACGACAAAACTCTCGGCTCCAGGACCTGTGATGACGTAATCGATGTGCGAGGCTCCCTTCGCTGTTGTACACGTGTACTCTGCTTCTGACTTGCGGATCCTACCATGGACCCGCGCGAGGAAATGAGATTTCTGAAGAGTCTCTGCTGCCATATTGAAATCTCCAATGCACAGCCAAGGTAACTGCAGCGCATTGAGAAAGCCTCCTAACCGATGAAAACGTTGATAGTTGATGGTACCGCACCTCATGCCCACTGACGGGTAACCGTACACAAGGACCAGCACCAGGGAATACGACTGGAAATGCACTACCACTGGAAGAAATCCGTCGTAAGCTGAATGACCGTCCGCGCATAAGTCAGGCGCGTCGTCAGGCGAAACTGGAAACCGATGAACCTGAAGATGCTGCCGAAAAAGTAGAACTTCACCTCCCTCATTGGCACGCTCACGCTTGGCCTCGGTGTTGCCAAGCCCCGTGCTCCTGGCCAGGTTGAACACATGCTTGAGCTTGCTGCTGCGGAACTTCGTGGCCCACCGCTTGCTCAACGAATCTCCGATGTGTGTCTCCACTAACCCGAAAAAGTCTATTGAATTATCAGATTGCCCTGACACCAGCGACTGGATATGCCCCCATGCCTTCTTCCCAAGACAAGTACAGCTCGAGAAGAAGAGCGTACTGCAATCACCAGTGCTACTGCCACCATCGTTTGAATAAATAACATCATCCAGCACTGTGCCACACCCATGCGAAGTACATGTACTCGCGCTCGTGGACTGACCAGTCGCCGATGATGATGCTGTCGCTGACTGCGCCATGATGGCGGAGGAGCTGCTTGCTCGCCTCCACCGCCGAGCTCACACGTGTGGCAAGCTCCTCCACTTCCTCGAAGTCCAGGTGCAGCCTGGCGCCCTCTTTGGCGCGCGCGTCGGCCTCCTGGTTGCCGATGTGCCAGTGGGCTGGCACACCAGCCGCCTCCGCCGTAGCCCAGCTGGTGTGGGCACGGGTCCAGCGGATGACCAGCGATCCAGGCATGTCGCGGGCTCGCGTCCACACCTCGCTCCAGAGCTCCGCGTACCTGGACTCTGGGCAGGTGCACCACAGCTCGCCCTTCTCGTAGCAGTCCACCACGTTCATGCAGTCCGTGATGATCTCCAGGTCGCCTTCGGCCTCTCGCAGGACCATCAGCAGCGCGTACAGCTCGGCAAACCCGATCTCCTGCACCAGGCCTGGCACCGTCCCCAGCACGCCGCCTGCCACGCGGCCGTCGGAGGTGATCATGATACCAGCCCAGCCAGTGCGAGTGATCTCCACCAGCTGCGGGAAAAAGGCTGAGCCATCGATGCACACTGTGCCCGGAAACCCAGCTCGCCGAAGGGCCCCCGCGCGCAGGCTCCGCTCAGCAGCCGCCGGCTGCGGCGCCAGCTCCAGCCCGAGCGGAACGAGGCATCGCACGAAGCCCATGTCCGTGACCTCCGCCGCTGCGCCTGCGGCGCGCACTGCCGCCAGGCCCATGTCGCGCGCCACCGTCGCCGTCCCCTCGCAGCAGAACAGCCTGTGGTGGTGCGTGCCCATGCCGTAGCCGCACCACTGGCAGTCGGGGGAGACGGCCGCCCGCTCGCCGTAGAGGTTGCACTGCGAGATGAGGCCCCCGCACACGAGGCTCTCCACCAGCGCCGTCTGCTCCGCGTCGCCCAGCCCCCTGATCAGGTCCAGCGCCGCGCGGACGGGGTACATGGTGGGCGGCCCCTCCAGCTGGTCGTGGAAGTGGGCAGGCACCGTCCGCATCAGCGCCCTGTGTACGCCCCGCTCGACCCACACCCCGACCAGCTTCGGGCTGTGCACCTTCAGGTCGAGGCGCTCGCCCCTGTCGGTGATCCAGACGTGCCAGCTCTCCGCTCGCCAACCAATGCGAGCAAGGCTGAGGCGCACAGCCCCAGCAGGTCCAGTGACCTGGCCCCAATGGGTAGGCTGAGCAGCGCTGAACACGGTGCCCATGCTGCTTGCGGGCCTGGCCCGTTGGAACACCGCCTTGGCCCAACCCAGCAGCGGCAAGCCATTGGCCGCGTAGGCGGGGTCGCGGCGCCATCCCACCCCAGGCTGGACCGCGAACTGCAGTGTCCTGCACCGCTTGCCACACGCTCCGGAGATGGCCTGGCCGTTGATGGTCCTGGCCCTGTCAAGGACCTTGGTCGGCACGCCCCTGACGCGGGCCCCGTAGAGGATGGTCGCCAGGCCGCTGCACCTGAAGACCGAGCCCAGCTTGGCGCCAGCACGTCGGAGCTGCATGTAGCGCGACGCCTTCACAGCCAGGCGCCCCAGGCGCCCACGCAGCACGCCCCACGAGGCTGTACCATCCAGCCTGAAGTCAATCCCCAGGTTCTTGGCCTCACGCCGCAGCCTGAAGTCCCACTTCCTGAGGCGGTGGGCCGTCCTCTTGCCAGCGTCAATGTCACTGGAGACTATCACCCCCTTGGTGACCGAGATCGTGAAGCCGTCCTCCTCCAACCTCTGGCAAAGCCATCTGGTCGCGCCGAAGACCCCGAACTCCACGTCGCGCAGCCGCCCGTACACCGCCAGCGTGACGTCGTCCACGACCAGGTAGGCGCGCACGTTCTGCCAGGACTGCATGAGGAGGTCCATGGCCGTGAGGAGCATCACCTTCAGCAGCCTCGTAGCGAAGGTGCACCCCGCCACGATTGACGTCCCCAGCGAGAAGGCCTCAGAGACCCACTTGCTCAGACAGAGTCTGCGCCGTCCCCCATACGATCGGAGGATGAGCTTCAAGCGCCACCAGCCCTGCATGGCTGACTCGTTCGTAGGCCTTGGACAAGTCCAGCATGGACGTCATCGAGTGCTGCTTCATCGCTGTCGCCAGGTCCGCGTCGAAGGCCTGCAGCCACACCGCGTCCTCGCATGACTTGCCCTCGCCGCCGAAGAAGAAGTCCCTGGGGTGCTGGCGCTCCCACTCCTGGGCCTCTCCTCGGCGTATCCTGCCCAGCAGCCTGACGAGGCTGCTCAAGAGGCCGATGGGTCTCCACCCGCCTTCGGCCTTGGCTAGGAAAAAGATGTAGAGGGTGTCGAGCTGCCCTGGGATCCTGCAAGTCGCCTCCAGCACCTGCAGCACCAAGCCCAGCGCGACCAATCCGTCGTCGCTCAGGTGGCCGAAGGACTGGGGCTTGATGCAGTCCACCCCCGTCGCCGTCGACGCCTTGAAAGAAGCCGCCGCCCGCCTGATGGCCTCTGGGGTGGGCGCCTCCCCTGCCTCCTCGAGCAGCTCGGAGGGAAGGGCGTCGTCCAAGTCGAGCGGCATCACTTCCTTGTGCCTCCACACCTCCTGGTACTCGTCCCTCAGCGCGTCCAGCGTCGCCGAGATGCCTGCTGGTCCCCCTTCGCCATCGAGGTCTGGGGCCCAGGCCAGCGGCGCCTTACAGTAGCGGTGGGCGGCGCCCGCACCGTCCTGTACTGCCTCCTGCGCCCACTGGCGCCACTGATGGCTCCGCTTCTTGCCACAGCGGTCCTCCAGCTTCGCCGCCAATCCCCTGGCCTCTTGCTCCAGCTTCTCCAACTCGCGGAAGGCGAGGTGGCTGAGCGTGTGCAGCTGGCGCTTCCACCTCCGAACCTCCCCCTCCGTGAGCAGGTCGCCGCCGAGGTCATCCGATGCCAGGGCACCCGCCTTGGCCGCGAGCCCCTTCAACTGAGACAGGGCCGCTGGGATCGCCGTCTCCACGTGCAAGCGCCTGCGAGCTGCCATCATCTCCCACATGACGGCCCCGATGCGGCGCCATCGAGCAGAGACTGGGCAGCCCTTGGGGTATGGTCCCCCACCTGGCAGCAGCACGTCCCTCTCCACGAACTTCGGGTCCGCCGCGCGCCCGACGTACAGGTGGGCGTCGGTCGGCGGCACGTGGTACAGGCCGAGCAGGTCGGCCTCCATCAACATGGCAAACTCGCCGTAGAGCAAGTCCACCATCCCCTGCGGCTCCAGCGCCGCCACGTCCAGCGTCACGGAAGCTGCGCCTCCGCTGGGTGCCTGAAGCGACGACGCTGAGCCAGTGGGTTCACCTGTTGGCCTCAGAGGGCCCCTAGGATTCCCCACATGCTTAGCGTCAGCTATAGGGTTCAGCTCTCCCTGCTGGCATCGCTCCTCTGATGGTGGTGCCGATGACGGTTCAGAATCCTCACTGATGCGGGGAGGAGCCTCCTCCTCCGTTGAGTCCACCTTGACTGGGTCCTCCACCGTGTCGCCGTACAGGCCGAACACTGCGTCCGTCCAGCCCTCGTCGTAACCAGCCCTGAAGTGCTTGAGCGACTCCGCGTGGGTGCTGACGGGCAACTGGTAGCCTGGCCCCAGGACGCTGTCAAGCCTCCAACCTGGCGCCGATGGCTCGCCCAGCGCCTCCGCTCCTGGGAGCCTCGTACTCGCAGCACCTGAGGTAGCCCCAGTCGCGGAGCATGTGGCGCCCTCTGCCCTAGCCACCGCGCTGGAGTCGGCGACCCCAGCGGATGAGGCGTAGGGTGAGTCTGGCGGCCGAGAAGGAGTTGCCGAACTCCCAGTCCAGGCCCCCGTCGGACTCGAGGTGGTCTCCGCAGCTACAGGCCTCTGCACGGCGACCCCCAGCCTGGCCAGCACCGCCCGCGCCAGCCCCAGAAAGGGCGCCCAGTCTGGCGGCTCGCGCCGTGGGCCCACTGGCCGCTGCGCTGGCAGCGTGCGCGCCGCCTTGTGCACCAGCCTGCGCTCGGGGAGCCCCCTCACGCTCAGCTGCAAGCGCACGGGCCAGTGGGGCGCCAAGGCCGTGTCCAGCCTGCTGCAGCCCTTGACCTTACCGCCCAGGCCGCTCGACACCACGAAGTAGTCGATCTCCGAGCCCATGCCGACGCGGCAGGTCGGCGCGCCCGGCGCCACCACCATGCCGTCGACCTCCTGGGGCCAGCCCCACGCCTCCAGCTCCTGGGGCTTGCAGTTCCAGTCACCTCCGATGACGTAGGGCACCTGCACGTAGGCCAGGTACTCACCCAGCTGCCCCAGGATGAGCTTCGACTCCGCGTCGAAGCCCTTGGCCGCCACCAGGTACACCGACACTGCCAGGAAGCCGCCAGGCACTCCGCAGTTGACCCAGCGCGCAATCACGCGGTCCTTGGGCAGCTTGGGCCCCTTGGGAGCCTGGCCCATGCCGATGTGGGCACGGACGCCGACGCCCACGCCGCTGGAGAGGCCGCCCTTGTCGGTGCGCACCGACTCGTTGAAGGCCACCTTCCAGCCCTCTCGGCGGCAGGCCTGCTCGACCTCCGCCGCCGCTCCTGGGGCCACGCCCACCTCCTGCAAGAAGACCACGTCGGCCGTGGCGTCCTGCTGCAGCCATCGCATCATGCTGCCGCGCGCCGTGGTGTTGGCCGTGTCCAGCCGCCAGGCGCCCTCCTCACGCCTGGTCAGCGCCAGCCGCCGCCTGGCCTCCACCGTCGCCGCGGGCGCGCTTGGCCTCGGGGAAGTCGAGGCCGACGGCCTGGCACGCCTCCTCGAACTTGCGGCGGTTCTCGCCCTCGAGCTTGTCCACCTGGTCGAAGAAGGTGTGGCCGCACCCTTCTTCTGCTGCTGCCGCGCCTGTGGCCTGGCCCCGCTCGCCGTCTGCACGAGCATCAGCAGCAGCACCAGCAGCAGACGCGTCGCCCGTGCCCATGGGCTCGTCCTCGTCCGCCTTGCACTCAGCTGACGCAAGCTCGGCACGGATGGCGTCGACCTTGCGCTGCAGGGCGCCTCGCGCGGCCTCGATGGTCCCTGCGTCGGCACCGTAGCCATCGAGCGAGCCCAGCGCCTCGAGGCTAGTGACCGCCTTGGCCAGCTCGGCAGCGCGGGCCGAGCTGCAGCCAGGCGGTAGCCCCGTCTTCTCCATCTGCTTGGCCAGCTCCAGCTGTTCGCGGCCCTCCGCCTGGCGCTTGCGGGCCACGTCCAGCGCCACAGCCGCCTCGTCCAGCGCGGCCTTCGCAAGCCGCACTCGCTCGGTGGCCTCGACATGCTCCGCCGCCCTCGCCGCCGCCTGCTTGTCCAGCTTCTGCATGCGCCAGATGCAGTTCTGCAGGACGTCGGAGTAGGTCTTCGGCTTTGGCGCGCGCGGCGCCTCCTTGGGCGGGGCCAGCTTGGCGCGGTCCTCCTCGGCCACGACCACGCCCTTGGACGCCAGGTGCTCCAGGAAGGAGGCGACATCCGCCTCGCTGAAACCCGAGCTGGGCTGGGCCTGAGCTGGCGCCTCAGCGCTGGCCGCGGCGTCGCCAGTCGGGACACGAGCGTCCTTACCGACGGCCTTGGCCTTACCCTTGCCCTTGCCTTTGCTTCCGCCTGCTGGCTGCGCATTCGGCTGCACCCCACCAGCGTTGGCCAACGCCAGCTGGCGCACCGAGAGCGGTGCCGCTCGCCCACAGGTGCGGCACGCCAGCCTGCAGGCCCAGTTCCCGTCGGTGCCGCAGGCGCAGCCCCAGGCCGGCTTGCGGGGCCCCGGCAGGACGACAGCCGCCGAGGGCGGCGGGCGCTGCCAGGGGGCGGGCGTCGGCCCTGCGCCAGCGCTGCGAAACCCGCGAGCGCCGCCGCCGCCACCGCCGCCTCCCCATGCTGCGAGGCGCGGCGCATGCTGCGGCGCCCCGCTGGGAGCCATCGCGGAAGCCCAAATGTGTACGGAATGATTCCTTCACTCGCGGCCAGATTGGCACGCACGAACGCGCCGCTCTGAAGTACGTTCGTGCAAGACCCCCCCTTCTCCTCAGGAAGAGCCCAGAACGGCTCCACTGGCTCCTCCTCCTCCTCCTCCTCCTCCTCCTCCTCCTCCTCCTCCTCCTCCTCCTCCTCCTCCTCCCCCTCCCCCTCCCCCTCCTCCTCCTCCTCCTCCTCCTCCTCCTCCTCCTCCGCCTGTTCTCCCCCATACATGCGCAGATGCAAGAAGCGAGGCATGACAGGCAGAAAGATCGGCTCGAGCTCTGGGCTGATGTCTCCGAAACCCTGGGAGATGGCTCTTGAGCTGCCTTGAGCCGCCTTGGAGCCGCTCGAGCCCCACGCCAGTCGATACTTTGTCCTTCATCAATGACTCTCCTCGGGGGCGGCCAAGAGGGGGCCGTCCAAGAGGAGGGACGCAAATCATAGCCGGCGGCATGTGCGCGGCCCAGGGGGTGGGGCCGGGGACGCATTGAAATAACACGAGGCGCCGTGAAATCTGGGGAACTCTCGCCAGCCCTCTGGGCGCAGGCGGTCTAACGATGTCTTCCTTCCCTGTTCTAAGAGCACCTCGTCCCTTTCGGAGAAGGGTTTACCCCTCCACCTACCCCTCCCCTAGACCTGGACGGGAGGGTCGCGAGGTGTCCGAGGACCTTTTGTTGGCCCAAAATGGCTCCAAGAGGGCGCCAGAGAGCCCAAGATGGCCTCCAAGATCGCTCAAGATAGCTCAACATGGCTCAAGATAGCTACAGCATGCCTCCAAGAGGCCCCAAGAGGGCCACAAGACGGATCCAAGTGCTTTTGGAGACCCCTCAGAACCTCTCCGAGAAGCCAAAATCCGTCCAAAAACCTAGAAGAAATCTATAATTTTGGCCTTCTCGCCTCTTCGCTTCCGACACGCTATTGAGGCCTCCGGATGGCCCCAAGATGGCCCAAGAGAGCTCCACGAGGGACCCAAGAGGCCCCCAAGACGGTCCCAAGAGCGCCCAAGATCGCCTCAAGAGCGCCCAAGATCGCCTCAAGAGCGCCCCAAGAGGGCCCCCAGAGGCGATTTCGAGAGCTCTAAGAGGGGGGGGCTAGATAAGGACCCCCCCCCTTTGTGATCGATGGCCTCCAAGATGGCCCCAGGAGAGCCCAAAGGCCCCAAGAAGGCCCCAAGACGCCCCAAAAGAGCCCCAAGATAACCGCAAGACCCCCCAAAGAGCCCCCTGAGGGCCCCAATATGCCCCAAAAGAGCCCCAAGAGGACTCCGACACGCCCCCAAAAAGCACCATAGCTCCAAGAAGGCCTCCGATGCTCCAACATTCGTAGCCTCCAACATGGCTCAACACGTTCCTCCCCCACCTCTCTTTGACTGCTCTGTTTCCCCCCCTTTCCCAATCCCCCCCTTTCGTCTGGCCCGAGCCCCCGAACTCCCCCTGCCTGGCGCAATCCGCTCCCAAGATAGCGGCTGCTACGCCGGGGACGTACTTGAAGCCCACGACGACCTCCCCTGCCCCTCGGGGCAAGTTGCGCTCCGCCCTGCCCTCGTCCTGTAGACTCGTGTGTCTCCTTGTCCTTCTGCCGCATCTCCACCTCCACCTCCCCGAACCACGCCCTCCCCAATACGTAGATTCATCCGCCCCCGCCCCAGCTACATCCTTATACATCGTCCGCAGCCTTTCGGCGTGTTCCCCCACCTCGTCTTCATCAGCAGTAGCAGTAGCAGCAATGTCGCCCCCATCAGCATCGTCATCGTTGCAATCGTCAGCGTCGTCATCGTCATCGGTATCACGATCAGCAGCAGCAGCATCACTGTCACAACCGTATTCGTCGGAGTCCCCATCGTCGATGCCTCCACCATCACGAGGGTCATCATCGTCGTCGTGACCGCCATCCTCGCCAGATCCTCCCAACGCGATACCGCCCCCCTGCCGCATCAGGCCCACTGGGACCCTGGACGACACGGACCGCACCTTTCTCGGAGGCGCCCCCGTGCGAGCTCGCCAGATCGCGCGGGGAGAAGGGGGGGCAGGACCGGACTCGCAAAACATCCGGCTGCTCCAACCTTTGTCGCTGCGTGGGCCCCGGAGGTCTGGACGTCTGGACCAATTCTCCGGGGCCAGCTTTTCGCCCTGAGCCGTTTCTGCCCCGCTCCATCCCCCCCATTTTGAGGGGGCCCACAAAGACACAAATAGATACACACAAACCCAGGACTCCCCCTATTTTCCCATATTTTCTGGGTGTCTGTCCCCCCCCCCACTTCCCATCTTTTCCCATATTTTCCTGGGGATCGACGACCACTTGTTGCTGTGTTTTTTCCCCTCCTCTTTCCCCTGATCCAGTCCATGGCGCACCTTGTCCTGTGCAAGATCTTCGGCACCGCCTGTTTTCTGAGCCCTCCGGCGCCGCCTGAGGCCCCGCCCGCCCGCGCCCTGTCTCCCCAATCAGGGCTACCCGCGTCCCGTTTAGCCCTTGACCGGAAGGGGCCCGCTCCCGACCCGCAGACCAAAGAAAAAATGTCTTCCCCCCCACGTCCCATATTTTCCCATATTTTCCTGGGGATCGACGACGACAACTTGATGCTGTGTGTTTTCCCCCTCCTGACATTGACCACCCCCCATCAAGTCGCGCCCAAGAGGGGCAAATTACACACAAATCCCAGGATTCCCCATGGTTTCCCATACTTTCTGGGTGTCTGTCGTCCCCCCCACTTCCCATACTTTCCCACATTTTCCTGGGGATCGACGACTAACTGTTGACATTGACCAGATGTTCCAATATTTTCCCATATCATCTTATATTTTCCTATATTTTTCAATTGTTGACATGGACGACTATTTTCCAATATTTTCCCATATTCTCCTGGGGATCGACGACTACTTGTTGCTGTGTGCTTTTTCCCCTCCTGACATTGGCCGCCCCCCACCAAGTCGCGCCCAAGAGGGGCAAGTCTGGCGGTGCTCCAGCGTGGAGCCCCGGGGCCCGCCGGGCGCCCGCGGGGGGGGGAGGGGGGAGGAGGAGCTATAAAGGGGCCCCAGGACACACAAATTCGCCGGCCCAACGGGCCAGAGGCGTGCTAAGATCTCTGGTACCTGGTTAACACTTCTCTAGTTCGCGCGCGCGGGGCGGCCCCTGGGGGTCCCTGGGCGAAGCCCGGCTGATCCCCGGGCGAAGCCACCAGAGCGCTCCATGAGCGCACCAACAGGGCTCCGAGACGTCCCCGAGAGCCCCAAGAAAGGCCAAGAGGCCCCCAAGAGGCCCCCAAGATGGTACACGAGGGGTCCGACATGCCACAAGATCGCTCCAAGACGCCCAAGATAGCCCCCAGACGCCCCAAGAGGCCTCCAAGAGCACTCCCAAGAGGGCCCCCGGAGGCAAAATTTATTGTTTTTCCTAGGTTTTTGAGAGATTTTGGAGCTTCCACCTTTTCGGCTTCCCGACGCCCCAAGACGGCCCAAGAGGCCCCCAAGATCGCCCCAAGAGGGCCCAAGAGGCCCCCAAGAGGGCCCCAAGATGGCCCAAGAGGGCTCAAAGACGGCCCAAGAAGCCTCCAAGACGGTCCAAGAGGGCCCCAAGAACGCCCCCAAAGGGGCCCCAGAGAGGGAACACCAAACAACATTTCGAGCCCTCGGCCCTAAGAAGCCCCTACGAGGCCCCAAGAGGCCCCTAAGAGGCCCCAAGAGCCCCCACGAGGCCCTCAGGAGGCCCCCAAGAGTCCCCCAAGCGGCCCCAGGAGGCCCCCCAAATGCCCCCCCGAGCGCCCCAGGAGTCCCCCAAGCGGCCCCAGGAACCCCCAAAGCGCCGCATTGACACCAGGCCCTCGGGCAAACGGCAGACATGAGACTGTATGGGCCGGCGGAATGAGCGAAGCGATTAAATAAACACACAGACACACACACACAAATAAGAAGATTCCCTATATTTTCCCATATCTCCTAGGTTTTTGTCTTCCCCCCCAATTCCCATATTTTCCCATATTTTCCCGGGGATCGTCGACTAATTGTGTCTGTGTGGTTTTTTCCCTCCTGGAACTAGGGAGGGGCAGCGGCAGGACAAGGATGGGGAGAGGGGATAAGCATGGCAAGGCCAGGGGGGAGGAGGGTAGGCCTAGGTCGGGCATGTCCTCCCACAGGCGGTCTTTCGGGGAGGGGACAAACATACTCAAAAACATGTTTCTTTTTGTCCTCACTTTTTTGACATTGAATAATATTTTGACCCCCCCCCCCCAAAAAAAAACGTCCCCAGACTGAGTTTTCATGAGTCTTGAATGTTCCTCCCGTAGAGGGACACGCCCGACTTCGGGGTAGGCAGAGACAGGGCTCGAGTTAAACAGTGTTTTCCGTCTTCGTTTCGTTTTCGTCAGCCCTAGTTCTCTTCGTTCCACATGTGCTGCAGAGCGACGTCAAACCGAAAACGGCCCACGACATTGCCAAAACACCGTCTAGCTCGAGCCCTGGGCAGAGAGGAGGGGGCGAGGAAGGCCGAACATACTCAAAAACATGTCCCCAGACTATGGTTTCATGATTCTTGAACGTTCCTCCTGTAGAGGGACACGCCCGACTTCAGCGCAGGCAGAGAGGAGGGGGAGATGACTACCTACCAGACCACACCAACCCAACCCGAAGACCCGACTTTTGGGTGGGGGGGGGTGTGGGCTCCATATGTGTTTTTTCAACGTTCCCGGACCGCCCCCCACATGAGAGAATGCCACGGGGCCACGGGGACATTGACCGTCTAGCTCGAGCCCTGAGCGGGCGCCGGCCCCTTGCCACGGGGCCTTGCGCTTGCCCTCGCCGCCCGCGCCCGCGCACCTTCTCGGGGGGCCCACCGACGCTCGGGCGACCGTTCCCCGTGCAGGCGTCCGCTCTCCTCCTCCTCCTCCTCCCTCCTCCTCCTCCTCCTCCTCCCTCCTCCTCCTCCTCCTCCTCCTCCTCCTCCTCCTCCTCCCTCCTCCTCCTCCCTCCTCCTCCTCCCTCCTCCTCCTCCTCCTCCTCCTCCCTCCTCCTCCTCCTCCTCCTCCTCCTCCTCCTCCTCCTCCTCCAACTCCTAGCCCCTTTCCTGCCCGAGGGGCAGTTGAGGGCAGCGCACGAGAAGGGCGCGCAGCTGTCACGAGCCTATCTTATTTCTCTGATGCCATGGCGCGACAGCGAGGCGGCCTCGCGGGCACCGTGGCGAAGTCAGGCGGTGCGGGAGCAGGCTCTTGTCGGAGAGGCAGTCGAGGCGGCGGTGGAGGCAACAGCGCGGGCCTTGTCTCGCGCCCGTGCTCCTCCCGAGGCGCGTCCGTCAAGACGACCGCCGAGCCCGCAGCCCCTGCGCCTGAAGCCGTCGTCGTCGGCGCCGCTGCTGGCGATCTCCAACGGCGAGGAGGGCCTCTTGTCGAAGTGCGCGCCGCCTTCACCTCCCCCAGGCCTCCGGGTGGGGCCCGTCGCGACTTCCTCGACGCAGGCGCCGCCATCGACGAGGAGGGCCCGCAGCCGTTCTCGCTCTCCTTCGGCAGGCGGCCGGCAGCGCCGGGCCAGGCGGTCACCGGTGGTCGAGCAGGGCGCCGAAGCCAGGAAGAGAAAGAAGGAGAAGAAGGACAAAGCCAGCAAGAAGGGCAAGAGATGCAAGAAGAGCAGCAGGCAGGATCGCGGGCCGCTGTCGGACTGGGAGGGCGCCAGGCCCGCGATCCGCGGAACCTGCACGCGAGGCCGTTGATTCCTGAGTTCCAGCTGGCGGACTCAGACACTGA
>CAUYUJ010014759.1:34802-37302 GCA_963575745.1 Prorocentrum cordatum | reverse complement strand
TCTATCCGCATCAGCACCATCCTCATCCTGCTTCCCCTCCTCCTCAGCATCCCCTTGATCAGCAGAATCACAATCATCAGCAGCAACAACATCATCATAATCATCATCGCCGGCCTAGTCGTCATCATAATCATCATCATCATCATCATCATCATCATCATCATCATCATCATCATCATCATCATCATCGTCATCATCCTCATCATCGTCGTCGTCATCATCATCACCACCACCACCACCACCACCACCACCATCATCATCATCATCATCATCATCATCATCATCATCGTGATCACCATCATCACCACCGCCACCACAATCATAATCACCAGCCTCATCACCACAACCACCATCATGCATAACCATCAGCAACGTCATCATTACCATCATCAGTACCATTATCATCATCAGCAGCAGCATCGTCTCGTCGTCGTGTTCGTCGCCATCCTCGTCATCATCCTCATCCTCATCCTCATCATCATCACCGCGACCATCATCATCACCGCCACCAGCATCATCAGCACCATCATCGTTTATCATCATCGTCACCATGATCGTCATCAGCATCATCATCATCAGCAGCATCATCAGCATCATCAGCAGCAGCATCATCGTCGGCGGCACCATAGTCGACGTCGTCATCGTTGTCGTCGTCATCATAATCATCATCATCATCATCATCAGCAGCAGCATCGTCACCATCTTCATAATTACCACCATCATCATCATCATCATCAGCATCATCATAATCATCATCAGCATCATCATCTTGGTCATCATCATCTTCATCACTATCATCGTCATCATCATGACCATCATCAAAAGCAGCCGCATTATTTTCAGAAGCAGCAGTAGGAGCCGCATCGACATCAGCATCGTCGTCATCTTCAGCGTCATCACCGTAAGCATCAGCACCGCTATCAGCAGCAGCAGCAGCTTCCCCCTCCTCCTCCTCCTCCTCCTTCCTCCTCCTCCTCCTCCTCCTCCTCCTCTTCTTCCTCCTCCTCCTCCTCCTCCTCCTCCCCCTCCTCACCATCATCAACATCATCATCAGCAGCAGCAGCATCATCATCAACATCATCATCATCATCATCATCATCAGCAGCAGCATCAGCATGAGTGTCAGCAGCATCACCATCATCATATCGTCATCATCATCATCACCATCATCATCATCATCATCAACATCATCATCAGCATTACCATCGTCATCATCAGCATCATCAGCATCACCATGCCACCACCATCAGCATCATCGCCATCAGCAGCATCACCACCACCACCACCACCACCACCACCATCATCATCATCAGCAGCAGCAGCAGCAGCAGCAACACCATCATCAGCATCATCA
Organism: Prorocentrum cordatum; assembly: GCA_963575745.1. Classification (NCBI taxonomy): domain Eukaryota; class Dinophyceae; order Prorocentrales; family Prorocentraceae; genus Prorocentrum; species Prorocentrum cordatum. Next base: position 35,948 of record CAUYUJ010014759.1, on the reverse strand, counting down.
GTACCATCACCATCACCATCGCCATCACCATCATCACCATGATCAACAGCATCAACCTCACCGCAAACATCATCATCATCAGCAGCAGCATCATCATCGTCACCATCATCATCACTGTCATCATCATCACCATCACCATCGCCATCATCTGCATCATCATCCTCCTCCTCCTCCTCCCCCTCCTCCCCCTCCTCCTCCTCCTCCTCATCATCATCATCATCATTGTCATCGTCGTCATCGTCGTCAGTGTCACCACCAGCATCATCATCATCATCGTCACCCTCATCATCAGCATTATCAGCATCATCATCTCCATCCGCACCCTCAGCATCATCATCATCATCACCATCATCACCATCCTCACCATCCTCATCTTCATCCTCATCATCAGTATCACCATCATCATCCTATCATCATCATCATCATAATCACCATCATCATCATCCTCATCCTCATCCTCATCCTCGTCCTCATCCTCATCATCATCATCATCATCATCATCATAATCACCACCATCATCATCATCATCATCATCGTCATCATCATCATCATCAGCAGCATCATCATCCTCATCCCGAAATCCCCCTCGTGGCGGCACCCCGCGGCAGGAAGGCCGCCCCCCGCCCCTCCTGCGTGAACCACCGCAGCACCTGCGCCTCTGCGAGAGCGTCGCCCGCAAGCCGCGTGGCGCGGATGCGCTGCAGCAGGTTGCCGCCCCGCGCGAAGTCCTCCAGGGCGAGAACGATGTCATGATGCAGTCAACCCGCATGGTAAGGATGGGCAACTTTTCAAAGGCTACCCTTGCACCCTTGCCCCATTCGGCCCAGCCTTGGCGACTTTCGCCGGCCAGCCTCGTTCGAAAGACGTTCGCGTGGGCCTCCAAGGCCCTCGCATCCTCATCGCGCATCCGCATGGTACGGGTTGACTGTACGACTGGCACAGCATGCGTTACAGGAATTCCAGGGCACCTGGCGGCCCTCGCTCGTGCAGCCCACGTGGGGCATGGGGAAATCTGGGAGATCCTGGAAAAAGCACCCGGGAAATCTGGGAAATCCTGGAAGAAGCTTGGAAATCGCGGGACGCAGCAGGGTCGTGACATCTTGCTCCTCTGATCCTCGGCGGCGTGCAGGGGCTCGTCCGCCCGTT
>CAUYUJ010014759.1:20000-27202 GCA_963575745.1 Prorocentrum cordatum | reverse complement strand
ACTACTACTACTACTACTACTACTACTACTACTACTACTACTACTACTACTACTACTACTACTACTACTACTACTACTACTACTACTACTACTACTACTACTACTACTACTACTACTACTACTACTACTACTACTACTACTACTACTACTACTACTACTACTACTACTACTACTACTACTACTACTACTACTACTACTACTACAACTACTACTACTACTACTACTACTACTACTACTACTACTCTACTACTACTACTACTACTACAACTACTACTACTACTACTACTACTACTACTACTACTACTACTACTACTACTACTACTACTACTACTACTACTACTACTACGACTACGACTACTACTACTACTACTACTACTACTACTACTACTACTACTACTACTACTACTACTACTACTACTACTACTACTACTACTACTACTACTGGTACACGTGCACCACATCACCACGGCTCAACCGCCTTGGGATGAGCGTCCTTGTGGCTGCCTCATTTCCAGTATATAGCGAGCACCTCTTCTGGGTGAAATGGCGGGTCTGACGTGCATGCAGCGGCGGGCGCTTATCCGAGGGCAACTGGTCCCTACGGCCCAGAGAAAAAAAGACAGCGGCGGCACAGCAGCACACGGGGCGACCCAAGTACCGCCATCGAGGCCAACGAGCGCAAGTAGGCGCGAGAAGAGGCCAGGATGGCAAGCCAAAATGGCTAGGCGCACAGTTGACCGTGCGAAGAACGAAGAACTAAGCAACAGGGCCCTACTTCTACTCCTCCTCTTCCTCCTCATCCTCCTCCTCCTCACCGAATCCCGTTGGATGGGGGGGGGCTCGCCGACGCGCCTCCGAGGCCCTCGGGGCCTCCAAGTCCGCCACCTCGGACCTCCAGGGTGCCTCCCTCTGAAGGGGGCACCAGCACGCTGGGCACACCTCAAGAACACTCATGGTGGCCTCAATACTGCCCAAGGGGAAGCCCCCAAGACGCCTGCCTCTTCGTCCTCCTCCCTTCTCGTCCTCCTCTTTACTCGTCCTCCTCCTTCCTTGCTTTCTGCCCTCCTCGTCCTCCTCCCTCATCGTTTTCCTCCCTTTTCGTCCCTCTCCCTCCTCGTCCTCCTTCCTCCTCGTCCTCCTGCCTCCTCGGCGGCCCCAAGAGAGCCCCCCGGGAGAATCCCGCGAATGATCGCGCTCTCGCAAGCAGAAGCGTCTGCTAACCCTGGGCGACACCGCGAGGCCGCCCCAGACGGGGCCCGAGCCAGCCGAAGAGGGCCCCAAAAGGCCCCCAAGACGTGATATTAGGAGGGCACCGCGCGGGGGGCCTCGCAGGGGGCCAGGGAACCCTCCCCACGTGGTGTTGGCGGTGCGCACAAGGGGGTGGGGGGAGGGGGGGGGGGGCTTCTTAGACGGAGGCTGTTTCTTAGAAGGCGCTGGCCTAACATCTACAGATAAGGCCCGCGCCTTTTCAGAAGCAGGGGTGTTTCTAAGATGCCCCCCCCCTCCCCCCACCCCCCTCCGCGCGTGGCTGATGGTGTCTTTGGGGCCCCCCAACATACCCACTAAGAGCACCCCAGAAGCCCTCTCTGGGCACCTCAAAGAGCCCCCCGGGGGGGCCCGAAGGGAAGCCCCGAAAAGGCCCCCAAGGCCCCGAGAAAGCCCTGCAACACCCACCGGGGACGAGGATGGCCAACCAGCTATAACTACAGGCAGACAGCACGACGGGACCGGGACGCTGCTAACAACACAACAGTTTCAAGCCGGAGCCGAATACATATCTTTTTCTGTGGTTTTCGGCGGTGCAGCGTGAATTTTGTGACGAGTCCCAACGCGGCCCCCGAGCAAAAAGCCCAGATGACCTCGCAGAGCGCGCAAGATTGTCACACTTGGTACGACACGGCCGCCAACACGCGTCCAGGCGGCCCTGCGTGCACCCATGAGGAGACGCAAGAGGGAACGACCAGGGAGGAGGGACGGGCGAGGGAGAGAGGAATGAAAAGGGCGAGAAGAGAGACGCATGAGGAAGGCGGAAGGAGGAGATAGGATACAAGAGACCGCAGAGAGCGTCGCGCCGTGGGGGGAACGAACCACACGGCCGTCTGGCAGGCACGCCCGACGCCGCTGGGCAAGCCAAGAGGACTGCTACAGCACGGGCCACTTGCCGACCGGAATCAGGACGATAAGGGTGAAGGGGCCCTGGGACACACAAATAGACACACACAAATAAAAGGATTTCCCATATTTTCCCATATCTTCTGGGTTTTTGCTTCCCCCCCAATTCCCATATTTTCCCAGATTCTCTGGGGAATCGACGATAAATTATGTCCGTGTGTTTTTTCCCTCCTGACAGAATCGGGACGAGAAGGGGCCAGTGAGACAAGCACACAGAGGCAGGGAGGAAGGGAAGGGACGGGCCCAGCTCGGCGGGTCCGCGGCAGCGGGCCCCGCTCCCGCGCAGTCCGCGCGCGAGCTCTTCCAGGTGCGCCTGCAACTCTTGAGGGGCAGCTGACTGGCAGCTGGTCGCGTCGGTTTTCAGCTGCACCCGCAGCAGCGAGAACACACACACACAGGCACAGGCACAGGCACAGGCACAGGCACACGCACACGCACACGCACACACACACACACACACACACATACACACACACACACACACGCACACACACGCACACACACACACACACACACACACACACACACGCACACGCACACGCACACGCACACGCACACAATACGGGGGACAAACCACTTTCACAACAAAGCCCAGCCCGCTCTCGGGGCCACACATCGGCACCGAGGGCCCGCCTGGGCCCCATAGACACCCCTCGAAGCGCAAGCCGAGGAAAAATGAGGGCCGATCCGCCGCCCGAGCCACACCTGCGGGGGCACTCACGGCAGCAATGACGGCCGGAACCGCCCTCTGGGTCGTGCCGGCAAGGTCTCAACTCCCGCGGTGTGCACACGCGTATCTCGCCACCGCTCGGACGTTCGGTTCTCCGTGCGTTTTTTTCGGTGTCGCGCGCGTACTTAAGATGACACAGAATGTTTCTCTACTGTTTTAGCCGAGAGAAATACACGCGTCCGAGCGGTGCCAAGGTATATGCACAGATGGGCGCACCAGGACAAGCGCCCCCTCTATCTGCCACCGTGCCGCTGGGTACTGGGTGGACTGCCCGCAGGTCCTCAAGATTCCTGGACAACCTTCGCTACCGGAAACCGTAATCCGCCACAGCGCCGTGAAGCACGAGCTGGGGCGTTCTCGGCTCCTCTGGGCCCTCCGTCCCCAGCCCTGATGACGAAATACCCATGAGGCCCGGACCCACAAATCCTGCAATGCTCCGCGGTCTGCTGCATGCCAGCTTTTGCCCCCCCGCCTGCCGGGCACTGCCGGGGCCCGTCCCCAAGGACGGCTTCGGAACCGCGAGGGCCCCAAGACGGGGCAGGAGTGCCCCACGAGGCGCCCAAGACGGTCCAACCGGGCCCCGGGTCGGCCCGAGAGCGCTCCAAGATGCCCTCGGTGGCCACGCGACGGCCCAGGAAGCCCCCAACCAAGATGCCCCAAGAGAGCCCCAATAGGCCCTCCCAAGAGGTCCCCAGGAGGCCGACATGATTGACCGTTTTCGGGATGTTGAGCGACATTGGCGTCCTCGCTCCCTCGGGAACCTGACGCCCCAAGACGGCCCATGGGGCACTCAAAATCGCCCGAAGAGGCCCCCAAGGCGGCCCAAGAGGTCCCCCAAACTGCCCATGGGGCCCCCGATACGGCCCGAAAGGGTCTCAACAGAGAAAGGGAATACGAACCGACATTTCGAGCCCTCCACCCAAGATGGCTCCTTAAAACCGCCAGCAACCAGCAGGCCCCCAAGAGACCCCCCAATGCGCCCCACGAGACCCCGAGGAAGGCCGAATCACCAAGAGGCCTCAACACACCCGCAAAACCACTTCCAAGAGATTCTCTAGATGCCCCCCAAGCGACCCCCACGAGCATCCAAGAGGCGTTTCGCCTTACAGCCTAGGCACGGTGGCGAGATGGGCCGGCAACTACGAAATAAGACGCCCCCCTCTAGATTTATCAACTACTCTTCTACAAGTACCCAATGCGGCCTCGGCCGACCCGCCACCATGTCCAACACGATCCGAATATGAACAAGGCCCGCTTGCAGGACGGCCCGCATGGTCCAAGATGGCCGCCATGATGCCCAGGATGGAATCGAAGATTAACCACCCAACAAGAAGTTCAACAGATGCCACCAGGCCGGCCCAAGATGCATCCAAGACAACCCAAAATGACTTGCAGAACGGCCCTGGTTGCCCCAGGGGAACCAAAACAATTGATCACCCAAACGCCCGAACGTTTTTGAATAGGTTTCCTGTGCTTGGCGCGTCGGGAATCCTACAATCGAGAACGACCCCAAAATCCCCCACTCTGGTACGCCCCGGAATCCCCAAAAGACCCGACCCAACACGGGCCAACAGGGCCTAGGACGCCCCCGACACGGCCCGCCAACATCCAAAACAGCCCTAAATCGCCGACGCGGGGGCCCCAAGACGGCCCAATGAAGCCTCCAGGACAGCCTCCGAACGACAAAAAGCCCGCATGAAGCCCCCAGGGCCCAGAAGAGTCCACAAAAAACAACCAGGGGGTCAATCAGAGGCCCCAAGGAAGCCCCCAGGAAGCCCAAAAAGGGCCCTGAGAAGCTGTTGTTCCCTCCTCCCTCTCTCCCCTTCCCTCCTGTCATTTGATTTACTCCCCTTGGTGTCCCCGCAAGGAGTTCCACAACGGCCGGGGGGGATGTGGTTCAGCACTTCGGCCAACTATTGGCCCAACGTTTGGCCACACAGGCGTTCCCTGGAAGGCACAGGGCGGCGGCGGTTCGCCGCAATCGTCTTGGATAGAAGGGGCTGGAGGCGCAATTGCCAGACGTTTGTGGGTTTGTCGAATGGTTTTTGGGGCCGATTACGGGGCTCTTGGGTGGACGACGTTCATGTTTCAAGGCGGGCCACCCGGATCCCGAAAGGCCACCAGGACGCCGCAAGAAGCCCCGACGCGGCACCAGGGTTTCTCGCCACACCCCAAGATGGCCCCGAAACGGCCGAAAACCAAACCCCCTGACACCGAAAAAGGACCCCGAGTAACTTCCCCAAAAGCAAATGCCACCGTTTTCCCCCCTTCAGGTTTCCAGCGCCCGAACACGACCCAAGCTGATCCAAATGTTCTCCGCGATGCCCAAAAGGCCCCCGACACTGCCCCAACTGAGCCCCAGAGTGCCCTTGAACAACCCAAAAGCCCCGAGCAGGGACCCAGGAACTCCAAGACGCGGCCCCGGGAAAAGTCAGAGAGGGGAAAGCGAAAGTGCCCGCCGGGCCCACCACCCGACATTAACCCAGGATCCCCCAATCGGCCCCCGAGACGCGTTGAAAAGGCCCTTAGAAGCCCCAACGGGGCCCGCGGGGCCCCCGAGAAGCCAGAAAAACGTCCGAATCCGACAAATTGTCCGACGCGCGCGGGAAGCTTCCGACCTGCCGCCCAAACGCGGCGGGACGGGCCGATGGCAACTACGATGCGTCACGGAGCACATCGGTAATTTAAGAAGTTGGACCGCCAACTCCGAGGCCAACCCTGGCCACCCCCTCTGCGCCACGCAATGCGCGCAGGAGACGAACGGGCGCGCTCGGGCTACGCTTTCAGGCTACAGCGGGACCCGCAATTTCGAAAATGTCCTCGGCGAGACGGGCCCGGCCACCCATCCCGGCCCACCCCCATAGATGTCGCCGGCCCTCCTGGCCAACCAACCCTGGCCAACCCTAACGGCATAAGTTCGTCCCATAGGACAAATCGATCGAAAAGGTGGTCCGCAGCACGTCCCCCGACTGGCCCGGCCCGGCCGCGGGCGCCCAGACGGGCCCCGGACTGCACCGGCAAAACCCAAAATCGCCTCGGCAACCCAGGACCAGCGCCATCCCCGAGCACCTGGAGCGACGCGAGATGAGAGCGGGGGGCGATGGGGAGCGACGAGGGGGCGAAGAAGAGGAGGGAGAGACAAGGGGCGGGAGAGAAAAGGCAGGGCGAACGCGGCAAGGGGCGCCGGGGTGAACCGCGGAAGGAGGAGGCAGAGATAAGGTTTTCCACGACCTATCTATACTGGGGCCAATAGGACACCCATCAAGCACTGCATGGGGCGGTACAGACAAACTGCATTAGGGCCCAATCGGTTCTACACTTAATCGATCATGATCAAGATCAAGTTCGATAGGCATTCGCACAACTCTTGCAAGAAATGATGCTCAGCATCATTTCTCACAAGGAGTTGCGCAAATGCCTATCAAACCTGATCTCGAACATGAACGATTAAGTGTAGATCCGATTGAACCCATGCAGCCTGCTGTAACGTCCCATACAGGTATTCATGGAAGCCCTGTTTGCCCCAGCATAGCCCCATGCGCAGCTCAGATCGCGCCACAGCGAGCCAGTCAACAAACAGAGCCTAAATACGAAATGTACAATACAGGCTGCTGCGCACGCCTTCCTGCAAGGTGCACTACTAGGAGAGAAAATAAGAAGGAGAAGAAGAAGAAGAAGAACAAAAAGAAGAAGAACAACAACCAAAAACATAAACATAAATGTTTGGCGCTCCGCGCGGATTTCTTGGATCCGCGCTGGGCCCCCCTCCCTGGCGCGCGGAGCGCGCCAGGGGCGGCGCTGGAGGCGCCGCTGGGGGGCCCAGGCTCGGATCCAAGAAATCCGCGCGGAGCGCCAAAAGTTTATGTCTATGTGGTGTGATTCTTCCTCGGCGTACGGAGTCACAGCAGCCTTGCAAACGCGCCACGGCCCGACGTGCGCGGGAACATCGCGGACTGCGTCAGAAATCATACGCTTTGTGTCAGCCATGTCGCGGTGCACGCCACGCCGCCGCCGCATCGGGTGCGCCTTGCGTGTGAGAACGCCAGGGAATATAAAAGATGGGCTTTCGGAGTGCTGCTCAGGAGCTGGTCCCCTCCCCGACTGATCGCATCATTGGGCACCGTCACCCAAAGTAGTCCCAAAACAATCCCCGTTCCGCCCAAGACCGCCCCCAAGTGGCCACGGACACCCCCAAAACGAGCCCCAAAGCCTCCAAGCGACGCCAAAAGACAAGAAGGCCCCAGGCGGCCTCAAGCAGGTTCCGGAAGAGCCGACGAGAAGCCCGAGAAGGCCCAGGGAC
>CAUYUJ010014759.1:0-15000 GCA_963575745.1 Prorocentrum cordatum | reverse complement strand
ACCCCAGGAAGGGCTGCGGGTGGGGGGCCACATGCGAACCCTACCCCTACGCCCCCACGATTTCTGAGGGGGAGGGTGGGGTTCACTTCGCTCGGGAGCACTCGAGCGAAGTGAACCCCACCCTCCCCCTCAGACGTCGTGGGGGGTAGGGGTAGGGTTCGCATGTGGCCCCCGAGCGGGGGTCCATTTTGACCGATGCTCGGCTGCGCGCCCAGGAGAGGGAAGTGAGGAGGAGAAGGCCTTCTCGGAAGGCGGCGGGGCTTCTCTGAAGCCCTCGCGCCTTCTGCGATTTTTCATGTGTCTTCGGGGAAGGCTCGGAAAACTTGTCCGAAGGCCGGGGACTTCTCAGAATTCTGAGAAGGCCTCCTCCTTCTCTTCGCTTGCTGCCAGGAACAGTCATGTTTCCCTCTTCTATCTCTCGGGGATGGACAGAAACCCCTTTAATAAAACGTGGTTTAGTGAAAACGACCTCGGGCCCAAACCTGGCGGGCGCAAGCCTGAAAAATGACGGACGGGCGCCCTCGAGAACCGAAAACGGACAAGTCACTAATTGATGTGTCAGCGTGGGGGGTCTGTCCACCCACGAATCTCATATTCGAATATCATCTTCATCACCATCATCATCATCATCATCATCATCATCATCAGCAGCAGCAGCAGCAGCAGCAGCATCATCATCATCATCATCATCATCATCATCATCATCATCATCATCAGCAGCAGCAGCAGCAGCAGCAGCAGCATCATCATCATCATCATCATCATCCTCATCATCATCATCATCATCATCGCCACCACCACCACCACCATCATCATCATGATCATCACATCATCAGCATAATCATCATCATCATCATCATCATCATCATCATCATCATCAGCATCATCATCATCATCCTCATCCGCATCCTCATCATAATCATCATCAGCAGCAGCAGCATCATCATCCGCCACCTCCGTCGCCTTCTCGGCATCCTCGTCACCCTCATCCGGAAAAAATGTGATCAAGGGCGCATCTAGATAAGACAGTCGAAGATTGGCATTGGGAGCCTATCTAATCCTGCCCCAGCCATCAAAATCAGCACGGTCCATGCAAAACGAGAGCCATCGGCAATGTCCAGGGCATCTAGACACGTGATTCGAATCGCACTCGGCGTGGTCACAGTCAGATCCGTGCTGATGTGAAACAGATCCACGCGCCGCCGTTCGGCGGCGCACAGTACGTACTTGGCGTGCATAAACGACTAGGCACCTTTCCACGTGCTGGCCAGGCTGAATTCACATCGCATGAACCACGTTACAGCTGTCAACGACTGCGACTTGGACGTTGACACCGACAACGGCGACAATTGACAAGTGTGTGCTCGATCTCCGCGAACTCTGAAATCAAAGCCCGCCGCCGCACAGTCGGGACGGCCACCAAGCAGCACTCGTCGGCCCACATCCAGATGAGGGGTCAGCTGTCCGAAAAGCAGGGGGCTTGGAAGTGCATCCGAGTGGTGACCGAAACGCCGGGTAAGCTGCACGCTGCCAGTACCAAAAGCGCAGCGCCAGCGACGCCGCAAGCGTGCACAGGAGCCGCAGGCTTTCGCCGCGGCCCGGCGGGCAGCGGCGGCACGGCTCGCCACGCGCCCGGGGCAGCTCGCGCTGCCACAGCCCCTCCACGCTGCTGCCTGCGCCGCGGACAGGCCGTCGCAGACGCTGGGGCCTGCGCTGGCCCATCATGAGATCCCCGCACGTCCAGCTGCCGCCACCGCTCTTGACCCGGAACATCTGCGGAGGAGGAGGAGGAGGAGGAGAAGGAGGAGGAGGAGGAGGAGGAGGAGGAGAAGGAGGAGGCGGAGGCGGAGGAGGAGGAGGAGGAGGAGGTGTGGAGCTGCTGCTTCCTGCCTCGGCCCTGGGCCCCCAGCTCCCGGACCCGAGCCCAACGCGAGGCCCACCGTGGCGCCTGACGTGGCGAGCACACCTCAGCGCCGATCAAGCACAGAGGCTGGCTGCGCCCTTCGGGCCAGGCCGACCAAGCAATCAAGCCGAGCCGATCATGCAGCCAAGCAATACAGTAGGGGCCCGACCACAAGAGACCTTCCACAAGAAAACCCGACCCTGAGGCCCCAGGACGTCCATGGATTCTTGGTGTGGGAACGTCACGCTTCCCATAATACAAAAACCATCGAAACCCAAGAAACCCAGGGCACACTGGAGGCGAGCAGGGTGCTTCTTGGCATGGGTCCCTACTGCACCGAATGCAAAACCGTCGTCGAACCTGACACTCTTGGCATAGCACTCGCTCGACATCCGCCAGCCCGCTCCCTGGCGCGCGGAGCGCGCCAGGGGGCGGCGCCCCAGCGCCGCCAGGGGGCGCCCTGTCGCCGATCCGAGCTATCCGCGCGGAGCTCCGAAAGTTTTATTCCCCACATCCTGAGTGGGGTTCTTGTTTTCCCAGAACACCCTCTCCTTCCCACCCACCTCCCGCTCCATCTTCCATACAGCACAATATTATTCCTACCACACACACCATACCATACCATAGTTCGTACCACACATACCATACCATACCATACCATACCATACCATACCACACCATACGTACCATACCGTACCATACCATACCATGGCGGACCATAGCATACCATACCATATCACACCAATGCCACACCGTACCATACCATACCATGCCTCCAATACCATACCATACCATATCATACCATATCGTACCATAACATACCTACCATACCTACCATACCATTACATACCACTCCATACCGAAAACCATACTACTTACATGGTTTCGTGCCCCTCCCACCCCTCCAGGGAGGCCCCGCCTGAGCGAGGAGGGTATCGGAAACCATACTATTTACATGGTTTCGTGCCCCTCCCACCCCTCCAGGGAGGCCCCGCCTGAGCGAGGAGGGTATCCGAAACCATACTATTTACATGGTTTCGTGCCCCTCCCACCCCTCCAGGGAGGCCCCGCCTGAGCGAGGAGGGTATCGGAAACCATACTATTTACATGGTTTCGTGCCCCTCCCACCCCTCCAGGGAGGCCCCGCCTGAGCGAGGAGGGTATCGAAAACCATACTATTTACATGGTTTCGTGCCCCTCCCACCCCTCCAGGGAGGCCCCGCCTGAGCGAGGAGGGTATCGGAAAACCATACTATTTACATGGTTTCGTGCCCCTCCCACCCCTCCAGGGAGGCCCCGCCTGAGCGAGGAGGGTATCCGAAAACCATACTATTTACATGGTTTCGTGCCCCTCCCACCCTCCAGGGAGGCCCCGCCTGAGCGAGGAGGGTATCCGAAAACCATACTATTTACATGGTTTCGTGCCCCTCCCACCCCTCCAGGGAGGCCCCGCCTGAGCGAGGAGGGTATCGGAAACCATACTATTTACATGGTTTCGTGCCCCTCCCACCCTCCAGGGAGGCCCCGCCTGAGCGAGGAGGGTATCCGAAAACCATACTATTTACATGGTTTCGTGCCCCTCCCACCCCTGCAGGGAGGCCCCGCCTGAGCGAGGAGGGTATCGGAAAACCATACTATTTACATGGTTTCGTGCCCCTCCCACCCCTCCAGGGAGGCCCCGCCTGAGCGAGGAGGGTATCAGAAAACCATACTATTTACTGGCCCCGCCAAAGCGAGGAGGGCATCAAGAAAATGGGTCCCACGAAACCGTTAATCTCTTTATGTGGGGAACTCCGTTAGCATAATTTTTGTGCAGTTCGTCCTTCTTCGACTGGGGCCCACTTTTCGTTCCCCTTGGGGAGCCCCCTCGGGTTTTCCGGCTTTACCGACTGGGGCCAACTTTGCGTCCCCTTGGAGAGCCCCCTTGGGTCTCCCGTTCCCCGCAGCAGCTTCAGCGCCCAAGCGAACCGCCCACGTGCCGCCAGACACCGAGCGGAGTGTCCTGCGGCCCCCCTGCAGCCCGCTGCTGCCCTCAACCCTGAGGTCCTTTCAAAGGTCCCCACGGCCAGGAACTCCGGGCGCTCCCGTGCGCTCTCGGGCGCTCTCGGGCGCTGCTGGAAGTACTGGGCCTCGCCGCAGAACTGTTTCGGAGACACGAGGGGCCCAAGACGGGCCCCGAGAGGCCCCGAGAGGCCCCCGAGACGAGAGAGGGCCCCGAGTCGCCGAGCGATCGGGCCAAGAGGCCCAGGATGGCCCCAGGAAGGCCCCAAGAGAGCCCCAAGAGCACACCCAGGGGGCCCCGAGAGGCCGACTTCAATCATGATCAAGATATTTTTGAAGAAGCAGTTTAGTGTTCTCGATGTTGGGGGCTTTCCACACTCCAAGACGCCTCGAGAGGCTCCCAAGATCGCTCCAAGACGGCCCCAGAGGCCCCCAAAGGCGCCCCGAGAAGGCCCAAGGGGGGCCCAAGACGGTCCCAAGAAGCGGCCAAGACGGTGAGCCCCAAGAGGACCCCGAGAGGGGCCGAGAGGGGGAACCTAAAGTGAGATGTCGCGCTCGCCACCACAACGGCACCCCCGGGACCGTCAGCAGGACCCCAAAAAGCCCCCAAAAGGGCCACAAGAGACCCCCAGGGTCCTAAAAGAGACCCCAAGAGGCCCCCGAATGGCCCCTATCAGGCTCCCAAAAAGCCCTACAGTTGCCTTGAAGAGGCTCACCTGAGGCTCCCCGAGTGGCGCCGCTCAGGTACCACTTGAATGAGATGCTCGAGTTCACGAGCAACACGGCCCAAGATGGCCTCCAAGATGCCTCCAAGACAGCCAAGATGGCTTGAAGAGAGCCCAAGACGGTCCCAGGACGGACAAGATGGCTCCAAGACAACCCGAAATGCCCTCTAGACTGCCCATGATGAAGCCCCAGGACGCCCGAAGAGGGCGCAAAGAGGACCTCCGGGAGGCCAAATCAACGATTATCTTTAGCTCATGAATGGTCTGAGCGTTCTCAGGTGATCGGGCTTCCATTACTTCAAGGCGGCCCCATAGGCACCAGAGATCGCCCCAAGACTGCCAAAGAGGCCCCCAACAGGCCCGCAAAACGGCCCAAGAGGCCTGAACCACAAGACGGCCCCAAAGAAAGCAGAACATTCGAGGGTGCCCTCCCCAAGGATGCACAAGAACATCCAACGAACACGAAGGACATCGGGGTACCCTCCCCGCAACGACCTCGAGCTCACACCTCGGTCCGACTTTTAGATGGAACGCGGCTACGCTGTGGTCCCCAGTCAGAGCGCAGGAAAAGAAGAGAGCTCCACGTTTGGAGGTATCCTGGACGGGGATGGACAGACCTCCCTTTAGTAAAACGTGGTTTAGTGAAAACGACCTGAGGCCCGAACCTGGCGGGCGCAAGCCTGAAAAATAACGGCCACGGCGCCCTCTCGAGAACCGAAAACGGACATTTCACTAATCGACGTGTCACTGTTGGGGGTTCTGTCCACCCCCGAATCTGAAGGGGCCCTGGGACACACAAATAAATACACACACATAAAAGGATTCCCCATATTTTCCCATATGTTCTGGTTCTTGGTCTTCCCCCCATGTCCCATATTTTTCCATATTTTCTGGGGAAGTGGACGATTAATTGTGTCTGTGTGCTCCGGATTCCACAATAAAGTGGTGGGGGTCACATTTGGGGGGGGGGTGTCTGATTTTAGCTGTCTTGAGGGTTCGGGGGGGGGTCTGGCAAAGGGCCGCTCTTTCGTGGATGGTCTGGGGGGGGTCTAAAACTTCTCGCCTGAGAGGGTTGTGACCCCCTCCCCTTTCTTAAGAAATCTGGAGAGTTGTTTCCCCTCCTGAGTTTGGAAGTATCCATGGGGGCCAGGCTCCGATCTGAGCCACGCGCGGGGCGCGGCTCCGCGGCGCTCCCCCCGGGGGGCCAAGGGCGCGGCGGCTCTGCGCTCGCCTGCAGTCTCCAAAGGGGGGCGCGAGGTCTCTCGTGCGGGAGCCGCTGCTGACGCGGCTCCGCCAGGCTTCCCACTCCTCCTCCTCCTCCTCCTCCTCCTCCTCCTCCTCCTCCTCCTCCTCCTCCTCCTCCTCCTCCTCCTCCTCCTCCTCCTCCTCCTCCTCCTCCTCCTCCTCCTCCTCCTCCTCCCTCCTCCCTCCTCCTCCTCCTCCTCCTCCTCCCCTCCTCCTCGGGGGGGGGGGGCCGTCCTGGGCCCTCGGCCAGGACTGCCCCCGGGGCAGGGGCCCAGGAAGCTGCGAAACTTCCACGCCGAGGGGCGCCCAGGGCGGCTCTGCGCTTGCAGTCTCCAAAGGGGGCTCGAGGTCTCTCGTGTGGAGCCGCTGCTGACGCGGCTCCGCCAGGCTCCCCAGGTGCGAAGTGAACCCCACCCTCCCCCTCAGAAGTCGTGGGGGGTAGGGGCAGGGTTCGCATGTGGCCCCCTAGCCAGGCTCCCCAGGCAGGGGCCCAGGAAGTTGTGAAACTTCCACGCTGAGGGGCGCCCAGGGAGGCGAGGCCTGGCAGAACGGAAGTGGGGCCCACGTCGGACGCAGATCCGCTACGCTCTGCGGCGACGGACTTAGGGAGTGACGACTGCCTACGCCTGGACGCACCTCGAGAGGCGAGGTCTACCTTGGGTCGTCGTGGAACGCAGCTTTGCTGGACTTCCCAGGGCTCAGAAAGTGGCAGCGGATTAGCGCTGGGGAACACTCCGAAGAACCCAATGAGAGCATGGAGACCCAAAGTGGACGGAGACATAAGGAACAGCCCGAAACCATCGTGGAACAACAGAAAAGTGTACACCATCACTTTATGGAGCTGGCCCGAAAGAAAAAAACACATCAAATTAGACATTGTGCTCAAGCATGTCAGATATTAGAGCAAGCAGCATGGGTGCGATGCGGTAATGCAGGGAAGTGTGTTACAGCGAGGTCTTCCAATGATAGGACGACGTTCCAACCAAGAATCGTGCCACGCAAGGGGGGGATGGATGCCGACTAGTGCAGAAGTCCCCTTGCAACAAAAGGAGCTGTGCAAGACATCCCACCGCGACGAGGTTGGCTGGTTCGGGTAAATTCAGGACACGAAGTTTGCACGCTAGCCGCTTCTGGGTAACGAGCTGACGCGGGATTGGCTATCACACAAAAGCAGCGCGGCTCATCGCCCAGCGGGTCAACGGTGGCCAAGAAACCCTCCGAAGGATCAGGAGGTGGATGACCGACGCGCCGTAGAGAAAGACAGCACTTTCGAAGCGGGCACGAGGATCGACTCAGGAGAGTGGCTTCGCTTTTACCGTCCGAATGCGTGTGCTGCGAAGGATGCTGTCGACGGTGCAGCCGCTGCGAAGGATGCTGTCGACGGTCGACGTTGTCGTCGCTGACTCGCTGACGACAAGATTCTGCCGACTGAAAATGTCGACATAAGCCAAATTCGAATTGAACAGCAAGCTCCGCCGCCGTGCCCGCAGCACGAGGGGGGCCACGAACGACTGCGAGCCGTCGCAGGACTATTCAAAATTAGACCAGCGACCCTCAACGGCTAGAAGGCTACAAGATCTTCAGAGGATACCCCAAGGAGGCCCAAGAAGCCCAAGCCACCTCCAGCAAAGCCTCCACAAGATGCGAACAAAAACACATCGAAAGCCTGAGTGATAATCCATGTGCGTTGGTTCCGATACGTTTCGTCTTAAGATCGCCTTGGGATACAAAAAGCCTCACACAACGCAAAACCAAAAATGGTAACTTAGCCAGCGCGGACCCAGAACAGTGAGCTGTTGCACCGTGGATGTGTCAGCTATGTGGTGCAAGCTACGTAGTATAAGCTATGTGGCGCAGTATACGTGGTGCAAGCTAGAGGCGGCAACGAAGCGGCAAAGGCGGGCGCGTGGCGAAACCTCACTGAATCCACCCAGCGCGCGAGGCGGCAACGAGGCAACAACTGGACGGCAACGTGGCGAAACCACGCCGACACACCCAGCGCGCGCGGCGGGCGACGAGGCGGCAACGGGCGGCAACGTGGCGACACCTCGCTGGACCAACCCAGCACACGAGGCGGCAACGAGGCAACAACGAGGCGGCAACGGGAGGCAACGTGGCGAACCCTCGCGAGACGAACCCAGCGCAACGAGGCGGCAACGAGGCGGCCACGGGGCGGCCACGCGGCGAGACCTCGCCGGATCCACGCAGCACACAAGGCGGCAACGAGGCGGCTACGGGCGGCACCGTGGCGAAACCTCGCCAAGCCCAAGATGCATCCAAGGAGGCTTCGGACACGCAGGAGGAGGAGGAGGAGGAGGAGGAGGAGGAACAGGAGGAGGAGGAGGAGGAGGAGGAGGAACAGGAGGAGGAGGAGGAGGAGGAGGAGGCCAGAAGGGAGGCGAAGCTCGACCCCCTCCCTGCTGCGATGCTGCGCTGGCACGGCGGCGGGGCCTGCCGCGGGCAAGGGCGCCCAGCTTCGCGCTGCGCGCTGCGCGAGGCGCAAGCTCTTCGCGCTCTCGCGCGCCGCCTCCCAGGGGAGAAGGAGGAAGAGGAGGAGCCGGAGCCGAACCGCGAGGCGCGGAGCGCGACTAAACTTCGCGCCCTCGAGGGCGCCCCTGTGGAAGCGGGCAGGCGCGCCGCAGGAACCTGCCGCTGCGGGCGAGCCCGCTGCGCGGCGGCCGAGGCGCGGAGGGAGGCGGAGGCGAGGGGAGGCGCACCGGAGGCGACGGCGGCCGCGGAGACGCGGGGCCAGGACCAACCCCGACCCTCCCCCGGCCGCCTCGGCCCGCCGTGCCTCTGTCGGGAGCGGCCAAGAGGGGGGTGTCCAAGAGGGGGGGGTGCAAATCATGACCGGCGGCACGTGCGCGGCCCAGCGGGGGGGCCTGGGACGTAATGAAATAAGAAGAGGCGCCATGAAATCTGGGGAGATGTCATGGCCCGCGCCATGATATCCACCCCCCCCTAGTCATAACCCCCCCTCTTTTCCGCCCCCGACTCTCTGCACCTCCCACTCCGCCCCCGCTCCCTCGGCCCCGGGGAAGCCAGGAGGGGAAGGGAGAGCAGACAGCAAAAAAGGCCGAGCAGAGCCGCGGGCAAGATCTCAGGCCATAGGCCATAGGCCCTATGTTTGGCTCGTCCATAAAGAGGCTGACTGGCACATGCAATTCTAAAATATCAAATGGAATATCACATGCAATGTTAATGAAATATCAAATGATCAAATGCCAGGATGCCTGGCATTTGAAACAAAAAACTGCGCAAATGCCTATCAAACCTGCCGAATTAAGGTGCAGATGACAAGGCGCGAGTGTCCCACAGAGACATCGCGCGCCCACTCAGGATCGCGAGCCACCGCTGCTGCCTGACACCGTTTGGTGACGCTCCGTGCAAGAGCCGGCTAGCAGCAGCGCTACGCTGGCCTTTATGTGCAGGATGATCTCCGCGTCGCCGCCGCCGCCGTCCGTCGCCCGCAGGTCCACGTCCACGACGTCGGGCCGGCGACCACAGGAGACGCACCGGCGCAGGGGCAGGAGGCACTGCAGGCACAGCCCCCTCGGAGCGCACCCGCGAGCGCACTCCAGCACTCCGCCGGCCCCCTGTCTTGGGCGGCGCGCCGTGGGGAGGAGTGTCGGCTAGACGTGAGAGTGACCCTGGGTAAGAGTGGCCTTTGGTGCGCAGCTTTTGGGGGCGCGAGGGGGCCAAACCCAAGGGCGTGGGCCGCTTATATCGCATCGTGCTCGGCGATCGGGGGGAGCCCGATGAGCCCGCACCAAAGGTCACTCCGGCGAAGGGTCACTCTTACGTAGGAGGGGGCGGGCCTCCTCCGAGGGCTCGGAGGGCCCTCCGGCCTTCTGAGAAGTCTGCGGGGCCTTCCCAGAAGGCACCGCACCGCAGACCTCTTGGGAGGCCCGTGGGCTTCTGGGAAGCCCCGCAGTCCTCTGAGGAGGCCTTCTACTTCTCACTTCCCACCTCGCTCTCCGCCGACTGAATGGGGGAGGAGGAGCAGGAGGAGCAGGAGTAGGAGGAGGGAGTGAGGGCGAACGGAGGAGCACCGCCGCCTGCAGAGTCATCAAACCAATTAAACCATGCATCAAAATCAAAGGGGAGAGGGAGAAGGAGAGGGAGCAGAAGGAGGAGGCAAGGGAGGAGGAGGAGGAGGAGGAGGAGGAGAGACTGCCCCCCGTCCATCTTGTCCCCCCTCCCCAGAAGTCAGCAATCTCGTCTGATGGGGGCGGTCCCACTGCGCAAGGGGGCCGAAGTTGCCATGACAGAGTGCCCCCCAGGACTGCCCAAGGCTGCCCCGATTTGGTCCCGGCCTCCAGCGCGGTGCAGGACGGTCGACCTGTGCCATCCTGAATGGCCTCTGGCTTCCGACCAAGAGACGTCCAGACACCTCCAAGACGTCCTTGTGTGCTCTACATGGCCCCAGGCATGTGTCCGTAAGGGGACATGCTTTTTCGTTTAATTCGACCATTTTCTTCTTCTTCCTCCTCATCCTCCTCCTGACCCTCCTGACCCTCCTGACCCTCCTGACCCGCCTCCTCCTCCTCCTCCTCCTCCTCCTCCTCCTCTCCTCCTCCTCCTCCTCCTCCTCCTCCTCTCCTCCTCCTCCTCCTCCTCCTCCTCTTCGATATCCGCCTACTCCCCCTGCCGTGCTCCTCTTCCTCCGATTTTCCTCCTCCTCCTCCTCCGCCTCCTCCTCCTCCTCCTCCTCCTCCTCCTCCTCCTCCTCCTCCTCCTCCTCCTCCTCCTCCTCCTCCTCCTCCGCCTCCCCCTCCTGGTCGTTTTCCTCCACCCGCGTCCCTTTTCTTTGTCCCTTCTCCTTCTCCAACCCCCTCCCCCAGCGAAAGCCTCAGTGGGCGTGTTCACGTGGCGTCCCCCCGCTGGTTCCGACGCACCCCTTGCACCCGTCGTGGCCCCATATGGAGCTCCACACAAGACCCACGTGGGTACGCCCGCGAGGACGCCCCCACCCCACATACGCTTCGTGTCCCCACGAGGGGCTCCACCGAAGGCCCCCCGTGGGCGTGTCCGCACGGCGTCCCCCGCCCGTGTCGACACACCCCTCATACGCTTCGTGACCCCCACTTGGAGCTCCAAGGACGGCCCCAGTGGGCGCGGATGCATGCTGCAACCAGCCTCCACTCGACACACGCCGAGCTCCGTCCCTTTTTCGTCGCGAGCTGCGAGCCGCCAACGGGGAGTGGCACCCGCGCGTTGCGTCACTCGCGGCTGCATCTGGTCGGGCCCGTCGCTGGGAAAATACGGCCCGGAACCATACATTGTCCGGAGATCGCGTACCCGCGCGAGATGATCAAGCGAGATCACACAGCATGATCACGATTCGTTCCAATTGGCCTCTACAACGGCATGCGTCAGAAACCCCAGAGAGCCTCAAGACGGGCAGCGGCCAGGAACCACCCAGAAATGACCCCAGTGGCCACCATGGTCCGCAAGCCTCAAGTTTCTAAAGAAGTTTGCAGGCCGCAATGAACCCCAGGACGGCCAAAGAGGGCATCCGAAGAGGCCTAAGGTGGCTCAGTAGAGCCCTAATAGGCCCCAAGACGGCATGTCTACGGTTGCCCCCTGGACGGCGAAACATTTGTAAAGAGGCTGCCCCGTCGTCGCAAGTACTGCAAATCGCCTTATCGGCCTTCGTGAATTCGCGCGGTGGTCCGTGGCTTGCCTCCTTTGAACGCGCCTCCTTTCTCCGTCGCAAAATTTCCCCAACAAGATCACCCTCAATTCCACCACGGATCCTCCACATCCGCACCTCATGCTGTTCCCTCTCCGCCCACGTATGTACATCCGCATCCCCCTCGTCTTATACGTGTGTGTACGTGTGTAAGCATCTTATGTGCATGAACATGTGCTGCATGTGCGTGTTACATCGCATGTGCGATATGCACATGTGCTGTATGCACATGTAATGTGTGTGATGTGTTGGATGTACGTGTTATAAAATCATATGGTGTGTGCACATGCGCTGCATGTACATGTGTTGTGTGCAAGTGTGCTGTGGCATGTGATGCGTGTACATGTGCTGTGCACACACGTGCCGTATGCACGTGTGACGCACGCACGCGGTACATTAACATGTGCTGCATGCACCTGTGCTGTACGCACCTGTGCTGTATGCACATGTGCTGATGCACGTGCTATACTACACGTGCTGTGCCGAATTACGTGTGTAGAAAGAGAGAGAGAGAGAGAGAGAGAGAGAGGGCCCGTAGGGCAGACGAGTCTGCCCCAGCATGACGCCGGGCCGCGTGCCTCGCTGACTTGTGCTCTCGGATGTCTTGCCAGCGTTCGCGCTGCCTTCCGCTGTGCCGCTTGGCATAGACGTGGCGCCAGGGGTGCCACTGCGTGTGTACACAGAGCACGTGACCCACGACGCATGCCCCTCCCCGGGGCACCCGCCGAGCAGTCCAGGGGCACCGCCGCGAGAACTCCCCCCCCGCCTGGGCGAGGTCGGCGGCGGGGCGCTGGCCTCCCGGAGAAGCTCGCGTCGCGCTCGCAGTGGACGCACTGCATTCGCGAGGATAGGGCGACGGAATCGGTACAGATCCACCCCCCATTGCACTGGCCTTGCAGACGTGCTGCAGCGGATTTCTGCGCGGATGTATGCCCGAAACGGCGAGCGAAGAGCGAAAGAACTTCGCGTGGGTTCTCCGTGGTCTTCATCCCTGGCCAAACAGAAATCCGCACGAAACCCACCTCGAAATCCGGACACTCCGGGCCCACCCGATCGTTTTCCGAACGAGATCCGTTTTGCGACGTTGGCGCCAGGACACCTGGGCCGCGCTTACTTAGCAGGGTTCTTTGGGCTTCGGGACTGGCCTCGCTGCCCCGTGGCGCGTCACGAACGCCCGGATCCTGGCCAGGGAGCGGTGGCACCGCTTCCTGGCCCAAGGCCCAGCCGGAGCCCAGCAGCGGTGCGTGCGCCACGCCCTCCTAGCTCGGCCAGGAGGAGGAGGAGGAGGAGGAGGAGGAGGAGGAGGAGGAGGGAGGAGGAGGAGGAGGGCGTATGCACACAGCTCCTGGGTGCAGGGTGGGCCTGGCCAGGGAGCCGTGGGTCCGCATCGAACTCGTCGCCCAAGATTGAGGCATGAGTATCGTTCCACCGATCCCCATCCCCGGCGGCGTGGCCTGGGCCCCACTGGCCGATTTGCCCCCCTAGATGGGGATGTAGGCCGTTCCCTCCGGGTTTCGAGGGGTGCATCCCCAACTGGGGGGGCAATTTGGCGGGGGTCTCGAAGGGGATGGGGATGGGGATGGGGGGTCGGAGAAACGATACTGAAGGTAGATCCCGATCCCTCGATTAAGGTAGATCCGATTGAGGCGCAACTCTACCTTGAGCCAAACGCCAGCATGCACGATGGCGACTGCGATGGGCCTCCCCGGATGGAGCGATCGGAGCGCTGCACGCCAACGGCCGCCCGGTGGTGGCGCCACCACTCGCACGCTGCCAAGCAAGCCAGGGGCTACGGTTAGGTCGGGCATGTCATCCTACAGGGGGAGTTCGGACGAAAAATCCGAAATAATCAGAACATGATTCAAAAAGATCCACAATGGTCCACAAATTGTCCCAAAACTACTGTTTGACTACTTGGGAATGTTCCTCCTGTAGAGAGACACGCCCGGAGAAACAGTGGCGGGGGTCCATGGGACTCGGTGGGCCTTGAAGAGCACCCGCGGGCGGGTGCGGCCTCGGGGGGTGCACGAAGAGTGCGAGGCAAAGGCGAGAAGCAATCCCACTCCCATCCCTTCTGTCCCTCCCCCTCCCATCGCTTCCCTCCCCCTCTGCTCCTCTGCCTTCGCCTCCCGTCCTTCTGTCCTCCTGCCACCTCCCCACTGCTTGCCTTCCCACCTTCCACTCAACTGACCTCCCTCCTCTTTCCGACAATTCTGACCCGCGCTTCCCTTCCACTCCAGCGATCCTCTTCCCAGGATGTTCCTGCCCTTTTCTTCCATGCCCCTGGGAGGAGAAGTGATGGGAGGCCCGATGGATGCTCCTCCCTGGATCGCTTGGGGGGGCGAGGATGGCGACGAAGGACGGGGAGAGAACAGGAGGAGGAGGAGGAGGAAGAGAAGGCGGAGGAGGAGAAGAAGCCATGCAAAATGCAGCGGTTCCCGTCTGGCCCCCAAATGGCCCCGAAATAGGGCCAAGACAGCCCGCTCCAAAACTTCCCTTGGACGGCCCCGCAACCATCCGAAACTGCCCCAGTACTCCACAAGGGACGCCAAGATGGCCCCGAAAAGCTCAAAGCAGACCCGAAGAACTAGAAAGGGCCCAGACAAACCCCGGAACAGCCCCACGAGGCCCACGAGACAAGCCCAAATAGCCAGTCATCGTGAGGTCATCCATTCGGGATCGGGGGAATGTCGCAAGCCTCTAGAAAAAGGAAAAATGGGGAGGAGGATACCGGATGTGTAACAAGAGCATCAACGAGGAGAAAGCAGAGGAGCATCAGACGACGAGCGCGCGAAGAGGAAGAGCGGGAGGGGGAGCAGGAGCGGGAGGAGGGGGAGGGCGAGCGGGAGGATGAGGAGGAGGACGACGAGGAGGAGAGGGAAGAGGAGCGGCGGAAGAGGAACAGAAAGACGTCGTGCTGCCGGACGCAGCGCCGCACAAGGACACGCGGGGGCCTCGGCGGCCACGGCGAGCCCCGGCCACGAGCAGGCGGCCCCCGCCGCCCGAAACCCCGGCCCGAGGGGCGGCCCGAAGACCAGAGCCCCATCCCGAGACCAGAGGGGTCCTTGTCGCAGCGCCCTGGCTCCAGGGACAGGAGGGGGAGGAGGAGGAGGAGGAGGAGGAGGAAGGAGGAGGAGGCAGGAGGAGAGGAGGAGGAGGAGGAGGGGTAAGGGGTGAGGGGAGGTGAAAAAGGGGATGAAGAGAGGGAGGAGGAGGAGAGGTAGGAGGTAGGAGGAGGAGGTGGAAGGAGGGGGGAGGGAGGGAGTAAGGGTAGGGAGTAGGTGAAGGAGAGGAGGATGAAGGGAGGAGGAGGAAGGAATGAGAGGGAAGGGGGAGGAGGGAAGATGAGGAGGATGAGGAGGAGGTTGAAACGGAGGGGAGAAGATAAGGACGATGAGGATGAGGATGGGGAGGGGGAGGAGGAGGAGGAT
>CAUYUJ010014758.1:303647-379544 GCA_963575745.1 Prorocentrum cordatum | reverse complement strand
CGAGCTAGGTCCGCAAATCTATTCGTATTATTCGAGTCATCTTCACAGACGCTCTCAGTTTTCTGTACTCAACTCGAGCTGTAGCGCAGCTACAGAGCCTGTAGTTACAAAAATCGATTGATAATCATCAGGCGCGTGTGTCTGTTGTATCGAGAGCTCTGAACTCGGCCTGCTGCCCGAGCTAGGTTCGCGAAACTATTCGTATTGTCCGAATCATCGTAAACAGTGCTCTCATTTTCCTGCACTCAACTCGTGCTGGGGGAGGGCTACAGTGCTGTGGTTCATTGAAATCGATTTGCACACATCAGACGCGTTCGTTGGTCGATTCGAGAGCTCAGAACTTGGTCTGCTGCTCGAAACAGGTCCGCGAAACTATTCTATTATTCGAGTCACCCTGAGAGATGCTCTCGGTTTTCTGCACTTAACTCGGGCTGCAGGGGGGCTGCAGGGCTGGTAATCACATGAGTCGATTCGCAGACATCAGACGCGTCCGCCTGTCGCATTGAGAGGTCTGAACTCGGTCTGATACTCGCTGGGTTGCGAAACTGTTTGTTCTTTTGAGAGAGTCATCTTGAGAGGTCTGAAATTGCTTGGGCTGAAAACTAGTTGTTCTCTGGATTTTTTCCCACACTATATACTGTCAGGAAGCTCTACGAGTCCCCCGGCGGTAAGAAAGGTTGACGGTTTACCGCCGGCGCCCAGTAATTCCGGGGAGCTGGAGAGCTAGTTGGCAAGAAAAATCTCGACGGACCTTTTGCTGACTTTTGGTCGGTTGAAAATTTCGTTCTCGAAATTTGACCATTCGTTAGAGCTCTAGTATTTTTTCCCATGATATTCGATCTTATTCCGCTCGCCATCTTGATCTCAGCTCGATCGGGTAACTTTGAAGGCCAAAAAGCACAGTGGCGGGAACGGCCGTTTCGAGTCATCTTGATACGCGCTGACGGTTTTCTGAACATAACTCGAGCTCTAGGGCAGCTACAGAGCTGGTAAGCACAGCTAATGCATGCAGAATGATCAGGCGCGTTCGCCTATTGAACCCAGAGGTCTGAACTCGGTCTGTCAGCCGAGCTAGGTCCGCAAATCTGTTTGTATTATTCGAGTCAACTTGATACGCGTTGTCGGTATTTTCTACTTAACTCGAGCTGTAGGGCAGCTACAGTGCTGGTTAACACACGCATCGCACTCAGAATCATCAGGCGCGTTCGCCTGTTGAATCCAGAGGTCTGAAATCGGTCTGCTAGCCGAGCTAGGTCCGCAAATCTATTCGTATTATTCGAGTCATCTTGACAAACGCTCTCGGTTTTCTGTACTCAACTCGAGCTGTAGGGCAGCTACAGAGCCTGTAGTTACAGAAATCGATTGATAATTATCAGGCGCGTGTGTCTGTTGTATCGAGAGCTCTGAACTCGGCCTGCTGCCCGAGCTAGGTTCGCGAAGCTATTCGTATTGTCCGAATCATCGTAAACAGTGCTCTCATTTTTCTGCACTCAACTCGTGCTGGGGGAGGGCTACAGTGCTGTGGGTCATTGAAATCGATTTGCACACATCAGACGCGTTCGTTGGTCGATTCGAGAGCTCAGAACTTGGTCTGCTGCTCGAAACAGGTCCGCGAAACTATTCTATTATTCGAGTCACCCTGAGAGATGCTCTCGGTTTTCTGCACTTAACTCGGCTGCAGGGGGGCTGCAGGGCTGGTAATCACATGAGTCGATTCGCAGACATCAGACGCGTCCGCCTGTCGCATTGAGAGGTCTGAACTCGGTCTGATACTCACTGGGTTGCGAAACTGTTTGTTCTTTTGTTAGAGTCATCTTGAGAGGTCTGAAATTGCTTGGGCTGAAAACTAGTCGTTCTCTGGATTTTTCCCCACACTACATACTGTCAGGAAGCTCTACGAGTCCCCCGGCGGTAAGAAAGGTTGACGGTTTACCGCCGGCGCCCAGTACCTCGTAGAGCTCTTCGGCATCGTTGAGCTAGAGGAATTCCCGCGCGGGGTGGAGCTAGTAACTCGTAGAGTAACTCGTAGAGCTTTCCTTAGCAAGTTGTTGCTGGAAGCTTAAGAGTAATTCCGGAGCGCTGGAGAGCTAGTTGGCTCGAAAAATCTCGACGGAACTTTTGCTGACTTTTGCTCGGTTGAAAATTTTGTTCTCGAAATTTGACCATTCGTTAGAGCTCTAGTATTTTGTCCCATGATATTCGATCTTATTCCCGCTCGCCATCTTGATCTCAGCTCGATCGGGTAACTTTGAAGGCCAAAAAGCAGGGGGGCGGGAACGGCCGTTTCGAGTCATCTTGATACGCGCTGTCGGTATTTTGTACTTCACTCGAGCTGTAGGGCAGCTACAGAGCTGGTAAGTACAGCTATCGCACTCAGAATCATCACGCGCGTTCGCCTGCCGAATCCAGAGGCCTGAACTCGGTCTGCCAGCCGAGCTAGGTCCGCAAACCTATTCGTATTATTCGAGTCAGCTTGATAGACACTCTTGGTTTTCTGTACTTAACTCGAGCTTTAGGGCAGCTACAGTGTTTGTAAGCACAGCTATCGCTTTGAGAATCATTACGCGCGGTCGCCTGTTGAATCCAGAGGTCTGAACTCGGTCTGCTAGCCGAGCTAGGTCCGCAAACCTATTCGTATTATTCGAGTCATCTTGATAGACGCTCTCAGTTTTCTGTACTTAACTCGAGCTGTAGGGCAGCTACAGGGCTGATTGTGACAGACATTGGTGGGGAATCATTAGTTGCGTTCGTCTATCAAATCGAGAGCTCTGAACTCGGCCTACTGCCCGAGCAAGGTTCGCGAAACTGTTCGTATCGTCCGAATGATCTTGAGACGTGCTCTGAATTTCCTGCACTGAACTCGTGCGGGGGGGAGGGCTAGAGTGCTGCAGGTCAGATATATCGATTTGCAGAATCAGGCGCGTCTTTCGGTCGATTCCAGAGCTCGAAACTCGGTCTGCTGCTCGAACTAGGTTCGCAAAGCTATTATATTATTCGAGTCGATACTGTCGGTTTTCTGCATGTAACTCGGGCTGTAGGGGGGCTTCAGGGCTGGGAATGACATGAGTGGATTCGCAGACATCAGACGCGCCCGCCTGTCGCATTCAGAGGTCTGAACTCGGTTTGATACTCGACCTTGGTTGCGAAACTGTTTGTTTTTTGTTAGCGTTATCTTGAGAGGTCTGAAATCGCTTGGGCTTAAAACATAGTCATTCTTTGGAGTTTTTTCCCACAGTATTATTGTCAGGAAGCTCTACGAGTCCCCCGGCGGTAAGAAAGGTTGACGGTTTACCGCCGGCGCCAGCGTTCGGAGCGCTGGAAGGAGGTAGTTGGCAAGAAAATCTCGACGACCTTTTGGTGACTTTTGGTCGGTTGAAAAGTACTCGTAGAGCTTCCCTTCAGCAAGTTGTTGCTGGAAGCTTAAGAGTAATTCCGGGGCGCTGGAGAGCTAGTTGGCAAGAAAATCTCGACGGACCTTTTGGTGACTTTTGGTCGGTTGAAAATTTTGTTCTCGAAATTTGACCATTCGTTAGAGCTCCAATATTTTTTCCCATGATATTCGATCTTATTCCCGCTTGCCATCTTGATCTCAGCTCGATCGGGTAACTTTAAAGGCCAAAAAGCGTCCCGGCGGGAACGACCGTTTCGAGTCATCTTGATACGCGCTGTCGGTATTTTGTACTTCACTCGAGCTGTAGGGCAGCTACAGAGCTGGTAAGTACAGCTATCGCACTCAGAATCATCACGCGCGTTCGCCTGCCGAATCCAGAGGCCTGAACTCGGTCTGCCAGCCGAGCTAGGTCCGCAAACTTATTCGTATTATTCGAGTCATCTTGATAGACACTCCCGGTTTTCTGTACTTAACTCGAGCTTTAGGGCAGCTACAGTGCTGGTAAGCACACCTATCGCACTCAGAATCATCACGCGCGTTCGCCTGTTGATCGAGAGGTCTGAACTCGGTCTGCTAGCCGAGCTAGGTCCGCAAACCTATTCCTATTATTCGAGTCATCTTGATAGACGCCCTCGGTTTTCTGTACTCAACTCGAGCTGTAGGGCAGCTACAGGGCTCATTGTCACAGACATCGATGGGGAATCATCCGTCGCGTTCGTCTATTGAACCGAGAGCTCTGAACTCGGCCTGCTTCCCGAGCTAGGTTCGCGAAGCTGTTCGTATTGTCCGAATGATCCTGAGACGTGCTCTCAATTTTCTGCACTCAACTCGTGCTGGGGGAGGGCGACAGTGCTGCAGGTCATACATATCGATCTGCACACATCAGGCGCGTCTTTCGGTCGATTCCAGAGCTCGGAACTCGGCCTGCTGCTCGAACTAGGTTCGCAAAACTATTATATTATTCTAGTCGATACTGTCGGTTTTCTGCACTTAACTCGGGCTGTTGGGGGGCTTTAGGGTTGGAATCACATGAGTGGATTCGCAGACATTAGACGCGCCCGTCAGTCGCATTCAGAGGTCTGAACTCGGTTTGATACTCGAACTGGGTTGCGAAACTGTTTGTTTTTTGTTAGCGATATCTTGAGAGGTCTGAAATCGCTTGGGCTTAAAACATAGTCATTCTTTGGAGTTTTTTCCCACAGTATATATTGTCAGGAAGCTCTACGAGTCCCCCGGCGGTAAGAAAGGTTGACGGTTTACCGCCGGCGCCCAGTTTTGTTCTCGAAATTTGACAATTCGTTAGAGCTCTAGTATTTTTTCCCGTGATGTTCGATCTTATTCCCGCTCGCCATCTTGATCTCAGCTCGATCGGGTAACTTTGAAGGCCAAAAAGCGTCCCGGCGGGAACGGCCGTTTCGAGTCATCTTGATACGCGCTTTCGGTTTTCTCAAGATAACTCGAGCTTCAGGACAACTACAGAGCTGGTGAGCACAGCTAATGCATTCAGAATGATCAGGCGCGTTCGCCTGTTGAATCCAGAGGTCTGAACTCGGTCTGCTAGCCGAGCTAGGGTCGCAAACCTATTCGTATTATTCGAGTCATTGTAGCAGACGCTCTCGGTTTTTCGTACTTAACTCGATCTGTAGGGCAGCCACAGAGCTGATAATCACAGAAATCGATTCAGAATTATCAGGCGCGTTCGTCTGTTGAATCAAGAGCTCTGAACTCGGCCTGCTCCCGAGCTAGGTTCGCGAACCTATTGGTATTGTTCGAGTCATCTTGAGAAGTGCTCTCGGTTTTCTGTACTTAAATCGTGCTGGGGGAGGGCTACAGTGCTGCTGGTCACAGGAATCGATTTCGAGACATCAGGCGCGTCCGTTCGTCGAACCGAGAGCTCGGAACTCGGTCTGCTGCTCGAACGAGATCCGCAAAACTGTTGTATTATTCGAGTCATCCTGAGAGGTACTCTCGGTTTTCTGCACTTAACTCAGGCCGTATTGTTGGCTGCAGAGCTGGTAATCACAGGAATCGATCTGCAGACATCAGACGCGTCCGCCTGTCGCATTCAGAGATCTGAACTCGGTCTCATACTCGAGCTCGATTGGAAAACTGTCATCTTGAGGGGTCTATGGGCTGAAAATCTAGTCGTTCTCTGAAATCCTTTTCCACATTATATATTGTCAGGAAGCTCTACGAGTCCCCCGGCGGTAAGAAAGGTTGACGGTTTACCGCCGGCGCCCAGTTATTCCGGGGAGCTGGAGAGCTAGTTGGCAACAAAAATCTCGACGGACCTTTTGGTGACTTTTGGGCGATTGAAAATTTCGTTCTCAAAATTTGACAATTCGTTAGAGCTCTAGTATTTTTTCTCATGATATTCGATCTTATTCCCGCTCGCCATCTTGATCTCAGCTCGATCGGGTAACTTTGAAGGCCAAAAAGCAGGCAGGCGGGAACGGCCGTTTCGAGTCATCTTGATTCGCACTGTCGGTATTTTGTTCACCTCGAGCTGTAGGGCAGCTACAGAGCTGGCAAGCACACCGATTGCATTCAGAATCATCAGGCGCGTTCGCCTGTTGAATCGAGATATCTGAACTCGGTCTGCTAGCCGAGCTAGGTCCGCAAACCTATTCGTATTATTCGAGTCATCTTGACAGGCGCTCTCGGTATTTTGTACTTAACTCGAGCTGTAGGGCAGCTACAAAGCTGGCAAGCACACCTATCGCATCCAGAATTATCATTCGCCTGTTGAATCCAGAGGTCTGAACTCGGTCTGCTTGCCGAGCTATGTCCGCAAGCCTATTCGTATCATCCGAGTCATCTTGACAGACTATTATTCGAGTCGATACTGTCGGTTTTCCGCACTTAACTCGGGCTGTAGGGGGAACTGCAGGGCTGGGAATCACATGAGTGGATACGCAGACATCAGACGCGCCCGCCTGTCGCATTCAGAGGTCTGAAGTCGGTTCGATGCTCGAACTGGGTTGCGAAACTGTTTGTTTTTTAATTACAGTCATCTTGAGAGGTCTGAAATCGCTTGGGCTGAAAAAATATTTGTTCTTTGGGTTTCTTGTCCACATTATATATTGTCAGGAATCTCTACGGACGGTGGACGACGGGGAGAGGGACGACGGCTACGGCTGGAACGGGGACGTGGCGGCGGACGAGTCCCCCGGGCGGTATAGAAAGTTGACGGTTACCGCCTGGCGCCCAGTTTGGTCGAGCCGGCAGGACAAAGTGATAACTAAAGTGTTAACTTTTTGGGTGGTTTTGCGAATTTTTGGGGTGGATTTTTTTTTGGAAAGCTTATTTGACATTCATTTTGAGAAAGCAGATTTTTCGCACCTGTAAACGACTATGAGCCTCTCTGTCTTAGTATGAGCTCTGTAGGCGCAGTTTTACAATCAAAACACTTGGCGGAACCATCTTCATGTCGACACGAAAAAAACAATTTTTCAGTTTTTCGAGAAATGCTTCGAGAAGCTCTCTCTTTCGACTCCGAGCACTCCTACGCGTGAAATGAGCTCTACGAGGTTTCCGGCGGTGACCAGGTTGACGGTTCACCGCCGGCGCCAGTTTTGAGAAAGCAGATTTTTCGCACCTGTAAACGACCACGAGGGCCTCTCTCTCTCAGTATGAGCTCTGTAGGCGCACTTTTACTATCAAAACACTTGGCGGAACCATCTTCATATCGACACGAAAAAATCTTTTTTTTTTTTTTTTTTTTGCGAGGAATGCTTCCAGAAGCTCTCTCTTTCGACTTCGAGCACTCTTACGCGTGAAATGAGCTCTACGAGGTTCCCGGCGGTGACCAGGTTGACGGTTCACCGCCGGCGCCATGTCGAAAAGGGACGCGATCATACCTTCCGCGGCCTGGCTCAGCCGATTTTGCAGTTCTAACAAGTCGTTTGGGCTGCTATTTGCGCAGAGCGAAGCTTGGCAGCACAGAAGTTACCTCGCAATTTCTTAGTTCATTCCGCCGAAAAATTCTCCCGAGCGAAGCCAGGGACCGACTTCACGCTGGCAGTCAAAAAAATGTCATTTTCCAGTTTTGCAGAAAATGCCATCAGAAGCTATCTGCTTGCACTTCTAGTTCTCTCAGGCGTCTGCTTGCACTTCGAGTGCCTCGTAGAGCTCTGAGGGTAGAAGAGCTAGAAGAATTCGGCGACAGGGTGGTGCTAGTTGGCGAAATGTCGAAAAGGGACGCGATCATACCTTCCGCGGCCTGGTTAGCCGATTTTGCAGTTCTAACAATTCGTTTGGGCTGCTTTTTGCGCAGAGGGAAGCTTGGCATTACAGAAGTTACCTCACAAATTCTTAGTTCATTCGGTCGAAAAATTCTCCCGAGCGAAGCCAGGGACCGACTTGACGTCGGCAGTCCAAAAATACCTCGTAGAGCTCTTCGGCATCGATGAGCCAGAGGAATTCCGGCTCGGGGTGGAGCTAGTTGGCCGACCCGACAAAAAGAGACAATGTGATAACCTTGGGTCGGTTTTGCTTTGATTTGAAAGATATTTGACAATTCATTTTGAGAATCGGTATTATTCTCACGTGTAGTGGGTTATGCCGCGTCTGCCAGTTAAATTCTCAGGTCCGTAGCTGCAATATTACTATCAAAAGACTTGCTGGAAACAACTGCGTTCCGAGTCATCTTGACACGCGTTCACGGTTTTCTGTACTTAACTCGAGACTTTGAGAGCTACAGAGCTGATACTTACAGAAACCGATTCCGAATGATCAGGCGCGTTCGCCTGTTGCATCCAGAGGCCTGAACTCGGTCTGCTACTCGAGCTAGGTCCGTAAAAGTCATCTTCACCAGTGATGCCGGTTTTCTGTACTCAACTCAAGATTCAGAGGAGCTACAGAGCTGGTGCGCACATAAACTGATTCAGTATCACCAGGCGGTTGCGTCTGTTGCATCGAGAGGCGTGAACTCGTTCTGCTAGTCGAGCTAGGTCCACAACACTATTCGTATTTCTCAAGTTCTCTTTAGAGGCGCTGTCGGTATTCTGCACTTAACTCTAGCTGTAGCACAGCTAGAGAGGTGGTACGCACAGAACTCGATACATAATCATCACAGGCGTTTGGCTGAAGCATCGAGAGCTCTGAAAAGATTCTGCTTCTCGAGCTAAGTCCGCAAAACTATTTGTACGCGATCGTTTTTCAGAGTTTTGTGGCTCTCGCTTAAGTTTGCTTCACGTGTTCCGAGGAGCTGGGCAAGAAAAGAGCTCTACGAGGTCCCCGGCGGTAACCAGGTTGACGGTTTACCGCCGGCGCCCAGTGTCAGGCGGCCTGGCAGAGGTGCCCGTGGGGCGTTCCGCGCTTGGCTTAGCTATCCGGGTTTTGGACGCTTGCAAGTCTTATGCGTGCTAGGAGCTCTACGAGGTTCCCGGCAGTGGTCAGGTTGACGGTTCACCGCAGGCGCTGTATTTTCGCTCGCCATCTTGATCTCAGCTCGATCGGGTACATTTTACTGCCAAAAAGCGTCCCGGCGGGAATTGCCGTTTCGAGTCATCTTGATACGCGTTGTTGGTATGGTGTTCTGCACTCGAGCTGTACGGCAGCTACAGCTGGTAAGCGCGCCTATCGCATCCAGAATTATCAGGCGCGTTCGCCTGTTGAATGCAGAGGTCTAACTCGATCTGCTAGCCGAGCTAGATCGATAAACCTATTCATATATTCAGAGCTAGTTGGCTCGAAAAAATCTCGACTGAACTTTTGACAACTTTTGGTCGGTTGAAAATTTGTTCCTCGAAATTTGACAATTCGTTAGAGCTCTAGTAAGTTTTCCCGTGATATTCGATCTTGTTCCCGCTCGCCATCTTGATCTCAGCTCGATCGGGTGAATCTTACTATCAAAAAGCACTGTGGCGGGATCGGCCGTTTTGCATCTTGAGACACGCTGACGGTTTTCTGATCACAACTCGAGCGAGCTTCAGGACAGCTACAGAGCTATTGAACACAGCTAATCGATGCAGAATGATTAGGCGCGTTCGCCTGTTGAATCGAGAGGTCTGAACGCGGTCTGCTAGCCGAGCTAGGTCCGCAAACCTATTTCTATTATTCGAGTCATTTTGACAAACGCTCTCGGTTTTCTGTACTTAACTCGAGCTATAGGACAGCTACAGAGGTGATATTTGCAGAAACCGATTCAGAATCATCAGTTACGTTTGTGTGTCGAATCGAGAGCTCTGAACTCGGTCTGCTGCCCGATCTAGAATCACGAAACTATTCGTATTGGTCGAGTCATCTTGAGAAGTGCTCTCGGTTCTCTTCACTCAACTCGCGCTGAGGGTGGCTACAGTGCTGGTAGTCACAGGAATCGATTTGAAACGATCAGGCACGTCGGTCTGTCGAATCCAAAGCTCGGAACTCGGTCTGCTGCCCGAATTAGGTCTGCGAAACTACTGTATTGTTCGAGTCATCCTGGTGCTGTCGGATTTCTGCAACTCGGGCTGTAGGGGGGGCTGCGGGGCCGGTAATGACAGGAGTCGATTCGCAGAAATCAGACGCGTCCGCCTGTCGCATTGAGAGGTCAAAAAATATTCGCTATAAGTCGTAATCTTGGTAGGTGCTGTCGGTTTCCTCAACTTAAGTCGAGCTAGGAAGCTTTACGAGTCCCCCGGCGGTCACCAAGGTTGACGGTTTACCGCCGGCGCCCAGTAATTCGAAAACGCTGGCAGGCTAGTTGGCTCGAAAAATCTCGACTGAACTAACTCGTAGAGC
Source organism: Prorocentrum cordatum (assembly GCA_963575745.1). Taxonomy (NCBI): domain Eukaryota; class Dinophyceae; order Prorocentrales; family Prorocentraceae; genus Prorocentrum; species Prorocentrum cordatum. Next base: position 369,430 of record CAUYUJ010014758.1, on the reverse strand, counting down.
TTCCCTAGCAAGTTATCGCTGGAAGCTTAAGAGTAATTCCGGGGCGCTGGAGAGCTAGTTGGCAAGAAAAATCTCGACGGACCTTTTGCTGATTTTTGGTCGGTTGAAAATTTGGTTCTCGAAATTCAACAATTCGTTTGAGTTTTTTTTTCTCGTGATATTCGATCTTATTCCCGCTCGCCATCTTGATCTTAGCTCGATCGGGTACCTTTTACTGCCAAAAATCACACGGGCCTAGATGCGCAAACCTATTCGTATTATTCGAGTCATCTTGACAGGCGCTCTCGGTTTTCTGTACTTAACTCGAGCTACATGACAGGTAAAGAGCTGATGCACAGAATCTGATTAAGCATCATCAGTGGCCGTTGTCTGTTGAATCCAGAGCTCTGAACTCGGTCTGCTGCTCGATCTAGAATCGCGAAACGTATTCTTCGACTCGCTTGCGAGATGCTGTCGGTTCTCTGCACTTAACTCGGGTTCTAGGGGAGCTGCATGGCTGGTAATCACTGGAATCGATTCGGAGACATCAGGCGCGTTCGCCTGCGGAATCGAGAGCTCTGAACTCGGTTTGTTGCCCGAACTAGGTCCGCGAAACTATTCGTATTGTTCGAGTCATCCTGAGAGGTGCTGTCGGTTTCCTGCACTTAACTCGGCTGCAGGGGGGGGCTGCAGGGCTGGTTATCACAGGGATCGACTGGGCGCCGGCGGTAAACCGTCAACCTTTCTTACCGCTGGGGGACTCGTAGAGCTTCCTGACAATATATAGTGTGAAAAAAAAACTCCAAAGGACGACCATTTTTTCAGCCCAAGCGATTTCACACCTCTCAAGATAACTCTAACAAAAAAACAAACAGTTGCGTAATCCAGTTCGAGTATCAAACCGAGTTCAGACCTCTGAATGCGACAGGCGGGCGCGTCTGATATCTGCGAATCCACTCATGTGATTCCCAGCCATGCAGCCCCCTGCAGCCCGAGTTAAGTGCAGAAAACCGACAGTATCGACTCGAATAATAGAATAGTTTCGCGGAGCTAGTTTCAGCAGCAGATCGAGTTCCAAGCTCTGGAATCGACGGACAGACGCGCCTGATGTGTGCAAATCGATATCTGTGACCCGCAGTACTGTAGCCCTGCCCAGCACGAGTTGAGTGCAGAAAATCGAGAGCACTCCTGAAGATGATTCGGACAATACGAATAGTTTCGCGAACCTAGCTCAGACAGCAGGCCGAGTTCAGAGCTCTCGATTCAATAGACGAACACGACTGATCATTTCCCATAGATGTCTGTGACAATGAGCCCTCTAGCTGCCCTACAGCTCGAGTTAAATACAGAAAACCGAGAGCGTCTGTCAAGATGACTCCAATAATACGAATAGGTTTGCGGACCTAGCTCGGCTAGCAGACCGAGTTCAGACCTCTGGATTCAACAGGCGAACGCGCCTGATAATTCTGAATGCGATAGGTGTGCTTACCAGCTCTGTAGCTGCCCTACAGCTCGAGTTAAGTAAAAAATACCGACAACGCGTATCAAGATCACTCGAAACGACCGTTCCCGCCGGGACGCTTTTTGGCAGTAAAAGGTACCCGATCGAGCTGAGATCAAGATGGCGAGCGGGAATAAGATCGAATATCACGGGAAAAAATACTAGAGCTCTAACGAATGGTCAAATTTAGAGAACGAAATTTTGAACCGACCAAAAGTCACCAAAAGGTCCGTCGAGATTTTTCTTGCCAACTAGCTCTCCAGCGCTCCGGAATTACTCTCAAGCTTCCAGCAATAACTTGCTAAGGGAAGCTCTACGAGTTATTCAGAGACATCAGACGCGTCCGCCTGTCGCATGCAGAGGTCTGAACTCGGTCTGATACTCGAACTATTTGCCAAACTATTCGTATTGTTCGAGTCATCTTGAGAGGTGCTGTCGATTTACGCACGTAACTCGAGTAGGAGAGCTAGAGAGCTCGTGCAGAAGACAATCTAGAAGCATCAGGGGCGTTCCGCTGTTGCATCCGAGAGCTCTCAAATTGCCTGGGCTGAGAAAGTATTTTTTCTGTGTAATTTCTATGTTGTCAGGAAGCTTTACGAGTCCCCCGGCGGTGAGAAAGGTTGACGGTTTACCGCCAACGCCCGGTTGGCAAGAAAAATCTCGACGGAACTTTTGGTGACTTTTGGTCGGTTGAAAATTTTGTTCTCGAAATTCAATTCATTAGAGCTCTAGTATTTTTCCCCCTGATATTCGATCTCACTCCCGCTCGCCATCTTGATCTCAGCTCGATCGGGTGAATATTACTATCGAAAAGCACTGTGGCGGGATCGGCCGTTTTGAGTCATCTTGATACGCGCTGTCGGTTTTCTGAAGATAACTCGAGCTTCAGGACAGCTACAGAGCTGGTAGGCACAGCTTATCGATGTAGAATGATCATGCGCGTTTGCCTGTTGAATCTAGAGCTCTGAACTCGGTCTGTTAACCGAGCTAGGTCCAGAAACCTATTCATATTATTCGAGTCATCTTGACAGGAACTCTCGGTTCTCTGTGCTTAACTCGAGCTGTAGGACAGCTACAGAGCTGATATTTACAGAAACCGATTCAGAATAATCAGTTGCGTTTGTCTGTCGAATCCAGAGCTGTGAACTCGGTCTGCTGCCCGATCTAGAATCACGAAACTATTCGTATTGGTCGAGTCATCTTGAGAAGTGCTCTCAGTTTTCTTCACTGAACTCGCGCTGAGGGGGGCTACATTGCTGGTGGTCACAGAAATCGATTTGAAGACATCAGGTGCGTCCGCCTGTCGTCCAGAGCTCGGAACTCGGTTTGCTGCCCGAATTAGGTCTGCGAAACAACTGTAGTGTTCGAGTAATCCTGAGAGGTGCTGTCGGTTTTCTGCACTTAACTCGGGCTGTAGGGGGGCTGCAGGGCTGGTAATGACAGGAGTCGATTCGCAGACATCAGACGCGTCCGCCTGTTGCATTCAGAGGTCAAAAAATATTCACTATGAGTCGGAATGTTGGTAGGTGCGGTCGGTTTTCTCAACTTAAGTCGTGCTAGGAAGCTCTACGAGTCCCCCGGCGGTAACCAAGGTTGACTGCACTGAGGGACTGCTACGGGACGGGTACTGCACTGAGGGACTATGTGACGGGTGCTGCACTGAGGGACTGACAATGGCGGTGGTATGCCAGGCACGGTCACGTCTTAAGTCCAGGCGTGCCACTGGCCCCGACAGGCTGCCTTGTGAAATACTCAAGGCATTGCCGTGGGCGACTTTGCGTGGCGTAGCTCGGATGTTTGATGAGATATTTCGCTTGGCACGGCAGTATCCGCAGGACTGGAGGCAAATTTCGATCGCCTTCATGCCCAAGCTGCCGAGCTTTACATCGCTGACAGATGCACGGTACCTCTGTCTGCAAAACAGTCTCAGCCGTTGGTATTCTGCTTGTGTGGTGATCTTGGTCGAACAATTTGTGTCTCGGGCTGGCCTCATGGGACCCCTGGGCATCTACGGCTTCCAGGAGGGACGTAAGACGGTGGAAATTGTGGGGGCCCTCAAGGCTCTGGCTCAACATGGGGACATCTGGGGAAAGGATCAGACGGTCCATATCGCTAACGCCGATATCAAACAAGCGTTCGACCACTGCAGCCTTCAAAACGCCAAGCGAGCTATGTGCCATGCCAATATTCCTGCCTATCTCCAGTATGCTTTGCTATCACCGCTGGTTTGCACTACGGGGTCGTTAGTTGTCGAGGGTATGGCCATTCACGACATCAACTGGGACGTCTGCATACGGACGGGCGGCCCTGAGGGGCCTCTTCTCTTTAATCTTATCATATGTGCCATGTGGGGACCTATATTTCGGGATTGGGACAGTAGAGGAGTGGGGTATGTGCTGGAGGGCGTCTGTGGTGAGTATGAACGACGGACAATAGTGAACCACTTTGTGTGGGCGGACAACTGCTACCTTGTCTCTGCCTCCTCAACTGTGTTGGCTCAGATGATGCATGATCTAACACTACCACTACATGACTGGGGGATGAGATGGAAGGATAGCAGCTTGTTGTACATGACATGTGGGGAAAATGCGAAAGTTGACGGTGACGGACATATACTTACCAGCGAGGATTTGTGTATACCTGCGTGCTCGAGATATCAGGACTTTAGACTTCGACGTGTGTGCAGAATGAAGGTATTGGGTCATGAGATTTTCTCCACCTACGTAGTGCCCGCTCATCCTGATGTGGAATATCGCATCAAGGAGGCTCGTGCTTGTTTCATTGGACAGTCGGATTTCTTTCGTAACAGAGCGGTAGCTGTTCGTGATTAGTTTTGTCGTTATCAAGACAAGGTGCAGAGTATGGCGTTGTATTGTCTAGAGACATGTACTGCTGATACTTCCTCGCTACACATGCTCAATGCCTTCGAGGGATGGTGTTTGTGCCGTATGTTTCGACGGCCGAGGAGAGAGGAGGAGACTATGGCGGACTGGAACCGACGACGGTACCACGAGGCCAGAGAGCAATTTCGATCTTATGGATTTGCGAGTTTGGTGCAGCGATTTCTTCGTATGGTGTGGAACTCCGCTAAGGATGCTGCTGATTTCATTTCTATGTTGTGTACTGCTTCTCATGAGGAAATATCTTCGACGCAACGTACGTGGAGAGATCACCACATGACTACGGTTGCGTATGGCCCACTGTGGGACAGACTCAGGACGGATGCGTCTGAGTGCCTGCGGGGTATGTTTCACTTCCAGGAGGCTTCGCAGCTAAAAAGGAGACATGTTAGTTCAGGTCGAGCTGTTGGCCAGAGATGCTGGCTATTTTCTTTCTGCGAATTCTACGGACTCAAATGGTGGGAGTCCTTTGTGCCGACAGATGCTGCGTATGTTCAGTTCTGCGAACGCATGTGTACACGGACGATGCTGAGTTATTTTCAGAAAAGAAAAGGGTACGGTACAACAGGTGGGGCCCTGCAGGAGGTACTTACCATCACACAAAACGACCTACACACCTATGGGGCCCAAGAGGGCACTGCGGCTTTCAACGACAAACTGGCCAAACGTATTGCGTTACAAAATATGAAGGAGGTTGAGTACGACCTCGACTCATTTGGGATCCCTGTGTACATTTCTGGGGACAGTCTTCTGGTGGTGTCTTGGCTGCAGGGTGTCTGGAGGGTGCTTAATCGTACTTATCAGGATAGGATCAACAGAATGATAAACCAACTTGACAGCATGTGTCAAAGGTATGGAATTAGGCCTGCCTGTCATGGGAGGGAAATTGTAGACCACACATATAGGGAATGGAACACGCGTGCAGATGTACTCACTCATACGGCCCGTGTCGGGCCACCAGTGATTCGAGATAGGATAGGGCTTCACGCCCCTCAGTTACAACAGGTGTTTCGCGTTTGTGCCATCAGAGCTGGATTCGATGGTGGTGTCGCTTGCGACGGCGTGGGAGTCGGGTGCTGGATAGATGTTGGACGGGTATCGAGGCTCTCAAGGCAGCCACTCAGCCATGAGATTATTTGGACGGAGGTTTACAGTGCGGCACTCTCGATTGATCCAACTTCAACAGTGACTGATGCCGAGGTCTCGGCCGTTGAGCATACGATTATGATCTTGCCGCGGGTTGTACAAGCGTATTTCGGACAGGATATGATGTGATATTGATTGTGCTCACTCACGCCATGCCTTCGTTTGTCGTGTGTGTGTGCTTGACCTCTCATCCTCCTAATAAGAGTTGGCTTTCGCCTCTGATCGTTTGGATCGGTGAGGCTTCCGCCTACTCCCGATGCGCCCGCTCCTTGCTTCCGACTAGGCTGGAAAGCCTGCGCAGTCGACCGCAAAGTCCGCAAAAAACCAAGGTTGACGGTTTACCGCCGGCGCCCAGTTTTCACAACTTTGGCTCGGTTGAAAATTTTGTTCTCGAAATTCAACAATTCGTTTGAGCTCTAGTATTTTTTCCCGTGATATTCGATCTTATTCCCGCTCGCCATCTTGATCTCAGCTCGATCGGGTGGGTATTACTATACCTCGTAGAGCTCTTCGGCATCGATGAGCTAGAGGAATTCCGGCGCGGGGTGGAGCTAGTTGGCCCAGCCGGCCGAGGCGGACAATGTGACAACTTTTGGGTGGTTTTGCGGAAATTTGAAAGATATTTGACCATTTATTTTGAAAAAGCAGATTCTTACGCCGAGCATTGGCATATGAACTCCTCTCTGACAGCAGCTCAGCTCTCTCGATGCATTTTTGCATGAGTTGACGTCCGGGAACTGAGCGAATATGAACATCGAACAAATCGAATTTCAAGATTTTCGAAAAATCTCCATTTTGATTCTGTGTCGATTCTCTGCACTCTTACTAGTGAGGGGGGCTCTACGAGGTTCCCGGCGGTGACCAGGTTGACGGTTCACCGCCGGCGCCAGTCGAAAAGCGTCATGGCGGGATCGGCCGTTTCGAGTCATCTTGTCACGCGGTGTCGGTTTTCTGAAGATAACTCGAGCTTCAGGACAGCTAAAGAGCTGGTCAGCACAGCTAATCCATTCAGAATGACGAGGCGCGTTCGCCTGTTGAAGCCAGAGGTCTGAATTCGATCTGGTAGCCGAGCTAGGTGCGTAAACCTATTCGTATTATTCGAGTCATCTTGACAGGCGCTCTCGGTTTTCTGTGCTTAACTCGAGCTACAGGACAGCTAAAGAGCTGAAACGTACATAATCTGATTCAGAATCATCAGTGACCGTTCTCTGTTTAATGCAGAGCTCTGGCCTCGGTCTGCTGCCCGATCTAGAATCGCGAAACTATTCCTATTGTTCGAGTCGCTGGCGAGATACTGTCGGTTCTCTGCACTTAACTCGGGCTGTAGGGGGCTGCATGGCTGGTAATCACTGGAATCGATTCGGAGACATCAGGCGCGTTCGCCTGCGGAATCGAGAGCTCTGAACTCGGTTTGTTGCCCGAACTAGGTCCGCGAAACTATTCGTATTGTTCGAGTCATCCTGAGAGGTGCTATCGGTTTCCTGACCTTAACTCGGCTGCAGGGGGGGCTGCAGGGATTGTTATCAGAGGGATCGATTCAGAGACATCAGACGCGTCTGCCTGTCGCATGCAGAGATCTAAACTCGGTCTGACACTGGAACTAGATTTGCCAAACTATTCGTATTGTTCGAATCATCGTCAGAGCTGCTGTCGATTTACGCACGTAACTCGGGCTGTAGGAGAGCTACAGAGCTCGTGCAGCAGACAATCTAGACGCATCGGGGGCGTTCGGCTGTTGCATCCAAGAGGTCTCAAATTGCCTGGGCTGAAAAAATATTTTTTTCTGTGTAATTTCTTTCGACAATATTTGTTGTCAGGAAGCTCTACGAGTCCCCCGGCGGTAAGAAAGGTTGACTGTTTACCGCCGGCGCCCAGTTATTGCTGGAAGCTAAGAGTAATTCCGGTGCGCTGGAGAGCTAGTTGGCAAGAAAAATCTCGACGGAACTTTTGCTGACTTTTGGTCGGTTGAGAATTTTGTTCTCGAAATTCAACAATTCGTTTGAGCTCTAGTATTTTTTCCCATGATATTCGATCTTATTTCCGCTTGCCATCTTGATCTCAGCTCGATCGGGTGAATATTACTATCGAAAAGCACTGTGGCGGGATCGGCCGTTCTGAGTCATCTTGATACGCGCTGACGGTTTTCTGAACATAACTCGAGCTTTAGGACAGCTACAGAGCTGGTAAGCACAGCTAATCGATGTAGAATGATTAGGCGCGTTCGCCTGTTGAATCCAGAGGTCTGAACTCGGTCTACTAGCCGAGCTAGCTCCGCAAACCTATTCGTGTTATTCGAGTCATCTTGACAGACACTTTCGCTTTTCTGAACTTAACTCGAGCTGTAGGGCAGTTACAGAGCTTATAGTCACAGAAATCGATTGGGAATCATCAGACGCGTTCGTCTGTCGAATCGAGAGCTCTGAACTCGGTCTACTGCCCGATCTAGAATCGCGAAACTATTCGTATTGGTCGAGTCATCTTGAGAAGTGCTCTCGGTTTTCTTCACTCAACTCGCGCTGAGGGGGGCTACAGTGCTGGTGGTCACAGGAATCGATTGGAAGACATCAGGCGCGTCCGCCTGTCGAATCCAGAGCTCGGAACTCGGTCTGCTGTCCGAATTAGGTCTGCGAAACTACTGTATTTTTCGAGTCATTCTGATGCTGTCGGTTTTCTGCACTCAACTCGGGCTGTAGGGGGGCTGTAGGGCTGTTAATGACAGAAGTCGGTTCGCAGACATTAGACGCGTCCGCCTTTCGCATTCAGAGGTTAAAAAATATTCACTATGAGTCGGAATGTTGGTAGGTGCTGTCGGTTTTCTGAACTTAAGTCGAGCTAGGAAGCTCTACGAGTCTCCCGGCGGTAACCAAGGTTGACGGTTTACCGCCGGCGCCCAGTCCCTTAGCAAGTTATTGCTGGAAGCTTGACTCGTAGAGCTTCCCTGAGAGCGCAGCGGCGAAGCTTAAGAGTGACTCGTAGAGCTTCCCTGAGAGCGCAGCGGCGAAGCTTGACTCGTAGAGCTTCCCTGAGAGCGCAGCGGCGAAGCTTAAGAGTAATTCGAAAACGCTGGCAGGCTAGTTGGCTCGAAAAATCTCGACTGAACTTTTCACAACTTTGGCTCGGTTGAAAATTATGTTCTCGAAATTCAACAATTCGTTAGAGCTCTAGTATTTTTTCCCGTGATATTTGATCTTATTCCCGCTCGCCATCTTGATCTCAGCTCGATCGGGTGGGTATTACTATCGAAAAGCGTCATGGCGGGATCGGCCGTTTCGAGTCATCTTGATACGAGGTGACGGTTTTCTCAAGATAACTCGAGCTTCAGGGCAGCTACAGAGCTGGTGAGCACAGCTCACGGATTCAGAATGATTAGGCGCGTTCGCCTGTTGAATCCAGAGGTCTGAACTCGGTCTGCTGGCCGAGCTAGGTCCGGAAATCTATTCGTATTATTCGAGTCATCTTGACAGACGCCATCGGTTTTCTGTACTTAACTCGAGCTGTAGGGCAGTTACAGGGCTAATAGTCACAGGAATCGATTAGGAATCATCAGGCGCGTTCGTCTGTTCAGTCGAGAGCTCTGAACTCGGCCTGCTGCCCGAGCTATGTCCGCGAAACTTTTCGTATTGTTCGAGTCATCTTGAGAAGTGCTCTCGGTTTTCTGCACTTAACTCGTGCTGGGGGAGGGCTACAGTGCTGCTGGTCACAGAAATCGATTTGGAGACATCAGGCGCGTCCGTCTGTCGAACCGAGAGCTCGGAACTCGGTCTGCTCGAACTAGCTCCGCGAAAATATTGTATTATTCAAGTCATCCTGAGAGCTGCTGTCGGTTTCTGCACTTAACTCGGGCTGTAGGGGGGCTGCAGGGCTGGTAATCACAGGAGTCGATTCACAGACATCAGACGCGTCCGCCTATCGCATTCAGAGGTCTGAACTCGGTTTGACACTCGAGCTGGGTTCCAAACTGTTCGTTTTTTTGCCAGAGTCATCTTGAGAGGTCTGGCTTGGGGTGAAATTCTCTGGAATTTTTGTCCACGTTATATACTGTCAGGAAGCTCTACGAGTCCCCCGGCGGTAGCAAAGGTTGACGGGTTACCGCCGGCGCCCAGTAAGAGTAATTCGAAAACGCTGGCAGGCTAGTTGGCTCGAAAAATCTCGACTGAACTTTTCACAACTTTGGCTCGGTTGAAAATGATGTTCTCGAAATTCAACAATTCGTTTGAGCTCTAGTATTTTTTCCCGTGATATTCGATCTTATTCCCGCTCGCCATCTTGATCTCAGCTCGATCGGGTACCTTTTACTGCCAAAAAGCGTCATGGCGGGATCGGCCGTTTCGAGTCTTCTTGATACGCGCTGTCGGTTTTCTGAACATAACTCGAGCTTCAGGACAGTTACAGAGCTGGGAAGCACAGCTAATCGATGTAGAATGATCTGGCGCGTTCGTCTGTTGAACCCAGAGGCCTGAACTCGGTCTGCTAGCCGAGCTAGGTTGAAAAATCTATTCGTATTATCCGAGTCATCTTGACAGACGCTCTCCGTATTTTGTGCTTAACTCGATCTCTAGGGCAGCTACAGAGCTCATAGTCTCAGAATTCGATTGGGGATCATGAGGCGCGTTCGTCTGTTGATTCCAGAGCTCTGAACTCGGTCTGCTGCCCGAGCTAGAATCGGGAAACTATTCGTATTGTTCGAATCATCTGAAGAGGTACTGTCGCTTTCTAAACTTAACTCGGGCTGTAGGGGGCTACAGTGCTGGTGGGGACAGCAATCGATTTGGAGACATCAGGCGCGTCCGCCTGTAGAAGCCAGAGCTCGGAACTCGGCCTGCTGCCTGAACTCGGTCCGCGAACCTGTTCGTATTGTTCGAGTCATCCTGAAAGATGCTGTCGGTTTTCTGCACTTAACTCGGGCTGTAGGGGAGCTGCAGGGCTGGTAATCACAGGAATCGATTCGGAGACATCAGACGCGTCCGCCTGTCGCATTCAGAGGCCTGAACTCGGTCTGATACTCGAGCTGGGTTTAGGAAACTATTCGTTTTGTTTGAGTTATCTTCATAGGTGCTGTTGATTAGCGCACGTAACTCGGGCTGTAGCAGAGCTACAGAGCTGGTACAGAAGACAATCCAGAAGCATCAGGGGGCGTTCAGCTGTTGCATCGAGAGGTCTGAAATCGCTTGGGCCGAAAAACTATTCGTTCTCTGCAATTTATTTTCTACATTATATATAGTCAGGAAGCTCTACGAGTCCCCTGGCGGTAAGAAAGGTTGACGGCTTACCGCCGGCGCCCAGTAATTCGAAAACGCTGGCAGGCTAGTTGGCTCGAAAAATCTCGATTGAACTTTTCACAACTTTGGCTCGGTTGAAAATTATGTTCTCGAAATCTGACCATTCGTTAGAGCTCTAGTATTTTTCCCGTGATCTATGATCTTACTGCGGCTCGCCATCTTGATATCAGCTCGATCGGGTGGGTATTACTATCGAAAAGCGTCATGGCGGGATCGGCCGTTTTGAGTCATCTTGATACGCACTGACGGTTTTCTGAACATAACTCGAGCTGCAGGACAGCTACAGAGCTGGTAAGCACAGCTAATAGATGCAGAATGATTAGGCGCGTTCGTCTGTTGAATCCAGAGGTCTGAACTCGGTCTCTTAGCCGAGCTAGGTCCGCAAACCTATTCGTATTATTCGAGCCATCTTGAGAGGAACTCTCGGTTTTCTGTACTTAACTCGAGCTGTAGGACAGCTACAGGGCTGATATTTACAGAAACTGATTCAGAATCATCAGTTGCGTTTTTCTGTCGAATCCAGAGCTCTGAACTCGGTCTGCTGCCCGATTTAGAATCGCGAAACTATTCGTATTGGTTGAGTCATCTTGCGAAGTGCTCTCGGTTTTCTTCACTCAACTCGCGCTGAGGGGGGCTACAGTGCCGGTGGTAACAGGAATCGATTGGAAGACATCGGGCGCCCGCCTGTCGAATCCAGAGCTCGGAACTCGGTCTGCTGCCCGGATAAGGTCTGCGAAACTCCTGTATTGTTCGAGTCATCCTGAGAGGTGCTGTCGGTTTTCTGCACTTAACTTGGGCTGCACGGGGGCTGCAGGGCTGGTAATGACCCGAGTCGATTCGCAATTAGACGCGTCCGCCTGTCGCATTCAGAAGTCAAAAAAGATTCACTATGAGTCGGAATGTTGGTAGGTGCTGTCGGTATTCTCAACTTAAGTCGAGCTAGGAAGCTCTACGAGTCCCCCGGCGGTAACCAAGGTTGACGGTTTACCGCCGGCGCCCAGTAAGAGTAATTCCGGGGCGCTGGAGAGCTAGTTGGCAAGGAAAATCTCGACGGACCTTTTGCTGACTTTTGGTCGGTTGAAAATACCTCGTAGAGCTCTTCGGCATCGATGAGCTAGAGGAATTCTGGCGCGGGGTGGAGCTAGTTGGCCCAGCCGGCCGAGGCGGACAATGTGGCAACTTTTGGGTGGTTTTGCAATTTTTTGAAAGATATTTGACAATTCATTTTGAGAAAGCAGATTTTTACTCCGAGCATTGAGATATAAACTTTGTTCCCTGAGCAGCTCAGCCCTCTAGAGTCATTTTCAGTACCAGTTCACTTGGAGGAACCGACTTCATGTTGACTCCGAAAAATCTCAACTTGAAGTTTTTGTAGAAAAGCTCCCAGAAGCTCCCGCTGTGATGCTGAGCTTTCTCACGGATGCAAGGAGCTCTACGAGGTTCCCGGCGGTGACCAGATTGAAGGTTCACCGCCGGCGCCAGTTTGGTTCTCAAAATTCAACAATTCGTTTGAGCTCTAGTATTTTTTCCCGTGATATTCGATCTTATTCCCGCTCGCCATCTTGATCTCAGCTCGATCGGGTACCTTTTACTGCCAAAAAGCACACGGGCGGGATCGGCTGTTTCGAGTCATCTTGTCACGCGGTGTCGGTTTTCTCAAGATAACTCGAGCTTCAGGACAGCTAAAGAGCTGGTAAGCACAACTAATCGATTCAGAATGATCAGGCGCGTTCGCCTGTTGAAGCCAGAGGTCTCAATTCGGTCTGCTAGCCGAGCTAGGTGCGCAGACCTATTCGTATTATTCGAGTCATCTTGACAGACGCTCTCGGTTTTCTGTACTGAACCCGAGCTACAGGACAGCTAAAGAGCCGCTGCGTACAGAATCTGATTCAGAATCATCAGTGGCCCGTGTCTGTTGAATGCAGAGCTCTGAACTCGGTCTGCTGCCCGATCTAGAATCGCGAAACTATTCGTATTGTTCGAGTCACTTGCGAGATACTGTCGGTTCTCTGCACTTAACTCGGGCTGTAGGGGGGCTGCATGGCTGGTAATCACTGGAATCGATTCGGAGACATCAGGCGCGTTCGCCTGCGGAATCCAGAGCTCTGACCTCGGTCTGTTGCCCGAACTAGGTCCGCGAAACTATTCGTATTGTTCGAGTCATCCTGAGAGATGCTGTCGGTTTTCTGCACTTAACTCGGCTGCAGGGGGGGCTGCAGGGCTGGTAATCACAGGGATCGATTCAGAGACATCAAACGCGTCCGCCTGTCGCATGCAGAGGTCTGAACTCGGTCTCTTGAGAGGTGCTGTCGATTTACGCACGTGACTCGGGCTGTAGGAGAGCTACAGAGCTCGTACAGAAGACAATCTAGAAGCATCGGCGGCGTTCGTCTTTTGCATCCGAGAGGTCTCAAATTGCCCGGGCTGAAAAATTATTTTTTCTGCCTAATTTCTTTCGACATTATATGTTGTCAGGAAGCTCTACGAGTCCCCCGGCGGTAAGAAAGGTTGACGGTTTACCGCCGGCGCCCAGTTCCGGAGCGCCCCAGAGCTAGTTGGCAAGAAAAATCTCGACGGAACTTAACTCGTAGAGCTTCCCTTAGCAAGTTATTGCTGGAAGCTAAGAGTAATTCCGGCGCGCTGGAGAGCTAGTTGGCAAGAAAAATCTCGACGGAACTTTTGATGACTTTTGGTCGGTCGAAATTTTTTTCTCGAAATTCAACAATTCGTTTGAGCTCTAGTATTTTTTCCCGTGCTATTCGATCTTATTCCCGCTCGCCATCTTGATCTCAGCTCGATCGGGTGAATATTATTATCGAAAAGCACTGTGGCGGGATCGGCTGTTTCGAGTCATCTTGATACGCGCTGACGGTTTTCTGAGCATAACTTCAGCTTTAGCACAGCTACAGAGCTGGTAAGCACAGCTAATCGATGTAGAATGAAGAGGCGCGTTCGCCTGTTGAATCCAGAGGTCTGAACTCGGTCTGTTTATCGAGCTAGGTCCGATCAACCTATTCGTATTATTCGAGTCATCTTGACAGGAACTCTCGGTTTTCTGTACTTAACTCGAGCTGTAGAACAGCTACAGAGCTGGTAATTACAGAAACCGATTCAGAATCATCTGGTTCGCTTGTCTGTCGAATCCAGAGCTCTCAACTCAGTCCATTGCCCGATCTAGAATTGCGAAACTATTCGTATTGGTCGAGTCATCTTGAGAAGTGCTCTCGGTTTTCTTCACTCAACTCGCGCTGAGGGGCTACAGTGCTGGGAATCGATTTCAAGACAGGCTCTGAACTCTGTCTACTGCCCGAACTAGGTCTGCGAAACTGTTCGTATTGTTCGAGTCATCTTGAGAGGTGCTGTCGGTTTTCTGCACTTAACTGGGGCTGTAGGGGGGCTGCAGGGCTGGTAATGAGAGGCGTCGATTCGCAGACATTAAACGCGTCTGTCTGTCGCATTCAGAGGTCAAAACATATTCACTATGAGTCGGAATGTTGGTTTTCTCAACTTAAGTCGAGCTAGGAAGCTCTACGAGTCTCCCGGCGGTAACCAAGGTTGACGGTTTACCGCCGGCGCCCAGTTTGCTGACTTTTGGTCGGTTGAAAATTTCGTTCTCGGAATTCAACAATTCGTTTGAGCTCTAGTATTTTTCCCGTGATATTCGATCTTATTCCCGCTCGCCATCTTGATCTTAGCTCGATCGGGTGAATATTACTATCGAAAAGCACTGTGGCGGGATCGGCCGTTTTGAGTCATCTTGATACGCGCTCACGGTTTTCTGAACATAACTCGAGCTTTACGACAGCTAGAGAGCTGGTGAGCACAGCTAATCGATGTAGAATGAAGAGGCGCGTTCGCCTGTTGAATTCAGAGGTCTGCACTCGGTCTGTTAGCCGAGCTAGGTCCGCAAACCTATTCGTATTATTCGAGTCATCTTGACAGAAACTCTCGGTTTTCTGTACTTAACTCGAGCTGTAGGACAGCTACAGAGCTGATATTTACAGAAACCGATTCAGAATCATCAGTTCCGTTTGTCTGTCGAATCCAGAGCTCTGAACTCAGTCTGCTGCCCGATCTAGAATCGCGAACCTATTCGTATTGGTCGAGTCATCTTGAGAAGTGCTCTCGATTTTATTCAGTTAACTCGCGCTGAGGGGGGATACAGTGCTGGTGGTCACAGGAATCGATTTGAAGACATCAGGCGCGTCCGCCTGTCGAATCCAGAGCTCGGAACTCGGGCCCGAATTAGGTCTGCGAAACTATTGTATTGTTCGAGTCATCCTGAGAGGTGCTGTCGGTATTCTGCACTTCAGTCGGGCTGTAGGGGGGGCTGCAGGGCTGGTAATGAAGAAGTCGATTCGCAGACATCAGACGCGTCCGCCTGTCGCATTCAAATTTCAGAAAATATTCACTATGAGTCGGAATGTTGGTAGGTGCTGTCGGTTTTCTCAACTTAAGTCGAGCTAGGAAGCTCTACGAGTCTCCCGGCGGTTACCAAGGTTGACGGTTTACCGCCGGCGCCCAGTAATTCCGGGGCGCTGGAGGTCTAGTTGGCAAGGAAAATCTCGACGGACCTTTTGCTGACTTTTGGTCGGTTGAAAATTTTGTTCTCGAAATTCAACAATTCGTTTGAGATCTAGTATTTTTCCCGTGATATTCGATCTTATTCCTGCTCGCAATCTTGATCTCAGCTCGATCGGGTACCTTCTACTGCCAAAAAGCAGGCAGGCGGGATTGCCCGTTTCGGGTGATCTTGTCACGCGGTGACAGTCTTCTCAAGATAACTCGAGCTTTAGGAAAGCTATAGGGCTGGTGAGCACAGCTAATCGATGTAGAATGATCAGGCGCGGTCGCCTGTTAAACCCAGAGGTCTGAACTCGGTCTGCTAGCCGAGCTAGGTCCGCAAACCTATTCGTATTATTCGAGTCATCTTGACAGACGTTCTCGGTTTTCTGTATTTAACTCGAGCTACAGGACAGCTACAGAGCTGATGCGTACAGAATCTGATTCAGAATCATCAGTTGCCGTCCTCTGTTGAATCTGGAGCTCTGAACTCGGTCTGCTGTCCGATCTAGACTTGCGAAACTATTCGTATTGTTCAAGTTATCTTCAGAGATGCTGTCGGTTCTCTGCACTTCACTCGGGCTGTAAGGGGACTGCAGCGCTAGTAATCACAGCAATCGATTCGGAGACATCAGGCGCGCCTGTCTTTGGAATCCAGAGCTCCGAACTCTGTCTGCTGCCCGAACTAGGTCCGCGAAACTATTCGTATTGTTCGAGTCATCCTGCGAGGTGCTGTCGGTTTCCTGCGCTTAACTCGGGCTGTAGGGGTGGCTGCAGGGCTGGTAGTAACAGAAATCGATTCAGAGAGATCAGACGCGTCAGAGATGCTGTCGATTTACGCACGTAACTCGGGCTGTAGGAGAGCTACAGAGCTCGGTAAATCCAGAAGCATCGGGGGCGTCCGATGTTGCATCCGAGAGGTCTGAAATTGCTTGGGCTGAAAAACTATTTTTTCAGTGTACTTTTTTTCGACATTATATGTTGTCAGGAAGCTCTACGAGTCCCCCGGCGGTAACAAAGGTTGACGGTTTACTGCCGGCGCCCAGTGACTCGTAGAGCTTCCCTAAGCCAGTTGCTGGAAGCTCAAGAGTAATTCCGGCGCGCTGGAGAGCTAGGTGGCAAGAAAAATCTCGACGGAACTTTTGGTGACTTTTGGTCGGTTGAAAATTTTGTTCTCGAAATTCAACCATTCGTTAGAGCTTTAGTATTTTTCCCCGTGATATTCGATCTTATTACCGCTCGCCATCTTGATCTCAGCTCGATCGGATGAATATTACTGTCGAAAAGCACTGTGGCGGGATCGGCCGTTTCGAGTCATCTCGATACGCGCTGACGGTTTTCTGAACATAACTCGAGCTTTAGGACAGCTACAGAGCTGGTAAGCACAGCTAATCGATGTAGAATGATTAGGCGCGTTCGCCTGTAGCTGTAGGACAGCTACAGAACTGATATTTACATGAATCGATTCAGAATCATCAGTTGCGTTTTTCTGTCGAATCCAGAGCTCTGAATCGGTCTCTGCCCGATCTAGAATCGCGAAATTATTTGTATTGATCGAGTCATCTTGAGAAGTGCTCTCGGTTTTCTGCACGTAACTCGGGCTGGGAGGGAGGCTACAGTGCTGGTGGTCACAGAAATCGATTTGAAGAGATCAGGCGCGTCCGCCTGTCGAATCCAGAGCTCGGAACTCGGCATGCTGCGGGAACCAGGTCTGCGAAACTATTGTATTGTTCGAGTGATCCTGAGAGGTGCTGTCGGTTTTCTGCACTTAACTCGGGCTGTAGGGGGGCTGCAGGGCTGGTAATGACAGGAGTCGATTCGCAGACATCAGACGCGTCCGCCTGTCGTATCAGAGGTCAAAAATATTCACTATAAGTCGGAATGTTGGTAGGTGCTGTCGGTTTTCTCAACTTCAGTCGAGCTAGGAAGCTCTACGAGTCTCCTGGCGGTAACCAAGGTTCACGGTTTACCGCCGGCGCCCAGTTTGAACATTTGTTTGAGCTCTAGTATTTTTCCCGTGATATTTGGCCTTATTCCGGCTCGCCATCTTGATCTCAGCTCGATCGGGTAAATATTACAATCGAAAAGCACTGTGGCGGGATCGGCCGTTTCGAGTCATCTTGATTCGCGCTGTCGGTGTATTGGACTTAACTCGAGATACAGGACAGCTTCATGGTAATCACACGTTATCAATTCAGAATGATCAGGCGCGTTCGTCTGTCGCATCCAGAGGTCTGAACTCGGTCTGCTAGCTGAGCTAGGTCCGCAAATTATTCGAGTCATCTTAACAGACGTTGTCGGTTTTTTGTACTTAACTCGAGCTACGGCTACAGAGGTGATACAAACAGAAACCGATTCAGAATGATCGGGCGCGTTTGTCTGTTAATTCAGAGCTCTGAACTTGGTCTGCTGCCCGAGCTAGGTCGCAAAACTCGCGAAACTATTCGTATTGGTGGAGTCATCTTGAGAGGTGCTGACGGTTTTCTGCACTTAACTCGGTCTGTAGGAGGGCTGCAGGGGGCATAATCACAGGAATCGATTTGGACATCAGGCGCGTCCGCCTGTCGCATTCAGAGGTCTGAACTCCGTTTGCTCCTCGAGCTAGGTTCGCACTTGGTAGCGTCCAAAACCCGGAGAGCAAGGGGGGCACACTCTGGGAAGCCTTCCTGGTATCCCCAAACCCGGAGAGCAAGGGGGGCACACTCTGGGAAGCCTTCCTGGCATCCCCACGGAAGCTTTCGTGAAGCTCTTCTGGGGCTCTGGGGGCTCACCTGGAGCGTCTCTGAAGCGCTGCCAGGAACGCTTCCACGCGTGCCTGCACGCGTGCAGGCTCGCGTGGACGCGTGCTGGAAGCGCCCCCGATCCCGCTGCCGGGTCAGGCGAGGCGCTGCGAGGATCGTGGACCGGCGAAGATGGGCTGCTGGCGGGCACCACCACCGTCCGGCTTCTAATCTAAAACCCTTTAGCTCTCAGAGAGCTCTCCGGGAAAATCCATTCGTATTGTTCGAGTTATCTTGACAGGTGCTGTCGATTTTCGCACGTAACTCGGGCTGTAGGAGAGCTACACAGCTGATACGCACAGAAACCGATTCGAAATCTTTCTGCGCGCTCGTCTGTTCCGGCGGTAACAAAGGTTGACGGTTTACCGCCGGCGCCCAGTTGGCTCGAAAAATCTCGACGGAACTTTTGGTGACTTTTGGTCGGTTGAAAATTTTGTTCTCGAAATTCAACCATTCGTTAGAGCTCTAGTATTTTTCCCGTGATATTCGATCTTATTCCCGTTCGCTATCTTACCTCGTAGAGCTCTTCGGCATCGATGAGCTAGAGGAATTCCGGCGCGGGCTGGAGCTAGTTGGTCGACCCGGCCAGAAAGGACAAAGTGGTAACTTTTGGGTGGTTCTACAAATATTTGAAAGATATTTGACAATTCATTTTGAGAAGCCAGATTTTTTGCACCTGTAGTGGGTTATGCCGCGTCTGCCAGTAAAATTTTCAGGTCTCTAGGTGCAATATTACTATCAAAACACTTGGAGGAACCGACGTTGAATAAAAACAGAAAAACGTGATTTTTCGAGTTTTTCATTTCTCGCTCCAGAAGCTTTTTTCATGTGTTTCGACGATGGCCGTGCAAGAAAAGAGCTCTACGAAGGTCCCGGCGGTAACCAGGTTGACGGTTTACCGCAGGTTCCAGTGATTTCAGCTTGATCGGGTGAATATTACTATCGAAAAGCACTGTGGCGGGATCGGCCGTTTCGAGTCATCTTGATACGCGCTGACGGTTTTCTGACCATAACTCGAGCTTTAGGGCAGCTACAGAGCTGGTGAGCACAGCTAATCGTTGTAGAATGCCTAGGCGCGTTCGCATGTTGAATCCAGAGGTCTGAACTCGGTCTGTTAGCCGAGCTAGGTTCGTAAACCTATTCGTATTACTCGAGTCATCTTGACAGGAACTCTCGGTTTTCCGTACTTAACTCAAGCTGTAGGACAGCTGCAGAGCTGATGTTTACAGGAACCGATTCAGAATCATCGGTTGCGTTTGTCTGTCGAATCCAGAGCTCTGAACTCGGTCTGCTGCCATTGGTCGAGTCATCTTGAGAAGTGCTCTCGGTTTTCTTCACTCAACTCGCGCTGAGGGTGGCTACAGTGCTGGTCGTCACAGGAATCGATTCGAAGACATCAGGCGCGTCCGCCTGTCGAATCCAGAGCTCCGAACTCGGTCTGCCGCCCGAATTAGGTCTGCGAAACTACTGTATTGTTCGAGTCATCCTGAGAGGTGCTGTCGGTTTTCTGCACTTAATTCGGGCTGTAGGGGGGCTGCAGGGCTGGTAATGACAGGCGTCGATTCGCAGACATCAGACGCGTTCGTCTGTCGTATTCAGGGGCCAAAAAATATTTACTATAAGTCGGAATGTTGGTAGGTGCTGTCGGTTTTCTCAACTTAAGTCGAGCTAGGAAGCTCTACGAGTCTCCCGGCGGTAACCAAGGTTGACGGCTTACCGCCGGCGCCCAGTAATTCCGGGGCGCTGGAGAGCTAGTTGGCAAGAAAAATCTCGACGGACATACCTCGTAGAGCTCTTCGGCAACAATGAGCTAGAGGAATTCCGGCGCGGGGTGGAGCTAGTTGGCGCACCCGGCCGAGACGGACAATGTGACAACTTTTGGGTGGTTTTGCAATTTTTTGAAAGATATTTGACAATTCATTTTGAGAAAGCAGATTTTTCGCACCTGCAGACGATTATGAGGGCCTCAGCGTCTTAATATGAGCTCTGCACATGCACTTTTACTATCAAAAGACTTGGCGGAACCAACTCTATGTCAACATGAAAAAATCATGTTTTCTCTGTTCCGAGAAATGCTTCCAGAAGCCCTCTCTTTTGATACTGAACACTCTTACGCGTGTTAGGAGCTCTACGAGGTTCCCGGCGGTGCCCAGGTTGACGGTTCACCGCCGGCGCCAGTTTTGGTGACTTTTGGTCGGTTGAAAATTTTGTTCTCGGAATTCAACCATTCGTTAGAGCTCTAGTATTTCTTCCCGTGATATTCGATCTTATTCCCGCTCGCCGTCTTGATCTCAGCTCGATCGGGTACCTTTTACTGGTAAAAAGCACTGCGGCGGGATCGCCCGTTTCGGGTCATCTTGTCACGCGGTGACGGTTTTCTCAAGATAACTCGAGCTTTAGGGCACCTACAGAGCTGGTAAGCACAGCTAATCGATTCAGAATGATGAGGCGCGTTCCCCTGTTGAACCCAGAGGTCTGAACTCGGTCTGCTAGCCGAGCGAGGTCCGCAAACCTATTTGTATTATTCGATTCATCTTGATAGACGCTCTCGGTTTTCTGTACTTAACTCGAGCTACAGGACAGCTACAGAGCTAATACGTACAGAATCTGATTCAGAATCATCAGTGGCCGTTGTCTGTTGAACCCAGAGCTCTGAACTCGGTCTGCTGCCCGATCTAGAATCGCGAAACTATTCGTATTGTTCGAGTCATCTTGAGAGATGCTGTCCGTTCTCTGCACTTAACTCGGGCTGTCGGGGGGCTGCATGGCTGGTAATCAGTGAAATCGATCCAGAGACATCATGCGCGTGTGCCTTTCGAATCGAGAGCTCCGAACTCTGTCTGCTGCCCGAACTAGGTCCGCCAAACTATTTGTATTGTTCGAGTCATCCTGAGAGGTGCTGTCGGTTTCCTGCACTTGACTCGGGCTGTAGGGGGGCTGCAGGGCTGGTAATCACAGGAATCGATTTAGAGACGTCAGACGCGTGCGCCTGTCGCATGCAGAGGTCTCAACTCGGTCTGATACTCGAGCTAGGTTTGCCAAACCATTCGAATTGTTCGAATCATCTTGAGAGCACGTAACTCAGGCTGTAGGAGAGCTACAGAGCTCGTATAGAAGACAATCCAGAAGCATCGGGGGCGTTCGGCTGTTCCATCCGAGAGGTCTGAAATTGCTTGGGCTGAGAAACTATTTTTTCTGTGTATTTTTTTCGACATTATATGTTGTCAGGAAGCTCTACGAGTCCCCCGGCGGTAACAAAGGTTGACGGTTTACCGCCGGCGCCCAGTTCCGGGGCGCTGTAGAGCTAGTTGGCAAGAAAAATCTCGACGGACCTTTTGCTGACTTTTGGTCGGTTGAAAATTTTGTTCTTAAAATTCAACAATTCGTTGGAGCTCTAGTATTTTTTCCCGTGATATTCGATCTTATTCCCGCTCGCCATCTTGATCTCAGCTCGATCGGGTACCTTTTACTGCCAAAAAGCACTCCGGCGGGATCGGCCGTTTCGAGTCATCTTGTCACGCGCTGTCGGTTTTCTCAAGATAACTCGAGCTTCAGGACAGCTACAGAGCTGGTAAGCACAGCTAATCGATTCAGAATGATCAGGCGCGTTCGCCTGTTGAACCCAGAGGTCTGAACTCGGTCTGCTAGCCGAGCTAGGTCCGCAAACCTATTCGTATTATTCGAGTCATCTTGACAGACGCTCTTGGTTTTCTGCACTTAACTCGAGCTACAGGACAGCTACAGAGCTGATGCGTACAGAATCTGATTCAGAATCATCAGTGGCCGTTATCTGGTGAATCCAAAGCTCTGAACTCGGTCTGCTGCCCGGTCTAGAATCGCGAAACTATTCGTATTGTTCGAGTCATCTTGAGAGATGCTGTCGGTTCTCTCCACTTAACTCGGGCTGTAGGGGGGATGCATGGCTGGTAATCACTGGAATCGATTTGGAGACATCAGGCGCGTCCGCCTGTCGAATCCCGAGCTCTGAACTCTGTCTGCTGCCCGAACTAGATCCGCGAAACTATTCGTATTGTTCGAGTCATCCTGAGAGGTGCTGTGCGTTTTCTGCACTTAGCTCGGGATGTAGGGGGGGCTGCAGGGCTGGTAATTACAGAAATCGATCCAGAGACATCAGACGCGTATGCAGAGGTCTGAACTCGGTCTGATACTCGAGCTAGGTTTGCCAAACTGTTCGTATTGTTCGAGTCATCTTGAGAGGTGCTGTCGATTTACGCACGTAACTCGGGCTGTATGAGAGCTACAGAGCTCGTACAGAAGAAAATCCAGAAGCATCGGGGGCGTTCGGCTGTTGCATCCGAGAGGTCTGAAATTGCTTGGGCTGAAAAACTATTTGTTCTGTGTATTTTTTTCGACATTACATGTTGTCAGGAAGCTCTACGAGTCCCCCGGCGGTAACAAAGGTTGACGGTTTACCGCCGGCGCCCAGTTCGGACGCACTGGCGGGCTAGTTGGCTCGAAAAATCTCGACGGAACTTGTGGTGACTTCTGGTCGGTTGAAAATTATGTTCTCAAACTTTGAACATTCGTGAGAGCTCTCGTATTTTTCCCCGTGATATTCGATCTTATTTCCGCTCGCCATCTTGACCTCAGCTCGATCGGGTGAATATTACAATCGAAAAGCACTGTGGCGGGATTGGCCGATTCGAGTCATCTTGATACGTGCTGACGGTTTTCTGAACATAACTCGAGCTTTAGGACAGCTACAGAGCTGGTAAGCACAGCTAATCGATGTAGAATGAATAGGCACGTTCCTCTTGAATCCAGAGGTCTGAACTCGGTCTGTTAGCCTAGCTAGGTCCGCAAACGTATTCGTATTATTCGAGTCATCTTGACAGGAACTCTCGGTTTTCTGTACTTAACTCGAGCTGTAGGACAGCTACAGAGCTGATGTTTACAGAAACCGATTCAGAATCATCAGTTGCGTTTGTCTGTCGAATCCAGAGCTCTGAACTCGGCCTTCTGCCCGATCTAGAATCGCAGAACTATTCGTATTGGTCGAGTCACATCAGGCGTGTCCGCCTGTCGAATCCAGAGCTCGGAACTCGGTCTGCTGCCCGAATCAGGTCTGCGAAACTATTGTATTGTTCGAGTGATCCTGAGAGGTGCTGTCGGTTTTCTGCACTTAACTCGGGCTGTAGGGGGGCTGCAGGGCTGGTAATGACAGGAGTCGATTCGCAGAGATCAGACGCGTCTGCCTGTCGCATTCAGAGGTCAAAAAATATTCTACGAGTCGGAATGTTGGTAGGTGCTGTCGGTTTTCTCAACTTAAGTCGAGCTAGGAAGCTCTACGAGTCTCCCGGCGGTAACCGAGGTTGACGGTTTACCGCCGGCGCCAGTTGGACGCTACCAAGTGCAATTTTTTGAAAGATATTTGACAACTGATTTTTAGAGAGCAGATTTTTCGCACCTGTAAACGACTATGAGGGCCTCTCTGTCTTAGTATGAGCTCTGTAGGCGCACTTTTACTGTCAAAACACTTGGCGGAACCATCTTTATGTCGACACGAAAAAAAATATTTTTCTTCCCCACATCCTGAGTGGGGTTCTTGTTTTCCCAGAACACCCTCTCCTTCCCACCCACCTCCCGCTCCATCACATACCATACCATACCATACCATACCATACCATACCACACCATACGTACCATACCGTACCATACCATACCACACCATACGTACCATACCGTACCATACCATGCCATGGCGTACCATAGCATACCATACTACCATATCACACCCGCCACATGGTTTCGCGCCCCTCCCACCCCTCCAGGGAGGCCCCGCCTGAGCGAGGAGGGAATCGGAATACCATACTATTTACATGGTTTCGTGCCCCTCCCACCCCTCCAGGGAGGCCCCGCCTGAGCGAGGAGGGTATCGGAATACCATACTATTTACATGGTTTCGTGCCCCTCCCACCCCTCCAGGGAGGCCCCGCCTGAGCGAGGAGGGTATCGGAATACCATACTATTTACATGGTTTCGTGCCCCTCCCACCCCTCCAGGGAGGCCCCGCCTGAGCGAGGAGGGTATCGGAATACCATACTATTTACATGGTTTCGTGCCCCTCCCACCCCTCCAGGGAGGCCCCGCCTGAGCGAGGAGGGTATCGGAATACCATACTATTTACATGGTTTCGTGCCCCTCCCACCCCTCCAGGGAGGCCCCGCCTGAGCGAGGAGGGTATCGGAATACCATGCTATTTACATGGTTTCGTGCTCCTCCCACCCCTCCAGGGAGGCCCCGCCTGAGCGAGGAGGGTATCGGAATACCATGCTATTTACATGGTTTCGTGCCCCAGGCCCCGCCTGAGCGAGGAGGGTATAGGACTACCATACTATTTACATGGTTTCGTGCCCCTCCCACCCCTCCAGGGAGGCCCCGCCTGAGCGAGGAGGGTATCGGAATACCATACTATTTACATGGTTTCGTGCCCCTCCCAAGCGGGGCCCCGCCAAAGCGAGGGGGGCATCAAGAAAATGGGTCCCACGAAACCGTTAATCTCTTTATGTGGGGAACTCCGTTCGCATATTTTTTTTTGCGAAAAATGCTTCCAGAAGCTCTCTCCTTCGACTCCGAGCACTCTTACGCGTGAAATGAGCTCTACGAGGTTCCCGGCGGTGACCAGGTTGACGGTTCACCGCCAGCGCCAGTTTCCCGTCCCCTAAGGGTCTCTTCGCTCGCGAACAATCTGGTTTCTGAAAATTAATTGTCATATCTTTCAAATCAAATCCACCCAAACTTGTTGTATTGTCTCTTTGAGTCGGGCAGGCTTCGATCTTGGAACCGTTCCTTAGAAGCGTTCTATGGGGTATCTTGGTGGGCATCGTTCGTTTAGGGCTTTCTTTATGGACTATGCTGCACACGTACGTTTTAGTGTGATGTTGAAGTAACTCGTAGAGCTTCCCTTAGCAAGTTGCTGGAAGCTTAAGAGTAATTCCGGGGCGCTGAAGAGCTAGTTGGCAAGAAACCTCTCGACGGACCTTTTGCTGACTTTTGGTCGGTTGAAAATTTTGTTCTGGAACGAGCTCTAGTTTTTTTTTGTGACCATATTAGATCTTATTCCCGATCGCCATCTTGATCTCAGCTCGATCGGGTAAATATTTCTGCAAAAAAGCATCGCGGCGGGATCGGCTGGTTCGAGTCATCTTGATACGCGTTGTCGGTATTTTGTACTTAACTCGAGCTGTAGGGCAGCTACAGAGCTCATTCTCACAGAAATCGATTGGAAATCATCAGGCGCGTTCGTCTGTCCCATCTAGAGGTCTGAACTCGGTCTGCTGCCCGAGCTAGGTTCGCGAAACTATTCGTGTTGTTAGAGTCATCTTGAGAGCTGCTGACAGTTTTCTGCACCTAACTCGGGCTGTAGGGAGGCTATAGGGCTCGCGCTCACAGGAATCGATTCGGAGACATCAGGCGCGTCTGCCTGCCAACTGCAGAGCTCGGAACTCGGTCTGCTGCCCGAGCTAGGTTTGCAAAACTATTCGTATTCGTTGAGTGATCTTGAGAGGTGCTGTCCGTTTTCTGCACTTAACTCGAGCTGTAAGGATGATGGAGGGCTGGTGATCACTGGAATCCATTTAGAGACATGAAACGCGTCCACCTGTCGCTTCAGAGCCCTGAACTCGGCCTGCTGCCCGTGCTAGGTCCGCGAACTGGCAATCACAGGAATCGATTCTGAGATATCAGGCGCGCCCGCCTGTTGCATTCAGATGTCTGAACTCGGTCTGATACTCGAGCTAGATTCGCGAAACTATTTGTATTGTTCGAGCGATCTTGAAAGGTGCTGCCGATTTTCGCACGTAACTCGGCTGTAGGAGAGCTACGCAGCTCCTGCGCATAGAAAACGATCCAGAAGCATGAGAGGCGTTTGGCTGTTGCATCGAGAGGTCTGAAATCGTTTAGGCTGAAAAACTATTCGTTCTCTGCAGTTTTTTGTGACATTATATTTGCTCAGGAAGCTCTACGAGTCCCCCGGCGGTAAGGAAGGTTGACGGTTTACCGCCGGCGCCCAGTCTGTTTCAACAGAAATGCAAATGATTCGCGCTGTCGAGGAGGCCAGTAGTTTTGAGTGCTGACGAGGGCGAAGGTCTTAAGATTGCACGGCATCACCAGGACACGCCTGCATGTAGGAACGACTTAGTTACGTATATCTTTACATGGCATGCGATGTACACAATGGAATCTTTATACGGGAGGGATACCATTGGACATCCGAGGGGACTCCATATTAGTGATCAACTGGCTGTGCGGGAAAGAAAATGTAACTCATAGAGCTTTCATCAGGAAGTTCTTGCTCGAAGCTTAAGAGTAATTCCGCCGCGCTGGAGAGCTAGTTGGCAAGAAAAATCTCGACGGACCTTTTGCTGATTTTTAGTCGGTTAAGAATTTTGTTCTCGACATTCCTCAATTCGTTTTAGCTCTAGTATTTTTTCCCGTGATATTCGATCTTATTCCCTCGCCATCTTGACATCAGCTCGATCGGGTACCTTTTACTGCCAAAAAGCACACTGGCGGGATCGGCCGTTTCGAGTCATCTTGATTCGCGTTGTCGGTATTGTGAAATTAACTTGAGACAGAGGACAGCTACAGAGCTGGTTAGCACACGTTATCAATTCAGAATGATAAGGCGCGTTCGGCTGTTCCATCGAGAGGTCTGAACTCGGTCTGCTAGCTGAGCTAGGTCCGCAAACCTGTTCGTATTATTCGAATCACCTTGACAGGCGCTCTCGGTTTTCTGTACTTTTCTCGAGCTCTATGATAGCTACAGAGCTGATATTTAGAGAACGATCAGAATCATCAGTCGCGTTTGTGTGTTGAATCCAGAGCTCTGAACTCTATCGTACTGTTCGAGTGATTGCCGGCGCCCAGTAACTCGTAGAGCTTCCCTTAGCAAGTTATTGCTGGAAGCTTAAGAGTAATTCCGGGGCGCTGGAGAGCTAGTTGGCAGGAAAAATCTCGACGGACCTTTTGCTGACTTTTGGTCGGTTGAAAATTTTGTTTTCGAAATTTAACAATTCGTTTGAGCTCTAGTATTTTTTCCATGATATTCGATCTTATTCCCGCTCGCCATCATCTTGATCTCAGCTTGATCGGGTACCTTTTTTTACTGCCAAAAAGCAGGCAGGCGGGATCGGCCGTTTCAAGTCATCTTGACACGCGATGACGTTTTTCTGAACATAACTCGAGCTTTAGGACAGCTACAGAGCTGGTAAGCACAGCTAACCGATTCAGAATGATCAGGCGCGTTCGCCTGTTGAATCTAGAGGTCTGAACTCGGTCTGCTAGCCGAGCTAGGTCCGCAAACCTATTCGTATTATTCGGGTCATCTTGATAGACGCTCTGGGTTTTCTGTACTTAACTCGAGCTATAGGACAGCTACAGAGGTGATACGTACAGAAAACGATTCAGAATCATCAATCGCATTTGTCTGTTGAATCCAGAGCTCTGAACTCGGTCTGCTGCTCGGTCTAGAATCGCGAAACTATTCGTATTGTTCGAGTCATCTTGAGAAGTGCTCGGTTTTCTGCACTCAACTCGGGCTGGGGGGGGGCTACAGTGCTGTTGGTCACAGGAATCGATTTGAAGACATCAGGCGCGTCCGCCTGTCGAATCCGGAGCTCGGAACTCGTTCTGCTGCCCGAACTAGGTCCGCGAAACTATTGTATTGTTCGAGTCATCCAGAGAGGTGCTGTCGGTTTTCTGCACTTAACTCGGGATGTAGGGGGGTTGCAGGGCTGGTAATCACAGGAGTCGATTTGCTGACATCAGACGCGTCCGCCTGTCGCATTCAGAGGTCTGAACTCGGTTTGATACTCGAGCTGGGTTGCCAAACTATTCGTTTTGTTAGAGTCATCTTGAGAGGTGCTGTCGATTTACGCACGTAACTCGGGCTGTAGGAGAGCTACAGAGCTCGTAAAGAAGACAATCCAGAAGCATCGGGGGCGTTCGGCTGTTGCATCGAGAGGTCTGAAATCGCTTGGGCTGAAAGCTATTCGTTCTCTGCATTTTTCCACATTATATATTGTCAGGAAGCTCTACGAGTCCCCCGGCGGTAAGAAAGGTTGACGGTTTACCGCCGGCGCCCAGTGTTATCTCAGGTTTAGCAAAGACGTGTGGGGATTCTTATAAATGCGTTGGACGCCTTGCAGAGTACGCATTTGGTGCGGCCTCCAGAGGCTTGCAGAGTAACTCGTAGAGCTTCCCTTAGCAAGTTATTGCTGGAAGCTTAAGAGGAATTCCGGGGCGCTGGAGAGCTAGTTGGCAAGAAAAATCTCGACGGACCTTTTGCTGACTTTTGGTCGGTTGAAAATTTTGTTCTCGAAATTCAACAATTCGTTTGAGCTCTAGTTTTTTTTTCCCATGATATTCGATCTTATTCCCGCTCGCCATCTTGACATCAGCTCGATCGGGTACCTTTTACTGCCAAAAAGCAGGCAGGCGGGATCGGCCGTTTCAAGTCATCTTGACACGCAATAGCGGTTTTCTGAACATAACTCGAGCTTGATGACAGCTACAGAGCTGGTAAGCGCAGCTAATCGATCCAGAATGATCAGGCGCGTTCGCCTGTCGCATCCAGAGGTCTGAACTTGGTGTGCTAGCCGAGCTAGGTCCGCAAACCTATTCGTATTATTCGAGTCATCTTGACAGACGCTCTGGGTTTTCTGTACTTAACTCGAGCTATAGGACAGCTACAGAGCTGTTACTTACAGAAACCGATTCGGAATCGTCAGTCGCATTTGTCTGTTGAATCTAGAGCTTAGAACTCGGTCTGCTGCCCGATCTAGAATCGCGAAACTATTCGTATTGTTCGAGTCATCTTGAGAAGTCTCTCGGTTTTCTGCACTTAACTCGGGATGATGGGGGCTACAGTGCTGATGGTCACAGAAATCGATTTGAAGATATCAGGCGCGTCCGCCTGTCGAATCCAGAGCTCGTCGGTCTGCTGCCCGAACTAGGTCCGCGAAACTATTGTATTGTTCGAGTCATCCTGAGAGGTGCTGTCGGTTTTCTGCACTTAACTCGGGTGTAGGGAGGCTGCAGATCTGGTAATCGCAGGCGTCGATTCGCAGAAATCAGACGCGTCCGCCTGTCGCATTCAGAGGTCTGAACTCGGTTTGATACTCGAGCTGGGTTGCCAAACTATTCGTTTTGTTAGAGTCCTCTTGAGAGGTGCTGTGGATCTACGCACGTAAATCGGGCTGTAGGAGAGCTACAGAGCTCGTAAAGAAGACAATCGAGAAACATCGGGGGCGTTCGGGTGTTGCATCAAGAGGTCTGAAATTGCTGGGCTGAAAAACTATTCGTTCTCTGTATTTTTCTCCATATTATATATTATCAGGAAGCTCTACGAGTCCCCCGGCTCAAGGCTCCCCGGCTCAAGGCTCCAGGATCCCACTGGGGCTCAGGGGGTGTCGGCGTCGCGGGGAGACGGCGCGGCAGCCATCGCTGCCATCGACGGGTACGGCATCTTCGAGGTCAGCTAGGCTGCTTCCTTTGTTTGCTGCGCTTGTTATCTTTTGTTGTACGTGTGTGACGACGGACGGATACGACTTTTCGGTTCTCGCGAGAAGGTTTCAGCTGGAGGAAATATCACCGACAGTGCCATATTTGCAGTACTCACAGGATTACGGTCAAAAGCCAGATACTGCTGTCGAGCGAGCCTCTCGTAAAAGACAACTTCAGGATATGGAGAAGACCCCAGGTGACTACCGATTGGACGGAAGATTGAATACTGCCGACTCTACTCCAGATAGTGAATCTGCTGTACCTCTCTGTGAACGGACGGTGACACGACAGTGGTTGCACTCGTGGGGATACGGACCTCAGTGTATCGACACAATGCCCGAGCATGCAGATAACATGACGGTGGATGGCGGAGCCCCCCCTGTGAAGCGTAATCGTGAGGAGGTTCTTGCTGTAAGGAAGGCCGCCTTGGAGGGGAAGGATGGTATGCAGAGTTTACTATTGCAGATGATGCACAAGATGGATGATAACACTGAAAGGATCCAGGATGCCATAGGAGTTCAGGGGACCAAAATCGACAACGTTCAGGCCCAGGTCCAGAAGCAGGGTGTTACGATTTCTAATTTGGAGACGAGCGTTCAAGGGCTTGAGACTAAACATAATCGACTCGAGACGATCGTCCAGGGGCTCCAGGGACAGGTTCGTGCGGGTTCAGTTGCCAGTGACGCTTCGACGAGGCCTGATAATACCAGGACGGGAAGATACCAGGCTCCTGGAACCACCTACTTCTCTCCAACGTATGTCGAACTCAAGGGATGGGTCACCAACTGGAGTGACAGGGATAGGAGGTCTCAGGAAATGCTCATGTGGGAGGATGTGAAGGTGCTCATAGATAACATTACAAATCATTGTCTTTCGGAGGATGATCGTGTGCACGTGTGTGTTGACGGTACTGAGCGCATTAACGCTGGCCGTTACATGTTCGGATCGGCCAAAATCAAATTCAAGCCAGGGACCGACAGGGATATTATTTGGAGGGTCAAAAGGTGCATCGACCTTGTGACGGTACCCCCTGCTAAACGCCCCGCGCCTCCTCCAGGAATCCAGATCGCTGCACCACAGTGCCTCGTTGAGAATATGAAGCAGGTTATCAACCTTGAGTCGATCAAAGTCAGTGTCGAATGCCCAGAGTGGAAGAGGGGCCACGTTAAGGCGGTGGGGAGATTCTGCGGCACTATTCGGAGCATGTGTACACAGATTGGTATCGAGGCTATTGCTGTGCGAGGGGAAATGGGACCGCCCAAATCGACTATTTGGACAGTGCCCACGACGGCCGCTCCGAGGCCGATGCTTCTGGCTGAGTTTACCACGACGCGGGCGACATGGGAGGTGTCGAGTGAGACTGTCGACAGGTTGCATCAACTCATACCTGCGTTTACTAAGACGAAGGCTGATATCGAGACGGAGGTCAACAGGAGGGTGTGACGACGACGACGCCGAACACCGTTCAAGGGGATCCGACTGGGTAGCTGGAACCTCAATCGGGCGGGGTCGGCCAATTTCAAGGGGAATGAGATTCTGAGGTGCCTTTCAATGCGAGATTGCATCTGGGGTGTTCAGGAATGCCAGAATCTTTTTGGAGGCAAATTCGATGCATATATCAGACGGTGTGGTCTATCATACCGTGTGAGTTGTGACGGTAAGTGTGGGTTATTATTTAACAAAGAGTGGAGTACGTGTGTACGTGAATCAATATGTCAATATGAACGGTTCTGTGTGGTGGTCTTTGGTAGTGGAAGTGCCCCTGTGATTGTTGCCTCTGCGTATCTTCCCGACCCCGGCGTCGAGAACGCCGTAGATGTGCAGTGCGTGGTGTTGGACGCGCTCGAGTCAGTTATTCTCACTCTGCGCAGCCGCTGGAAGGGAGCGACTGTCTCTGTGCTGCTCGACGCCAATGTTGAGCTACCCCCATCAACTCAGCTGCAGTGCTCACGCACTGGGACTGTCTATGAGGCGGTGGGAAGTGCTACCAAGGAGGAGAGGAGGACTTGCGAGGAGGGAGGTGCACAGCGGGTGAGGAGGGACGTACGACAACAGTTGCGCGAGCGTGTTCTGTGCTTTCTAGGGCGCCTGGGGATGAAGGCTGCCAATTCGTTCTTGCCACGACGACTACACACATGGGAGAGCTACGGAGTATCTCGGTGGGGGACGTGTAAGAAGGTTCTTGATTACATTTTTGTTCCCAGGACGTGGGTGATCGATGAGATGACGGTCGAAACGATCATGAGTAATGGGGGGAAGACAAATCGTAGTCGTCTCAGCGACCATGGCCTGCTTCAGGGGACTTTTAGTGACACAGGCGCTGAGCTGGTCAAACGTAGTATCCCGACGGCAGCTCGAGAAAAGAGTTTGGTGGGTTATAAGACGGTGAATTGGGGGGACCTCAATATGGCGCGAAAGGAAATCGATCGGGTCTTGGGAGATGCCAATACTATTTGTTCTCCAGGGGACCTTGTGTCGACCACTATTCGGGCCTGTACTGAGCAGGAGGATATCAAATTCACGACTGCCACCACGGGACGGGGACTACCGCCAATTAGGCCTGCAGGGCTCACGGCCTGCCAGGAGATTTTGCGACGGAAGCCTCTGCCAGCGTCAGTGGATGTGCCCAGCTTGCGCAGACGTGCCAACGGACTGCGGAGGGAGTATCGTGCGGCGTTGGCCGCGTGGACCTCTCCTGCCTCCAGGCGCAAAGAGCGTCATGGTATCAAGCACCTCATTGTGCAGGGACGGATATCTGAGGACAGGGAGGAGTGGGTGGAGGAGATCAGAGCACATACCAGACAGAAGTATACTTCGGAGGAGGTCAGAGGACGGGATATGGCGATGTTGGAGGAGTTGAGGAGGGATGCACAACAGAACCTATGTGACGGGTACTGCACTGAGGGACTGACAATGGCGGTGGTATGCCAGGCACGGTCACGTCTCAAGTCCAAGCGTGCCACCGGCCCCGACAGGCTGCCTTGTGAAATCCTCAAGGCATTGCCGTGGGCGACTTTGCGTGGCGTTGCTCGGATGTTTGATGAGATATTTCGCTTGGCACGGCAGTATCCGCAGGATTGGAGGCAAATTTTGATCGCCTTCATGCCCAAGCTGCCGAGCTTGACATCGCTGACAGATGCACGGTACCTCTGTCTGCAAAACAGTCTCAGCCGTTGGTATTCTGCTTGTGGTGATCCTGGTCGAACAATTTGTGTCTCGGGCTGGCCTCATGGGACCCCTGGGCATCTACGGCTTCCAGGAGGGACGTAAGACGGGGGAAATTGTGGGGGCCCTCAAGGCTCTGGCTCAACATGGGGACATCTGGGGAAAGGATCAGACGGTCCATATCGCTAACGCCGATATCAAACAAGCGTTCGACCACTGCAGCCTTCTAAACGCCAAGCGAGCTATGGGTCATGCCAATATTCCTGCCTATCTCCAGTATGCTTTGCTATCACCGCTGGTTTGCACTACGGGGTCGTTAGTTGTCGAGGGTATGGCCATTCACGACATCAACTGGGACGTCTGCATACGGACGGGCGGCCCTGAGGGGCCTCTTCTCTTTAATCTTATCATATGTGCCATGTGGGGACCTATATTTCGGGATTGGGACAGTAGAGGAGTGGGGTATGTGCTGGAGGGCGTCTGTGGTGAGTATGAGCGACGGACAATAGTGAACCACTTTGTGTGGGCGGACAACTGCTACCTTGTCTCTGCCTCCTCAACTGTGTTGGCTCAGATGATGCACGATCTAACACTACCACTACATGACTGGGGGATGAGATGGAAGGATAGCAGCCTGTTGTACATGACATGTGGGGAGAATGCTAAAGTGGACGGTGACGGACATATACTTACCAGCGAGGATTTGTGTATACCTGCGTGCTCGAGATATCAGGGCTTTAGACTTCGACGTGTTTGCAGTATGAAAGTATTGGGTCATGAGATTTTCTCCACATACTTAGTGCCCGCTCATCCTGATGTTGAATATCGCATCAAGGAGGCTCGAGCTTGTTTCATTGGACAGTCGAATTTCTTTCGTAACAGAGCGGTAGCTGTTCGTGATAAGTTTTGCCGTTATCAAGACAAGGTGCAGAGTATGGCGTTGTATTGTCTAGAGACATGTACTGCGGATGCTTCCTCGCTACACATGCTCAATGCCTTCGAGGGGTGGTGTTTGTGCCGTATGTTTCGACGGCCGAGGAGAGAGGAGGAGACTATGGCGGACTGGAACCGACGGCGGTACCACGAGGCCAGAGAGCAATTTCGATCTTATGGATTTGCGAGTTTGGTGCAGCGATTTCTTCGTATGGTGTGGAACTCCGCGAAGGATGCTGCTGATTTCATTTCTATGTTGTGTACTGCTTCTCATGAGGAAATATCTTCGACGCAACGTACGTGGAGAGATCACCACATGACTACGGTTGCGTATGGCCCACTGTGGGACAGACTCAGGACGGATG
This sequence comes from Prorocentrum cordatum, assembly GCA_963575745.1. Taxonomy (NCBI): domain Eukaryota; class Dinophyceae; order Prorocentrales; family Prorocentraceae; genus Prorocentrum; species Prorocentrum cordatum. The sequence goes on along the minus strand of CAUYUJ010014758.1, from coordinate 335,293 downwards.
CGTCTGAGTGCTTGCGGGGTATGTTTCACTTCCAAGAGGCTTCGCAGCTAAAAAGGAGACATGTTAGTTCAGGTCGAGCTGTCGGCCAGAGATGCTGGCTATTTTCTTTCTGCGAATTCTACGGACTCAAATGGTGGGAGTCCTTTGTGCCGACAGATGCTGCGTATGTTCAGTTCTGCGAGCACATGTGTACACGGACGATGCTGAGTTATTTTCAGAAAAGAAAAGGGTACGGTACAACAGGTGGGGCCCCGCAGGAGGTACTTACTATCACACAAAACGACCTACACACCTATGGGGCCCAAGAGGGCACTGCGGCGTTCAACGACAAACTGGCCAAACGTATTGCGTTGCAAAATATGAAGGAGGTTGAGTGCGACCTCGACTCATTTGGGATCCCTGTGTATATTTCTGGGGACAGTCTTCTGGTGGTGTCTTGGCTGCAGGGTGTCTGGAGGGTGCTCAATCGTACTTATCAGGATAGGATCAACAGAATGATAAACCAACTCGACAACATGAGTCAAAGATATGGAATTAGGCCTGCCTGTCACGGGAGGGAAATTGTAGACCACACATACAGGGAATGGAACACGCGTGCAGATGTACTCACTCATACGGCCCGCGTCGGGCCACCAGTGATTCGAGATAGGATAGGGCTTCACGCCCCTCAGTTACAACAGGTGTTTCGCGTTTGTGCCATCAGAGCTGGATTCGATGGTGGTGTCTCTTGCGACGGCGTGGGGAGTCGGGTGCTGGATAGATGTTGGAAGGGTATCGAGACTCTCAAGGCAGCCACTCAGCCATGAGATCATTTGGACGGAGGTGTACAGTGCGGCACTCTCGATTGATCCAACTTCAACAGTGACTGATGCCGAGGTCTCGGCCGTTGAGCATACGATTATGATCTTGCCGCGGGTTGTGCAAGCGTATTTCGGACAGGATATGATGTGATTTTGATTGTGATCACTCACGCCATGCCTTCGTTTGTCGTGTGTGTGTGTGCTTGACCTCTCATCCTCCTAATATGAGTTGGCTTTCGCCTCTGATCGTTTGGATCGGTGAGGCTTCCGCCTACTCCCGATGCGCCCGCTCCTTGCTTCCGACTAGGCTGGAAAGCCTGCGCAGTCGACCGCAAAGTCCGCAAAAAAGAAAGGTTGACGGTTTACCGCCGGCGCCCAGTACGCATTTGGTGCGGCCTCCAGAGGCTCGAGACTTCCTCTCTCGCCCCTGTAGAGAATGGAACCAGAGGGCTGACTGACTGACGCATCCGGCCCGCCAGGGCCATGTGTACGCCGATTTCGCCTACTCCAGTGACTTCGAATCTCAGTGTTCTGCTGCTTGCCTTATCAAAGCGGGCTTAGATGGGGGTGTGTGCGGCCGCGAAAGTGCTTGTGGTGTGTGGGCGCAATTCGGTCTGTGGAACAAGTATATCTTCTCGCGGACTGACATCGCCTACAATGGTGGTTATCTTGCAGCCTGGTGTCTTCCCCCATGTGCCACTGTGTGAGATGCAGAGTTGTCGGCGACGAAGCACATCTGCGATGTGCTCCCACAGGTTGTGCTGAGTTTCATTGATCATTTGCTTGTTTAAGTCACACTCGGCTGGTCGCATTTTCTCATTTCTCTCACTTATATATCCACAAAGCTCCGCTGTTCTGTCTGATTTTTTCTTTTTAAGATTTGAATGTGCATCTTGCGTATAACGCTTGTCTCCGCATGCTTCTGATTCTTATATTCTTGCAGCTTTGCTGATGTGCAGTAAGAGCTGACTGCTTGCTTAACGCTATCAGCTTTTGCTTCGCCTGAGACTTCGTTGGACCTGGCCTCAGTGGAGATCTGAAGTTTGTTTTGTGAACAAGTATTTATCTCACGTGTAGTGAATTATGCCGCGCCTGCTTGTGAAATTCTGAGGTCTGTCGCTGCATTATTACTGCCGAAAGACATGGAGAACCGTCGGCCCTGGGGATGCAATTTTCAAGTTTGGCGAACTTTTCTCAAACAGTAAGCATGATACACAGCTCTGACTTGCATAGATGGGTTCAGCATGACGAGAAGCATCGATCTGCACTGGCGGGAGCTTGTGGTTCGAGGCATTCCAGGGGATTTTCCAAGAAGATCAGCGTAGGATTCTTCCAGTGTTTATGCGAGATTGTTTCCTATTGTGTTCTGAGCACGAATTTGAGTGTAAAGATCTCTGCGGGGGTCCCGGCGGTGACCTACCTGGTTGGCGGTTTACCGCCAGCTCCCAGTTTGAAGAGCGCAAACAGTTTTTCAGTCGCAGCTCTGGTAGCAGACCGATCTCAGGCATCTAAATGATATCTCACAGCGAACTGCAGAATTCAAGTCGTTCTTCAGCTGTAGCTCTAGTGGCAGACCAATCTCAGACGTCTCGATACTGTGCCGACTGTGTCCGATGATTCCTGTTGGGCGGAAAGCTTCCTTCCCAGCTCCCTCTCTTGCCCATAACTTGAACTAAGTACAGAAATCAAGCACCGTCTCTCAGAAAATGAAAGAGTGCGAATTTGGTCGCAGACCGAATCTCAGGCGTCTAGATACTCTAGACTGATGCATCTCAGCATTCACTGTCGATTGGCGTGCAGCTCAGCTCCGTAGTTGGCCTAGAGCTCGAATTCAATTAGAGAAACGCACGTCCTTTCTAGTAAGATACGTACAGTCCGAATATTTGTCTCGTCGCAGATATGATTGCAGGCTGAATTCAGACGTCCGTAGGCGAATTAACCTGATAACATGTTGATTCGAAACGTGCTTCAGCTCCATAGCCAGCCTACAGCTCGAATAAAATAAAGACAACGACCATGATCTGTTCAATAATTAGCGGAGTATCAGTAGTCGTTTGGCCCCAGCTCTGGTAGCAGACCGATCTCAGGCATCTTGAGACGAGCGCTTCTGATGATCTCCGTTCGATTGCTGTGCCGAACAGCTCTATAGCTCATCTATAGCTCGAGTTAAGTGACTTGTAGAGCTTCCCTAAGAGCGGAGCGGCGAAGCTAGAGAGTATTTCCGGCGCGCTGGCGGGCTAGTTGGTCTGAAAAAAGTCGACGGAAGTTATGCATAATCTTGGTCGGTTGAAAAGGATGTTCTCGACATTGAACAGTTCGTTAGAGTTCTAGTATTTTCTGCCCATTTTGATCTTCTTCTTCTCCTCTTTGTCCTCCTCCTCCTTCTCGTCCTCATCATCTTCATTGCCCCCCCTCTCCCCTTTCCACCCTTCCCCCTCCTGCTCGTCATCCTCCTCTTCCTCCTTCCCCTCCTTCTCCTCCTCTCGCTCCTTCTCCTCCTCTTCCTTCCTTTCCTCAGCCGCCTCAACGCCCTTCTCCTCCTCGCCCCCCTCGCGCGTGCGAAATGCGAGATTGCCGCGCCCGCATCCCATGCATATATATATATATATATAGATATGGCAAGGAAGCTCTACGAGTTCCCGGCGGTAACCAAGGTTGCGGAAGCGGAGTTTACCTCCCGCTCTCCCGCGGCCTTGGCCCGTCGGAGACTCCTGGAGCCGCATCGTGCGGTCCGGTGTTACACACTCGTGTATCGTACTGCCTCCGCGGGCGCGCGGGGCCATCGGTCGCGCAGCTGCGACAAGTGCTCCATCTTCGTGCCCGTCAAGGCCGCAGGTGCTCTCTTCTTGTTGTGGTGGCAGCTGTTGGATCGGGCCCGACAGTGCAGTTGTTCTGCCATTCTTACACGACGAGTGTTCTTTCTTGCTTGTACTTTGACGTTCGCACATCGGTGACTGCAGAGGAGTATAACTTTCAGGCCAATCTTCCACGACGAGTGCGGAGGAGTATAACTCTCAGGCCAATCTTTCACGACGTGTGTTGAGGAGTATCAGTCTCTTGCGTATACTTTGACGTTCGCACCGCGACGGGTGCAGAGGAGTATCACTTTCTGGCCAATCTTTCACGGTATACTAAGCGTCAACGATCAGGCATGACGGCTGTGATGAGAACCCCGACTGGTGCACAGCATATGCCGATGGGAGGTGAGGAGGGGGGGGATGAGCGAGATGAGTTCGAGAGAGCGCTGGCGGCTCCTGCACATGGGAATGTCAGACACACTGTGAATCAGTAGGAGGGTGGTGCTTCAGAGGATGCTAAGAGGGCTCGTAGGGTCTCTGGGGCTCCTGCGGATCCCATGGCCTCCATTGCGGCCCTCCTGGACTCCAAGTTCTCTCAGCAGCAACAGTTCTTCGACAGCTCACTTCAGGTTCGTCTCAAACCTCTGGAGGAGGCAGTGAAGCAGAATCAGACCGATATTGTTGATATTAGGAAGGCTCAGACTGAACAACAACGACAGATTGATGAGCTCCAGCGGGCCATCCAGAATCGTCCAGGCTCCAATAGCTCCACAGGTGCCCCGAGTACCGTTGGTGCCCCAAGGGTGTCCTTCCAGACCTCTCGGCCGCAAGACTTTGGACGGGTCCCTCGTCCGCCGTTCTCTCCGACGTACATCACTATTCAGGGTTGGGCCAAAGGTGCGAATCGTGATATCTCGCAGCATTCCGAGTTGTTGTTCAATGAGGCTGCGGCCCAGCGCTGTTTGGCATACTTGTTTGAGAAGGCAGGCTGTCTCCAGCATATCGACGAGGTTCGCACCAACAGTGAAAATACTAACAAGCCGTGTGGTCTCTATCGGATCAGGGTGCACTTCAAATCCACTGTGAGTCGGGATGTGATGGGGGAGTGCATCAAGGTTTGGATGCAGTGTTTCCAGGACGGTCGTATCTTTGCTCAGGACCAGGACGTCAGGGATTATCAACGTATTGTGAAGTGCCGTGTATCTATCCTCGTGGAGTGCTTCCCATGGAAGCAGCCTCATGTTGCTGCAGCGGGGAGGTTCAAGGCGTGCTTCTACAGACACAGCGGCTTGGTGGCCGGATGTGTGCGTATCGAGTCGTACGGCCCTCCGACGACGTTCGTCTGGGCGTATCCTAGCCTCCAGTACACAGACGGAGCGTGTGTTGCATTGTACAGGACCGACCGTACGGATCAGTGGTTGTTGGATGAGACGGCACTCCTTCGTATCGGTTCCACATTCAAGCTCGCGGAGTTCAAGGCTGCCTTGTACTCCACCGAGTAGCGGGGCCCCGACGCCTGGCTCGACACCCAGGCGGTATCTATCGCCACATGGGACTGTCGGAAGTTGGGGAAGCTCTTCTGCCCGGAAGTTGTGCGTGACAATTTTCAGAATTCAACAGTGGGGTTGGGGTTGCATTGCTCCAGGAGGCTCAGCATTTGAAGGATCTTGGGGCGTCAGGGCATACCGAGCATTCTGTGTGTAGGCGTGCATGCGTAGTGTATAACACTAGGTGGTGCAATCAGCGTATCTTTTTCCGATCGAGGCGACCGATGGTGTGCTGTGATATTTCGCAGTATGATCGCCATCAGCGTGTACCTGCCTCACAAATATGTGCTTGGAAAGAGCCGTGATGCTTTCTTCCAGGCCCTTTGCGAGTATCACCGTGTCCTGAGGGAGGTTGCGTTGACTATTCAGCGACTGAAATCACAATTTGGGATCAGGGACGTCGTCTTGGGAGTGGACGGGCAGGTTGAGGTGGAGGGTGAGGTCTTCTATGAGCAGTGGCCTGTGACGGGCCCGTTTGTGGATGGTACTTCTCTTGCTCCCCGCAAGGCCTCTGGAGGTTTCGAAAAGGACGCCCGCGAGTTCTCCCGGGCCTACTCTGAGGCCCTTACTACCACGATGGGTGTCTTGGGTCTGTTCATGGCAAACATCTTCGACGGCCCACGCAGGCCCACGTGGCGGTCAACAAAGCATATCCCTGAGGCGCAACAGTATCAGGATGTGTATGACTATCTGTGTGTACCTAGACACTGGTATGGCAACCTACCCTCTTCTTCGGTCACTTGGGCGGTTCCCCGAGAGGCCATGGCTGAGGACACTTTGCAGCTAGAGACATGGTGGAGCGACCGTGCGATTGTGTCGCTCGTACTTCCGCAGACTGCCAGGCCAGCGAGGGCTGCCAGGCACCGTCCTCGCAACAACACCCACTGGCGGTGTGATGAGGACTCTCTGCAGCAGCTGCGCAGTAATATTGACCGTGCACTGTGTGACGGACCGGCAGAAATGACACCGGCTGAGATCGGCGCCCTCATCCTCCAGGAGGCCTCCAATTTGGGCCACACCCCCACCTATCAGGATACTCTCCCATGGGTCAGTAAGGACTACATCCAGGCACGTCTTCGGTGGACTGAGCTTCGCAGGAGGTGGAGGGCGGGGGATTGCTCGGAGGAGGAGATGAAGGCTGCCCGTCGTCAGAAGCAACGTGAGCGTCGAGCCCACAGGCGTCGCCTCACGGAGTACTCGTTTCGACCAGGTGCACAGTGCCGTACACATCTCTATACACTGCATGTGGATGGGGAGGATACGTGTGATGTTCAGAAGTGGGAGGAGGCTTTACGTGTACACGGTTTCACTCATTACAGTTGTGAGGATGAGAGGAGTGCTACTCAAGGAATGCTGGAGGAGAGGAGGAGGCGGTTGCAGGATTTATCGGGTGGCCCCCACGGCTGTCTCGGACGGGAGGCTATCTCAATGGGGATCCTCATGAGAGCCCGTGCGAAGCTCAAAGGGGGACGGGCGGTGGGTAAGGATGGGATCAGTGCCAGTATGCTCCGATGTGTGCCCTGGTCCGCTCTCTGCTCCATCTTGAAGGCCTTTCGAAAGCTGTTCAGCCGCGAGTCCGATACCCCCTGGTGTGGCGTTCCATTTGCATTGCGCTGATGCCCAAGCATCAGCGCGCCACCGACTTTACAGAAATGCGTGCTCTCAGTCTTCTTAGTGTGATGTCAAAATGGTACCATTCGTGTTTGGTTATCCTCGCTGCGTCCCACCTGCGATCGACTACACCTGGGTGTATGCTCTACGAATTTGCTGGTGAGCGCAGGGTACACGAGGTTACAGCGGTTGTCAAGAGGTTAGCTCAGCATGGTGTGGAGTGGGGCTAGTCCCACTCGTGTTGCTTTGCGTCCTTGGATGTACTACTTGCTTTTGACCACCTGACGGTGAGCAACCTCTCTGAATCCGTGGATGCGTTATCGTTCCCCCCCGATCTGGCCTATGCTTTATTAGAACCACAGAGTCACTGTGTTGCTGATTTCAAGTTTCAGGATGTTGAAGTTATGGGAGTACCATGGGACCGATGTGTGGGGGCAGGTTCAGTTGAGGCCCCCATGGGCTGGATATGCGAGACTATTGTGATGTGGAGCGACTTGTGTCACAAGTGGCGTCGTGATGGCATCGGCATTCCTCTCACGGATGAAGCAGGCGCATTGGTTTTTTCCCACGCCATCTGGGCGGACAATGTTATCCTGGGGGCTTCCTCGACTGATCAGCTTATTATGATGGTGCGTCAGATGTCCGAGCTTTTGTACTCCAGAGGGTATTCGTGGAAACCCAGCTCCCTGCAGTATATGCTCTGTGGGTTCCAGGACGCGCCTCAGGTGCCCATCCTGGTTGATTTCACGATTGGGGCCCCTTGTGGGTCCCAGGTGCCGCCTCACGCTGCAGATATGAAGAGGCGCCGTACTTGCCAGACGCCTACGATCACTATACAGTTGCAGAGGGTGCAGCGCATGTCGATCCTTGGTGTGATGATTGATTCTGTTATGCAGACACATGTTGATGTCCTCCATCGTATCACTTGCGGGGAGCGGGCCTTTTGGCACGAAAAGCGTTACTACTGTTGTCGGGATATCCCGCTCATCCGCCGACTCAGACGGTACGACGGCGAAGTACGTGCCAAGATCCTTTTTTGAGCTGAGGGGATGACGCCGGATCAGAGTATTTTAACTGCACTGCATAAATGTGAGGGTAAGCTCTTAGCTAGGATGTTGTGGAGGAGGAAAGGGGCGGGCGAGGATTGGACTACGTTTATGCAGCGTGTGTACCTTCATGGTAGACGGGCCTTGCACTCGGCTGGTCTGCCGAGTCTGCCGCAACTATTCCTGTATCGACAGTGGTGCTGGGCCAAAGATGTTTGTGCCACTGCCCAACGGATGTCGCTGTCGGTGCCGCTGCCCGACCCTGTGCTGTTTTAAGGATCGCAGCTCGTGCCGCCACCGGTATCAGTTACAGCGGATTCCCAGGTGTCCAACTACAGGTCCCAGGTGACCCCTGCGACGACAAACCGACGGAGGATGATTAGCCAGATGCGGGAAAGGGCTCAAAAACGACGACGTATCGACCCCCCTGTGGCCTCGCAACAGCCTCCACAGAGCCCCTATGTTCCCTTGGACAGCTCTTATGGTAACACTGCGTACAAACGACGACGGGTACGGGGTGATCTGGGGCCTGAGACGTACCATCCGTAGCCATTTTGGCTCAAGGAGCCTCTCAGACGCCGAGGGGGCGCGCGTGTGGGGCGCGGCCGCGGTGGGGACGCGGCTGCCATAGCTGCCTGCGCCGGCGCGGTGGGATCAGTGGTTCAATCTGGGTTCAATTGCTGCATTCAATTATTGGGATTTTTCTTATTGGTGGGATTTCTTGTCATTGGTGGGATTTATCAGTGGGATCTCAGTTTCATTGCTCAGGTTAATCTGGTGCATCATTTCATTCTAGAGTGGAATCTTTGGAGCTCAATTGTACACCTCAGCCATGCCGCCGGCACTTCAGATAGGAGAAACAATGCAAAAGCTTTTGAATCTTGATATAGACAAACAAAAAAGGCTGAGAGACGACGTCAAGATAGCGGATGAAGACAAAGAGAATCAGCAAGATACATCGAAGGCCATGAGGACATTGGCCGCCAAGGGTTCGGCGAAAGGTACAGGATTGGGAGAAAATGGGACAAGCTCTTCTGGGATTGCATCAACAGCCTCAGGAACGGACGCCTTCTTGGGGCAACTGGAGTCGCTCCTCGACCGAAAGATCGCTCCCATCAAGGATCGAATTGACTCCCTTCAAATGGATGTTTTGGGAACCCAAAAGGCTCTGGCCCAGGAGTTTTCGGTTGCGGTTACCTTGATCAATGATCATGAGGTGAAGCTTGCCAATTTGGAGGCAGGTGAGACGGAAGTTCAGAAGGCTTTCAACGAAAGGATTCTGGCGGTCGAACTAGAGCAGAAGGCTTTGCGCGCAGAAATGGCGGCCAAGCAACTGGAAAGCCAGTCAAGCCAGGGTCCGTCCAAACGAAAAGGTCCGCCTTGGGCAAGCACCCCGAGGGCAGACAGAGACATTTTCATTCTTACGAACTTGGGCTGGAATCTCAAAAAACAGGAGGCTTTGGAAAAGGCGCGAGCGGTCTTACGCAGAGCTGATGTTCCACAGCCCACGCAAATCGTTGCACCTTTCGGATATGGGAGCTGCGTTGAGATTAAGTGGAGTTCGGTGTCGGTAGGGCTTCAAGCGGCAGCCACGATCCGTGATCTCAAGATTCCTGGGTACCTGGAAAATCAGATCTGGTGTGGACAAATCAGTACGAAGGAGGAGCGAGGCCCTGCCAAACTTTTCAAGACAGTCTCCAGTGCAGTGGAGAAAGCAGCGGGAGACCGTGATCACGTCATTTGCTCACGGACGCGAAAGTTTTATGTCTTAGATCATCAGATCGGTGGGATAAAAGATGGGGAATTCCAGTGGCATGAGTCCTTTAAGGAAATCCCCGACGAAGAGCTCCGTAAGACGCTGAAAGACACCATTGACGAGGCCCTCTCTCTTTGAGACGCCTACGTGAGGGGCCTTGTTTGTGCACTCAACGTGCAAGGCAAGTGGGCAGACGAGACCCTTATGCAAGCCAACCTAGATTTGCTCGAGCTTAAGTGCTGGGGCTTAATTTGTATTCTAGAGGCGGACTTCAGGGGTTGCCTTCAAAACGATGGGCTTCTTCGCCCCGTTTTCAACGGCCACGCCTACTACCGTCATCATCCTGGCCCTGGGTGTAGGGCCATGGGCGTGCTTGTGCACAAATCTCTGAGAAAACGTGTGAAAGACATTGTCTGTGATTGGAGATCTATCCGTGTTGATCTTCGTCCCGACTGTCTCGATGGACGCCACCATCATGCCAGATCCTTTCTCTTCTCCCACCTTGCCCATGATTTTTTCCATGATTCTCTCAATTGCGCTATCCAACTCGGTCGATCCCGCCCTGTCGGATCCACCCTTTCCTGGTTGGGGGACATGAGCGCTGATCAAGGAAACGGAGACCAGAAATTCCTTTCGTTCTGCGAAGCTTGCTCTTACCTTGACCTCCATTGGTGCCCTCTCAGGTTCCAGGAGGCCTCTATGCAATTCACAAGGAAGCCCGACGGTGATCAGGTGTTCTCTCAAGCCAGCAGCACGATAGATCACATTGCTCTCGCCAGGGGTGACCTTTCGTCTGACTGCTTCGCCTGCTGGGCAGGAGTACCTGGGGACCATGCTCTCGTTGGGTGTGATGTCCTGGCCCTTCCCCAGCGGGCTCCCAAGAGAAGACCGCTTCTTTGGACCCCTACTAACATTTTGGAAGTCAGAAAGATCGCCCAGGGCCTGTTCCCAGAATCAGCTGAACTGACTCGCCTGAATGAGGATGAACAACCTGAATCATGTACGGTAAGGTATCACGATCCAGAGGACCTCACTCTCTCTTTCGATTTCTGGGAAAACTTGTTGGGACAGGTGTATGAAGCGACACAGGCCCACCCCAGGAGGTTTAGGAGATTCGCCGAAGAGCCGTTTTGGGTCAAGAGCCTCAGGACGCGATTTAACTCCGTTCTCAACGAAGCATCGAGGGTCGCTGTTGGTCAGACTCTTTTGAAGGCCCTCAAGATAACAAAACTCCAGCGTGAGTTGGCTCAGGTAGCGCTCAATGCATCCCAAGGAAGGCGTGTTTGGGCATCACGCAAGTCGCTTCTTCCAATCCTGGGTTTCTGTGTGGATCAAGCCAAGATTTTTGACGTGGATCGCTGCAACACATTGGTTGCAGAAGAGTACAGAGGGAGGTGGGGATTATCTGACTTGGAACGGCAGGAGGACACTGCCTGGCTTCAGACTTTAGGTTTCTTCAATTATTACGAAGACCCCATCATCCCGTCCTTGCTGGAGGACGCGCTGGATGACATCAAGGCCCCTCGCAAGATCGACACAGAGTTTGCTTGCACGGCCATTATCAAAGTTTCAGGCTGGTCCCAGAGGCTCAAGGGGTGCATACAAGCCTGTCTTGGCAACCCAGAGTTCTGGAACAACGTCACACTCGGGGGCCACCTTGGCAACAAGATCAAAGGTTTTGGAACACCCTCTCAAACCAGAGTTGTTATCCCTCAGCCCGCCATCGCCAAAATTGGGCACGCCTATGTTGCGAGGGCCATTATTCCAGTCCTGGATTCATATACTGACTCCAAAGGTCTCAAAGGCCTGATTTTCGGGCTGAGCAAAGGTGGGCAATTGCAAGAACTTCACACGAGCGTCTATCACATTTTAGAATATGGGAGAGATCACTTTAACAAAGGAATGGTTGGGATTACCGATATCAAAGCACATCACGATCAGATTCGTTACGGATTGGTTTTACGCAGCTTGTTGGGACGAGGAGTACCTTTCTTCTTAGCAGTTGGTTGTATCAGGCTGCATAGGAATCCTCAAGTTTCCATTTCTCTCATGGATTCGAACACTGGGGTTATCCAAAGAGACCGTGGTCTGATGCAAGGAGCTGGGACAGCTTGCATTCTTGCGCGCGTCTCGGTCGAAGATTGCTTCGCCGCCACTTTGGAAAAAATCTCACACTCTTCTCTGGGAATCGCAATTCGCTGCGAACAGTTGAGACTCGACTTCAGGATTGCTCTCCTCAGTTGGTCAGATAACATTTTTGTGGTGGCTTCCTCGGAACAGGACCTGGCTACGTTGACGGCCCTAGTTGAGTCAGAGCTATGGAACGAACACAGGCTCAGGCTCAAAGAAGATCGGGAAATTCTCCCGGCTTACCCATACCACTTTCAGGGCTACAAGTGGTCCGACCCCTTCGGGAAAACGTGGTCTGTTGTACCCGAAGCCAAGGTTCTGGGCCCTGTTCTCACCGCTAATGGTTCTTGTCACGAAGATGTCAAGCGGGGCATCTCACAGATCAACAAAGCCTTTTGGGCTAACAGTAAATTCTTGATTAACGGTCATATCCCCATGTCCAAACGTCTCGCTAAGTTGAACTGCATGGCGGGTGGGATTATTAGATCCAGAGGTGCTGCCTGGGTTCCTTGTAAGACGACGGCGGACCTAATTACCAAAGCACAGAACCAATGTATCAGAATCATGTTGAAACTGAAAAGGCTCCCTGGGGAATCTCCAGAACAATACAATCTACGCAGGAACCGCAAAATCAAGGGGTTCAAGGAAGTCTCGTGGGCCATTTTCCATTTAGACTCTGCTATCAGTTGGGTTTCACACATGCAAAGACATCCAGAAGATTTTTCGTCGAGGCTCTTTCAATATTGTAAGCACTGGGTTTCCCAGAATCGCTACTTTGATCACTCTGGTGGCAGTCGTACACATTCACGTTCGCACAGGGGTTTCGTTTTCAGGTATGACAAGGATGCCTGGACCACCTTATTTTCGCCGCAGGGTTCTAGGGACAAAAAGTTCCGTCTGGGCCTTGCCAAAGAAATGCTCGATTGGATTCGACAACCGCTCCATCTTCGTCTTCAGTAGCCATCGGCTCGGTCTGGGGTTGCCAGGCACACATCGGTATCGCACTGTTCCCTCTGGGGCTTCTTTCCCTCACCACGGACACCCCATACTCTCAGGATTTGGATCGGTCTGGGAACCAGATTCAGCCTACCATTCCTCTTTTCTTTGGTTTCGACCGCCACGCCTTAGATCGTTGGGCCCGCAATCGTCAAGTCAAGATGGAAGCGAAGCCGCATTCGTCAAGTCAGGATGGAAGCGAAGTCAAGATGAAAGTCAAGTTGCAGAAAAAGCTCGAACAGAAGAGGGAGGATCAAGCTAGGTCAGTTGGATTCAAGAATCAGGAACTCAAAGCCAAGGCATCCTCAAGCGCTGGCCCTCGCGATGCAAGGATCCTCCCCACTCCACCTCCTGCCCCCGTGCGCAGGGGAACTTCGGCCTCTCGGAGTCGTTCGCCGATTGCCAGGAAGATGCAGTACTCAATTGGGTCCAAGAAACCACCGCAGGATGGCGGGGCTGGGTCAAAGCCCGAATCAGACGATATTCTGCCTGAGACACAGGACTATCGTGGGAATACGCCTGTCAAGCCAGCGGGAGGCACGACTTGGGAAGTTGGCTCGTCAGAATCCCCAGGTTCCAGGAGTTCTTCCTCGGGCTCTGAAGCAGAAGTCGATTCGCCCGACCGTAAATCACAGCCGGCACCAAAGAGCTGGGAACAAGATAAGAAGCCCTGGATCAGTAAGTTGGGCCCCCCTCTTCTGAGGTCACAACTAGAGTACGATCATTCGGGATGCCCAATTTTTGCCCCAAAGGGCGGCACGGACCACACCAGCTCAAGGCGCTATATCATGGTCTTCGTTCCCCAGCTCACAGGCCTGAACACTGTTAAGGCAAAGGTCGGAGAGCACGTCCAAATCTTTACTATTCGGGAGCTCACCCCTTTTATCATAGATAATCAGGGCCCACTGATCTCGGAAAGCATCCCAATTTTGGGTGAGCACGGCTACCTCACCACCAGGGATGTTACAAAGATCTTACATCACTTTGGGCTTAACACGTTTCGTTCCAAGGACATCCACCTGTTCAACGCGAAGTTCTACACCAAAGAATTATCCATCGGTCCAGAGATCTGCCCCAAAAAGGAGAGGCTCCACGACACATCTCAGATATTCGCAGGCAGCAGTGTAGTGGCACTCCTCTACGTCAAGGATTCGTACGAAGACGTCGGCGACCTTATCACGGTGGAGACAGGAAACGGTGCAACTGTTAGGTGCCACTTACTCTGCAAGCCACGATTCCTGATGTGATCGTAGCAGCTCTGATGACACGAACTCACTGTCCTGTCGTGGGATTATCAGCGACCTTTGGTTCAATTGTGGTTCAATTGGGACGCCAGAGTTATCGTTGGAGGAAGATATCAGGTTCTTCTCGTCTCAGTTTCCGTCAGGGCCAAAGTAGTGGAGCCTTTATTGCTTGTCCGCAGCCCAGATGGGATTGCCTCAAATGGGGTATGATTTATCCTTAGTTCAGCTCGTCTTTTAAGTTAAATGGACAGTGGGGTTCGTATGTGTATTTCTTTGCTTTGTCCTGGGCATTCGTGGCAATTTGGGATTACTTAACATCAGGGGTCTCTCGGGGCATTTGGTCCACGGTTCACCTGACCAGAGCTAAGGCTGCTTCTTTTCTTTTCTTCTCGTCACTACTGATATGGTTCTTCAGATTGTGGTCGGTTTCCTTCTTCTCTCCCGTACAGTGAGTTTGGCCTGGGATTGTTAATTCCGCCTTGCGGGCCAGGACTTGGACTGTTGCCTGTACTCCGATAAAGGGCATCTCCTTTCTCCATCACCCCTCTCTTGGTCTCGGTCACTCTATTGGTCCGTTCTGCATGATAGCTTTCTGTAGTCATTTTGGTTCAATCTGCATTGCACGTTTCCCCGACCTCTCTCCAAGTTCGGGGAACCTACTCATGCTTGCTCCTCAAAGGGTGGTCAGGCCATGGAATTCAAACTCGCTTATATGCTGCATATTTCAGGCATGGGCTTCAATTTGCCCGCGGGCATTGGCAATCGAAAGCTCCGAGATTGTTCCCTCGAACTCAGGGTCGTATTGCCCGCGGAGGTGTGTCACTCTTCACATGTATGAGAAGGGACGCGAATTCGAAATACCTCTAAGGCAGCTTTGGAATCTCTTTGAGGCCTTTTTCTCGAGTAAGGCCTGCAAAGACCTTATTGGAATCGTGGGAATTGCCGTACGCTCCATGTCTTTTGTACATATTAAGACAATGTCGTACAAGGGTGCTGTTTTCTACGACAACCGTTGGTCAGACCCTGGGAATTTCATCTACACTATCTGGTGGAACATTTGGGGCCAAATGGCCAGGTACCTTCAAAGGAGACAACCTACCAGTGCATCGCACAAGTCGGTGGAGGAGCTTCGTTCAGTTGCGGGCCGTGTTACAGATGTACAGAGGATGGTCCGCGAGCGGTGGAATAGGGAGCCAGATACCTCCAGGTGGTTAGAGCTCGTCGGAGATCTGATGGAGCTAGGCTTGGGAGTGGGATATGTGGAGCCTGATCGGTTCTGGCACATCATCGAGGGAATCTCCCCCATTATCTGCGCCATTAGGTCTGTCCTGATGTTTGCTGACCAACATGGGTCTTTCGCTCGCACGGGGAAAGACCGTCGTCTCTTTCGCGGCCCATGCGCTCCTCACACTAGGAAGTTTGCCGTGGCAATGTTCCACGGAATGCAAGTCCACAAATTTAACGTGACGAAATCTTCGGAGGTCTGGGTTTCATACCTGATTGCAGCCTCAGAGAACAGGCTCCAATATTAATGGAGCGGGGTTTTATCTCCCCAACGGAATTTACTTTGGTCTGTTTCAAGTCCACTTAGTTCTCTCCTTTTGTCCCGCATTCGGGATTGGCTGACACCAGGCGATGTCACTTATGCGATTCTATCTGGGACCCGCTTGATCTCCGTGATCGCAGGGATACCGTGGCTTCGCAACAATCCCGTCTCCATCGGTCCGCTGCTACTGGGCTCTCTCTCGCTCCCTGCTATGCCGCTCTCTGCAGTATAGGGCTCAAGATTTCGGTATGCAACTTTCCAAAGCGTCTGACCCTCATGTTTACTTCCAGGGGAAGATCTGCAGATCCAAACGGAAAGTCTGCTTCTTAAGCAACCAGGACCTTGAGGTGCTCTCTCATTGCTCCACGTTGCTATTCCAAAGGGCGGTAAAGTTGCCAGCGCGTTTCCTTGTCCCATCGGACCTTGGTGGTCCAGTTCTTACATACGATTGGTGCACAATTCCACTCTTCCAAGCGTGTCGGGACAGCGGTTTTAACAGACTCTACGTAAACACTAAGGGACCCGACGATAAGGCGCGGAGAATTCCTTGGAAAGATTGGCCGTCGGTCAGTAGCCGTTTTGCCTCAAACCCAGGCGGTACTCGGGCACAAAGCGGCTGAGACATCCAAACTAGGGATGACCAAGCGATTCCTGCCAGCAAAGCTAGAATCCAGGAAGCGCCTTAAGTGGTTCCAAGGTTCAGGAGGGATGTGGAACTACTGCGATGAGGAAAAGATTTACACCAAAGTGTGGTACACAGAGTACTACGACACCTGGTTCGATCCCGAATCAGGCTGGCCGCATCCAGTGGTTTGGTACCTTTCAGACACTTGGTGGGATGGGAACGTCTTCGTGGAAAAGTGGCGCTGGAAGTACCCGTAATCGCCTTTCTTAGGGTCCACTCAGTCTTACCTCTGTGCGTCCGCGGTGCTTGGGCCTGCGGCCTTTGGAGGTCCCCTATCCTTCTCGTCTCTCACCATTGCACGCCCCTACACAGATTGTGGGTCAATACCCTTCGCTACCACCCACTGCATCCAACGTTTCGCAGTCTTGAATTCAATTTCACCGCACATTCTGGTTCAACTGGAGTGGGACTACTCGGATGGGATCACTCGCTTCCTTTCAGTTCTTTCTTTGTATGCCTCCATATCTTCTGGTTCAATGCGGGGTTGTGACACTCAATGGCTAGGCTTCTTTCAGCGCTTTTCTTGAGCGGGAGACTGCCTTTATTCTCTGGGCTTCAAGGGACTCAACTTTAGTTTTCTTTATACCCATATCTGGTTCACTCAAGTGGACGGTCTTCATCCATTCAATAGTATTGGTTCAATCTCTGTGATTCAAGGGACTCAACGAAAGTTCTCTACACATCAATGTCTGGTTCACTCAAGACAAGCAAGGTGATTGTGCTACTCATCTCTTGGTTTCTTCTCTCACTGATTACACTTCATTCAATGTGTATGGTTTTCTTTCACTCAATATCCTTGGTTCAATTTAAGTCGGGTTCGCTTCAGATTCGCTTTAGACTCGACTTCTCTGGGCGTCATGGGACTTAATCATGTTCTCTATCAAAACTGGACAGGTGATTTTACATTCAAGATTTCGTCCAGTACCATGGATTTCAATCTTGGGTTGGGATTCTCTCTTTTTCTGCCCTTCCTTTCTCGCCTCGCCCGCTTCCCCCTTCTATACCATACGCGTTTGGCGTATTGGTGGCATCTCAGTCTTTGTGTCTCAGGAGTACCGTCCCCTTATGGCGCGTCATCATCATCATCATCTCTCTCTCGCCTGTGCATGCTGCATGCTGTGTCGCCGTGGACCGAGGAGAGGGATGCTTTCATTCGCACTCTTGATTCGAAGGAAGCCCGTGTGCTTACCAGGCGCCGCGAGGGCGGCCGTCCTGCAGGCTTCCATCCATGGTCGCTACCGTTCGAGACGGTGGGATGCCCTTATTGGTATGCTCACTTGACCTGGGACGAGGACGGGTGGAGATATTTTGTCCGTGCACTGCTGCGTATGTGGGACCTACCGCACGTGCTCCAATACTGTGTCCTCAGAGATCCCAAAGGGCCCTACAGGATGGAGGCGGAGGACCTTACGGTGGAGGAGAAGCGTAGGAAGGCGGAGGCGGAAAAGGAGAAGGCTACAAAACGTATTGCTCTGAGCGAACAGCGTCAGTCTTGGTGGGACTTTGGGTCCAAGGGTTTACCTATTGAAATCTCGGGGGACTCTCTGGTGATCTGTAACTGGATTAACGGTCTATTTAGATGTGCTGCTGACGTGTATTCGACGACGGTTTCTGCTATTCAGGACTTACTTTATTCTATGTCTGTGGAGATGCCCATGCACATTCGGGCCCCCTCACGGGGGCGTGATATGATGAAATGGATCTATCGGGAAGGGAACGCGAGAGCTGATGAACAGACTTGGATGGCTCGCAGGGGCCAGGACCACTTGACAATTGATGACAGGTTATTTACAATGAATGCTTCGAGCGTGCTCGGTGTGAGGGGCTTCTTCGACGGAGGCCGCTCCTCTGAGGGTTGCGGCGGCGGCTGGGTCGTCGATCTGTACATTCTCCCATCGCTTCCCTCTCATCTCAATCATCTTAATAATCTTGATGGCTCCGCCTCCCCGAGTGGCTACTGGTGGTGCGATGTCGCCTCTGAAGCCCTCTGTCTCCCGCCCTCGTGTACTGTGATCCAGGCTGAACTTCTTGCTGCAAAGCACCTACTCAAAGGTGTGGTGGTGGTCCTGCAGGCGCCTGGCCTGCTGCCCCCCTTCTGGGTTAGGCTGTGACTCGAGCGGGCCTGAACTCAGGCCTGTGGCTCTGCGCAGAGCAAAAACCAAGGTTGACGATCTACCGCCGGCTCCCATTATGTTCTCGAAAGTGAACAGTTCGTTAGAGCTCTTGTAATTTTCCGTCCGTATTCGATCTTCTTACTGTTCGCCATCTTGATCTCAGGATCGGGTGCAAACTATTGTCAAAAAGCATGTGGGGGATCGGCTGTTGAGTGTCGTCTTGGCAGGTGCTCTCGGTTTTCTTTACTTAGCTGGAGCTGCAGAACAGCTGCAGAGCTGGCCGGCACACCTAATCTATATAGAATCATCAGGTGCGCTAGTCTCGAGTATGTAGGTGTCCGAGCTTGGTCTGCTACCAGAGCTACGGCCAACGAACTATACTCTGCTAATTTTTAAAGAGATGATGATGACTTTCTGAAATTAACTCGAGTTGCAGATGAGCTAGAGAGCTGTTCGGCACAGCAATCGAAATATAGTTATCAAAAGCGCTAGTAACAAGTACCTAGATGCCTGAACTCGGTCTGCTACCAGTTCTCGAGGCGTTTTATTATTCCGACTCAGCTAATTTGTAGAGAGATCATGCTGATTGTCTTAGCTTCAATCGAGCTGCAGATGAGCTACAGAGCTGTTCGGTAAGCAATCGAAGCGGAATCATTCGGCGCGCTAGTCTCAAGTATCTAGATGGCCGAATTTGGTCCACTACCAGAGCTAGGGCCAAACAAGTATTTGTAATTTTTGGAAATGATGCTGAATTCCTTGATCTCACTCGAGCTGCAGATGCGCTACAGAGCTGTTGGGTGCGCCAACCGGAAGAAATTCAAGAGGTAGGGTCGTCTCAAGTATCTAGATGCCGGAATTCGGTCTGCTACGCGAGCTTGAACCGAAAACAAGCAATTCCACCCTGCTGATTGGTTACGATGAGGATTTGTTTTCCTACTTCGTTCGAGCTGTAGGCGGCTGCGGACCTGAAAAGCACTTGTCGGAGCAGACGATCACGAGGACATTCGCCTACGGTATCGAGACTTCTGAATTCGAGCTGCAACCGATAGCGCACAATTATTCGCACCGCATTGCGTTTGAGATCGAGACCAGCTCAGGAACCGATAGGCACGCCAATTGACAGGCAATGCTGCGAAGCATCAGTCTACAGTCTAAACGCCTGAGATCAATGTGCTACGAAAGCTGTAACCAAATAAGTATTTGCATTATTTCATTTTTGAGTGAGACGGTGTTGGATTCCAATATTATAGGCAAACTGGGGATCCAGGAAGCATATCGCTCAACAGGAAATCATCGAACAGTCGCCTTTAGTGTCGAGACGTCTGAGATTTGTCTGCTACTAGAGCTACAACTGAGCACCCTGCCATAATTAGCGAGAGATAATATATGTTTTCTGTCCTTACTTCGAGCTGTAGCCTGCTCCCCCTCCTTCTCCTCCTCCTCCTCCTCCTCCCCCTCTTTCTTCCTTGTGCTCCTCGTTCTCCTCCTCCTACCCCTCCTCGTTCTTCTCCTCCTCCTCCTCGTTTGCCTCCTCCTTCTCCTCCTCCGCCTCCTCTTTCTGTTCCTTCTCCTCCTCCTCCTCTTCCTCGTCCGTCTGCTTCTTCTCCTCTTTCTCCTCCTCCCCCTTCTTCCTGCTCGTCTTCCTTCTCCTCGTCATGGTCATCGCCCCCCTTCCCTCCCTTCCACCCTTCCCCCTCCTGCTCGCCATCCTCCTCTTCCTCTTCCCCCTCCTTCTCCTCCTGCTCCTTCTCCTCCTCGCCCCTCTCTTCCTCGGCCTCCTCCACCTCCTTCTCCTTCTCGCTCCTCCTTCTCCTACGCGTCCTCCTCCATGAAACCGCGCCCTCGCGCGCGCGGACTGCGAGATTGCCGCGCCCGCGCCCCATTCATGTATATGGCAGGGAAGCTCTGCGAGTTCCCCGCGGAAACCGAGGTTGACGGTTTACCGCCGGCGCCCAGTTAAGAAAACCGGCAGCGCCTGCCAAGATGACACTCAACGCCAAAACCCGCCTAAGTTCTTTCTGATAATTATCCGCCCGATCGACCTGGGATCAAGATGGCAAGCGGAAATGAGATCGAATACGGGGGGGAAGAATATTAGATCTCCAGCATATGGTTGAATTTCGAGACTGATTATTGACCGACCGAAATTACGCGAAACATCAGCCGATATTTTTCCGGCCAGCTAGCCCGCCAGCGCGCCAGAATTACTCTCTACCTGGTTGTGAGCTTGATGACGGTGCGCCTGGCAGAATCGAGCACCGCACCCCGCCGACTGTAACGAACGACGTAAGCCTGCTCCCGCGCCATCCACCTCGTCCTCCGCCTCCTCTGCTTTCCGTGCCTCTCGCTCGGCTCTCTCCTGGAGCCGAACTCCAACCCCGTGCTCTAGCTTGCAGCGCGTCAAAATCTCCCGCGTTCGGCCCCTCCCTGTAACGTGTTGGCGGTCTGATGATACGCCGTCTTCACTGCCTCCATGAACGCAGTTTCAAGCGAGCGCAGCATATGCCCCTGCGGAAAGGCCGAACCAGTCCCACCGGCTGCACCAGAAAGCATTGCCCCCGTGGTGTCAGCTGCGCGCTGCTCGACGAAGCCCCGACGGAGGCAGCGCCAGGCGGCGCGGGAGCTCCGTGGCGCGCATCGTCATATCCTGGAGGCAGCGGACCATCAGCGAAGGCAGCATCCCCATCATCACCCTTGCCCTGGTCATCGCAGCCCAGCTACCGCAAATCCATTTCCACATCGGGATCATCCATCGTCGTCCGCGCCCCGCCCAACAGAAGCCAGACGGGCAGGCGCGCGCGACGCGCAGCAACCGAGACTGCGGCTCCTGGACCTGGCTCGGAAAACCGATGCACTCCACCCTCCGGCGGCGTCGGGTCTGAAGGCGCTGAACCCGTAGAAAACGCGCATGGCCTTCAACCCTCGCAGCCGCCGCCGCCCGCGAAGGCGCCCCGCCGCCCGCCCCGCCCGTCTTGCCGAGCGAGGCGCCATCCAAAGGGAACGCGACGCCGTCGTCGGCGACGGGACCGAGCACCACGCGGTCCAGACACTGGACGTGGAGATTGCAACGGACGCACGCCTGGCCCATCTGGGTCGTGCTCATGGTATGGGTGGTACCGCGCGACATCGACGCGCCCTGCGCAGCACGGTCGTGCCGGTCGCTGCGGTGCGGCCAGGGCCTCTGGAGCATCGTCAAGGACGAGCCGCTTGCTCGTCTTCCAGCGGCGGGCCGTAGGCGATTCGCGCCCCTTCGGGCAAAACCAGATCTTTCCCAGCGCGCAGGCGACGAGAGACAAATGAGCTCGCAGCCGGGTGCTTCGTGTGGGGGTGCGCGTGCACCGCGGTCTCTTACTCATGGGGGAAGCCCAGGAGACGCACCTTGGAATGCTGCGGCAAGTCGCCCTTTGCCAGCTTTCAGCGCGTGGGCCCGCACTTGTGCAGATGGCTCCGCATGCTGCACTTGCGAGCGTCCAATGCGAAACGCCTTGCCCACGAGCGCGCCTCTACAAAGCGTCCTCCGCAAAGTGCATCGCCGCAGTGCCTGCCTCGCGAGTGCGGTACGGAGGCTTCCAGCGGTGCTGCGGCTAAAAATCAAGTGGGCACCCGTGAGGCGCTTGCGCAGGCTTGCCGACTACTGAGCACGCTGCTCATGCAGATCTGGCTCGGGAGGCACCAGCGGTGCGAGAGGGTGCTGCCGGAGCGGGCCCTGCGGCCGAGTTAGGTCCTGCAAGAGCTCCCGCTTCTCTTCCACATTCACACCCTCGAACGCAGCAGCCTCCTTCCGAAAAGCTTCCGTGCTCTTGAAATCAAGTTCCCCCCCCTGCGCTCCCGGCTCGACGGGGCGCCCTGGCGCCCGTCCTCCCAGCGTTTCTTGCGCAGCTTGTCGAGCTGGCCCCGCGGCGCAGCAGCGATGGTGCTGAAATGAACGGCTACATCTTCATCCTCCATTCTCCCGTCTGCATGCGCTCGCATGCGCGCCTTTTCACTGAGCGGGGGCGGCGAGGGCGCATCCGCCGCGATCATGCCGAGCTGCCGCCCCATTCGGGGACCCTCGAACTGCGCGCTGCCCATTCGGGCGAGTGCGCTCGCCCGCCACCGCAGCCTCGCGAGAAATCTCCCATTCATCGGATGCAACAGCCATAAGTGTGCGTATGGATGCCGCCGCGCCCCTGCGACTCCACGGGGCCGAAATAGGCACGGGCGACTCCGAACGCGCCGCGTGCTCCCGACGAGGCCGCGCCGCCAGAAGCGCCCGAGGCACCGTGCCGCGGCATGGCGCCAACCGCATGCTCCAATAATAGCTTCAGTATGGGGTTCGTCACCGCGGCCTGCGCCACTGGATCAGCCGCCGCCCGCCGCATCATTTCCTCGCAAGACGGCATGGCGGGCGCGTGCTCTTCCAGCAACCGCCAGCCGTTTACGTCTTCGCCGTCGTGCATCAAGGACACCATCACGTTCCAAGTGTCCGCAATGTTCGGTGTCGTGAATCCCAGGGGAGGACCGAAGAGACGAGAGTCACTCGCACTTTTGGCGCAGCGTTGTTCGGTGCGCGTCTCGCCCGACCACCTCGGAGTTGCTAAGGGGCATGCTCCGCAGCACGCTCTTCACGTTCCGGGAGGCAGCATCCGTGCTGAGGACGTCCTTCAGACCGGCCCCCTGACCGAGCACGGCCACAGCCTGAACGAGCTCCTCGGACTTCAACGAGGCGAGGTCCGCGGGGCTGTCTATGAAGCGCTGCGTGCGCACGAAATGCCTGGCCCCCTGTATGGCCCCCCTGTATGATTGACTTTCCCCGCCACGAATAGTACTGGGCCGTGAGCAAGTCGGCGCGCCGACGCCAGCGAGGCACGACCGATTCCGCCACGGGCGACGTGGCTCCGCAATCGGGCGACCATGCCGCCTCGTCGACCTCGTATTCGAGCTACTCACGCGCCATGGCTTTGTGCTTGGTTGCTTTAGTTAGCCTGACCTCCTCGCGCTGCGTCTGCATTTTGGTCGCAGACTGCGGTTGGTCCTGGCGGGGTTCACGCAGTGGCTCCAACATTGGGAACAGGTGCAGAAGCTTGCGGGCCAGCGCCGCCACCGTGTAGTCTTCTTCGACGGCGGCTTTGTTCGAGATGGCCGCTCGGAATCGGGCGGCTCCGCCGCCGAGGCCAGACGGGCGCAAAGACTTCCATGGCGTCTCGGGTACATTTTTTAGCATGAGGGTCCGCTGCAACTTTTTCGCTTCGGCACGGCCTGGATTAGCCGCGACCACCTCCGTGAAGTTAGGCGCGGCAGGGGTCTGACGTGCTTTCGGCTGCGTTTGCCAGGCAATCTTTGTCGGTGTGAAGTCGCTTTCAGCCGGTGAGAATCTGGGCCGGATCACATTCCTTATCGAGCTCGTCTTCCATCTTGGTGAGGTCCGAGACTTTGCCACCTAAGCTGCCCTGGGACGTGGCCAGCCCGGACACCTTCTCATCCGCGTTCTTGATCGTGTCGTCTTGGGTGGTTGCCTTGAGCGCCGCTGCGATGGCAGCGGCTCCGACGTCGACGGTCAGAGCGGGCCCCGGATCGTTCAGAAGTTGCTTGGGCGGTGTCTTGCACAGCTTTGGTAGAGGCCTCCGAGAGGGAACCACCTGACTGGGTCGCCGTCTTGAGCCTTCCCTCGGCGGCAGCGTGGCCGAAAATATCCGGGAGAGAGCTGCCATCGGTGGAAGCGCGGGAACTGGCGGCGGAAGCGCTGGCAGGAAGGCCGACGGCAATTGACAGAACGGTTGGGTCGAGACCTATGGGCAGCCAGCTTTGTCGACAAAGGAGCTGCTAGTTGCTCTCTGTGGCCCGCTGGGTGAACATGAGTGGCGTGTTTGCCATGTCTCTGGACGTGGAGGAGGGGGGAAGGTCCCGGTAGGAGGAGGAACAAGGGGGGGGGGGGGCGAAGGTCGTAGCTCTAAACGCAGCAGGGTTGTCAATATTTTGTAAGAGGAAACGTTGGATCGTAGATTCATGCTTGCGCGCTGCCTTTGGAGCTCGTCTGCGTGGGGAGAGTCGTCGACGGTGCGGTGAGACGAGACGCCGACGATGAACGAAACCGGTGATTGTCCGGTGTTTTCGGGCGATTGTCCGTTGTTTTCTGTCAAGGTCCCGAAAGCAGACTCATCGGCAAGTCACCCGGAGGGGCGCGGCGCCAGCGCAAAGTGCCGCTTGCATTGGGCCATGGAGGGGCGCGACGGAGGGCGGATGTCGTTGGACTTGAAGCTGATGGGAACGCCAATTCGCAGAAATAGCAAGACAGCAGCTGCAAGTTTATCTGAAGCTTCACTTTAGGCGGCCCCGCCGCCGAGCAGGTCGCCGACGAAATCTGCCAAGCGAGCTTGTTCGTGGCGTTGCAATAACCGGAGGAGTTCTTGAAGACTCTCGTCGTTGATCCCTGGGGCAGGCTTTAGCGCCATTGGTAAGAAGAGGTGCTCGCCGTATCGTTGCCGGCGAGGTGAGAAGAAGCCAAAGTTCTTCGTTCCCCCAGGGTGGGCCCTCCAGTTGAAGAAAGCATCGGCCAAATCCAGAACGAACAGCCAGCCTCGTGGAAGAGTCCGGGACAGAGCAAGGTTCAAGGAACCGTGGTTGACCAGGGCCGCGGCGAGTACAGGAGTGACGCCACTACCTGTGAAATCTACATTGAGGTGGGCTTTGAATTTCTCGAGAATGTTATCTGAAATTGCGCTTGGTTCTTCTTCCAAGACGAGCCCACATGGGTTGACAACCAAGTGTAGGGTGCGCTCGCCACTAGGGATAAACGTATTTTCCCAAGACGATCTTACTTGTCCCACTCGTGTTCTGTGAAGGACACGTTGTGGAGGGCAGATTTGTAGTTCTGAACCCATTCGGGCCGAACTGTTTTCGTGAGTGCCCAGGGCCGGCCGTGTTCCCGCCGGTGTAAGAAGTCTGGCTTCGCGCCGAAGTCGCGAAAAAGGTCGATATTCAGACGAAGACCTGTGATGCCACGGAGCCAGATTGCCCGAGCATCTGCGCCCAGAGATTCCGAACGCATTTTGGCTTCAGTGCCGCGCCGTGGCTGAGGTACGTAATCACTGCGCTGAAGAGCCACCCGCCGAAACCCAAAAAGTGGAATGTGGTCGCAGCCCGCTTAGCGGGATATAGCGGCGACGCGAAGGACGGGCTGCAGAACAACTCGTATGCCTTGGACCCGCCAAGTTGGAAGTGCGAGCGCGCCCGGACCCTCCTCGCCACGGAAATGTGTGTGTGTGTGTGTGTGTGTGGGGGGGGAACTCTGGGCACTGAGTGCCCGAGCCGACGACCCACAACATGGGGCGCTGGTTAGTTCCGCGCCGACGACCCACTGAATGGAGCGCTGGCCAGGCGACGCTGGCAGCGCGGGGGCGTGACTCCTCGTGCCAGACGGGCCACGGAAGTGCACCGCCTGGCCGCCTGCGCCGATGGAGGTCTCCTGCTGCAACTGCGTATCAAAATGCATCAACTCCTCCTTATTGCAGATCATGGCAGCTGCAGATCTTCGAATTGTTGAAAGCCTGCGCCCTCCTAAAATTCGTTGGACAAGTATGTACTTCTTGAGGATGGCCCTAGCGAAAGCGCAGGTTCTGGAGGGCTGGCTCAGGTCGCCGCGGGGCCTTTACGGAGCGATGCCGAGACGATGTTAGAAACGATTGTTGCTCGAAGCTGTTTTTTTGTATCTTCAATTGCTTGGGGATGTCCCTAGCGAAGTCGTCATTCCGAAAGTCTTCAGGGCGCTCTCGGAGCCATCCTGGTGTCCTTATCGGGTCCTTGTGTCTCCCTTCCCGAAAACTTCGAAAACGATGCCAAGACGATGTTGGGCACAAAGCCGCTTTGTGAGGAGCTCCCCCGGGAAAGGTGCACTCTTAGAAACGACTTCAGCACGTGCAGAAATTATGGTGTGCTGTGCTGGTGCTCATTGTCTGAAGATGTTTCGAAACAGAAGCCTCTCTTTCCAGCATGCGCGGTCGTCGAGCAGCTCTGCCAACATGAAACTGCGTCGAGGATGTATCACGCAGAGTTCCCACTGATGATCATGCAACAAAAAGTACACCGAACTCTGGAGGATGCCTCGAGCGCAACGCTTAGTTTTGTAACCCCTGCGTTGGCACCAGTTTTTTTTGTTGTGCGAGGATGTCCCAGGCGAGAAGCTTGAACAATGAAACCGGGCCGGACAACAATGGGAAACGTTGTTTTTGTTTGGGAAACTTGTCAGAGGAACTCTTCTTGAGGACGCCAGGGGAGCTCGGAAACGAAACGCAGACGACCAAAATAGCTGCTGGCAGTTCATTATGCTGGGCTGCCGTGCTCCCGAAGTCTGACGTGCTGCTGTGGTCTGCACTGCTAATGTGGTCTGCCGTGCTTGTCTGGTCTGCCGTGCTACTGCGGTCTGCCGTGCTGGTCTTATGTGCTTCTGTGGTCTGCCGTTCTGGTTTGCCGTGCTGCTGTGGTCAGCCGTACGCGTGCCGGTTTGCCGTGCTCTTGTGGGCTGCCGTGTGGACTGCTATGCCACATGTTCCTGTGATCTGCCGTGCTGACATACCTTGCTCCTATCGTCTGTGCTGCATCAACTCTACCGTGCTCCTGTGGTCTGCCGTGCTGGTCTGTCGCGTTGCTGTAGTCTGTCCTGCTGCTGCGGTCTGCCGTGCTGATGTGGTCTGTCGTGCTGGTTTGCCGTGCTCCTATGGTGTGCCATGCAGGCCTGCCGTCCTCCTGTGGTGTGCCGTGCTGGTCTGCCGTACTGCTGTGGTGCCGCGCTGGTCTGCCATGCTCGTGTGGTTTGCCGTGCTGGTTTGCCGCGCTGATATGGTCGGCCGTTCTGTGTACATTCTGCCGTACTGCTGTGGTCTGCCGTGCTGGTTGCTCGTGCTGCTGTGGTCTGCCGCACTGGCCCTCCGTGCTGTTGTGGTCTGCCCTTGTGGTCTGCCGCGCTGATGTGGTCTGCCGATCTGTTCTGCCGCACTGGTGTGCCTTGCTCCGGTGGTCTGCCGTGCTGGTTCGCCGTGCTCCTGGTCTGCCGAGCTGGTTTGCCGTGCTGCTATGGTCTGCCGTGCTCGTCTGCCATGTTCCTGTAGTTTCCCGTGCCTCTGCGGTTTGCCGTATTGTTGAGCTCTGCCGTGCTCTTGTTTTGTGACGTGCTGGTCTGCCGTGCTGCGATGGTCTGTCGTGCTGGTCTGCCGTGCTCATGTGGTCCTCCGAGTTAGTTTGCACTTCTGATGTGGTCGTCTGCCATGCTGGTCTGCCGTACTCCTGTGGTCTGCCCCATGCTCAGGTGGTCTGCCGTGCTGGTCTGCAGTGCTTCTCTGGTCTGCCGTGCTGGTCTGCCATGCTCGTGTGGTCTGCCATGCTGCTGTGGTATGCCACGTTCCTGTTTTCAGCCGTGCTCCTGTGGTCTCTCTGCCGTGGTAGTCAGCCGTGTAGCTGTGGGCTGCCGTGCTGGTCTGCCGTGTTCCTGTGGTCTGTCGTGCTGGTATGCCGCGTTGCTTTGGCCTGACGTGCTGTTGTGGTCTGCAACGCTAGTCTGCCGTGCTGCTGTGGTCGGCCGCGCTAGTCTGCCGTGCTTCTGTCGTCTGCTTCTGCAAGGCTACCATGCTCGTGGTCTGTCGTGCTGGTCTGCCGTGCTGATTGGGTCTACGTACTGGTCTGCCGTTCTTCGATTGTCTGCCGTCCTCCTATGATCTGACTGCATGGTCTTCAATGCTGCTGTGGTCTGCCGTGCTGGTCGACTGTGCTCACGTGGCCTGTCGTGCTGGTATGCAATGCTCCTGCGGTCGGCCGAAATAGTCAGCCGGGCCGTGACCTTGTGGTCTGCTGTGCTAAACCGCGGTGAGCCTATGGTCTGCCGTCCTGGTCTGCCACGCGGCTGCGGTCTGCCGTGCCGGTCTACGTGCTGTTCTGGTCTGCCGTGGTGGTCTGCCGCGCTCCTGTGTTCTGCCGTGCTGGCCTGCCGTGTTCCTGTGGTCTGTCGTGCTGGTCTGCCGTACTCCCGCACTGGTCTGGCGTGCTCCTGTGGTCCGGCGTGCTGGTCGGCCGCGTTGCTGTGGTCTGCCATGCTTCCGTGGAGTGGATCCTCCAGCATTCCCATTTGGGGGGATGCCTCCCACGAAACGTTTGTTTCTATACATCGATGACGATATCTCGTAGTTTCGCGATGATGTTTTAAGCGAAATCGCAATTGTTGCTCGCATTAAGGTGCTCTGGGGGTTTTCGTGGGGCCTGGGTTTGGTTTTTCTGGGTCGCCTTGATGCCTTCATAATGAACTTGGTACGATATGATGAAGATCAAGATGTTGAGGACGAACATGACAAAACAGTTATTGCCGAAAGTCGTCAGGGCGCTCTTGGAGCCATCGTGGAGTCCTTTTCGGGCCATTGTTTCTTCCTCTTCGAAGAACTCGATAACGATACCAAGACGATGTTTGGCAAAGATCCCTCCCATCCTTTACCATGGCGTATATCTCCTATCTACTCGCACAGCCAGATGTCGAGCAGGGCAATGATCCCAAGAGAGTGCGCGATGGATGGAAATGTATGGCGTAGAAGAGCACGGCGGAGCTTAGCATGTCATAGCATGGCGTGGCCTTGCGTAGTGACCCATTGCATCACAAAACATAGCAACGCAAAGCATGGCATTTCACAGCGGTGCACAACACAGCATCGCACTGCATGCCATGCCATGGTATGGCGCCGGATGACTTGGAGTGTAAATGGCTCATTTACGAGAGGACAGGGCCTGTCTGGAATACTGGATCCATGTCCTCCGCAACCGTGCCTGCACGATGTGGGCGCTTTCGAATGCCAAAGGCCGTTCGGAGGCGCGGGAACGAGGCCAGCGCGGCAGCGGGAGCACGATTTTGAATGACCAAAGCGTGGAAACGAGGGTGGCGCTGCAGCGGGAACACCATTTCGGAAGAACCAGAAAAACGACCATAGTCAGATCAGGTGTGAAGAAAATCAATACGCGGAGAGGACGGGACACTCTCTGGACAGAGTCAGGGGAGAGAGGAGAGTAGCATTCAGATTGTGTAGTTGTAGAGGGGCGCAAAAGGACGGGGCTGGGCAAATCACACATCACCCTTGTAGGTCGCTGCAAGTAAAGGACGGCAACACCAAGTAGCACTTGCGCAGCGAAGGCAGACTTCAGGACTCGCGCTTTACTTTCTTCCCTCCATGGTCCTCCCCCGTCCAGCTGATTGAACAAGTCCCGCAGGGGGCGCGGAGGGGCGGGAGAGAGAATGGGGCGGGAGGAAAAAACAAGCACTGAGAAACCCATGGTGGGACTGCCGTTGTTTCGCCTTGGCGGGGGCGCGGCCTTACAATTCCACCCTCGTCTGGCGCGGCGGGTGGCCTCCATGGCGCTCATGAGGCGTGTGGTGTGCAGCTGGCGATGGATTGTTGGCATTCTGCACTGCTGGGCTGGCTAGCCCTTCCACTGGCTCAGAATATAGCAACAGCTGTCCCGCTTGTGCATCAGACACAGACCAGCGCCCACTCATAACAAGGCCCTGCTTTCTGGTCGCCTTGCGAAGGCGGAGCTGATTCATCGCGTTCTGACGAAAATTCAGTTCTAAACCCCGTTTGTGAAAACCATCAGGTCCGTATTGAAGAAGGTGGGTTGGGCCACGCGCCGACAGCGGCGCAACCCCTGACTATTGGCAACGGGCGGTCCTGTTCCTGTCGCGGTGCGGTGCATGCTTGCCTGCGCCGAACATGAGCCCCCCAGGAAAACATCCACCTGATGTGTCCTGCATCCGCTACTGCCAGGCGCGGGCGGCTGCGACGAGCGCAAAAGTTGTGCGGGGCCTGGCCGTCGCGACCAAGGCCACAGTCTTCTGTGGGCAGCTTGCAGGGGTCTCGCTGAGCGGCGGCGCCACAGGTGCAGTTGGGGCACCGAGGTTCCGGCGGTCATTGGTTGTGTGCAAGGGTGCCTGCTTCACGGCCTCTGTCTCCAGCCTCCTCCTTGCGCCGCGGCCTCCCTCTGCGGGTGGGCGCGGCCCGCGGCGATGCTGTGGTCAGGCCCGGGTCGGGTGCTCCACCCCAGGCGCCTCGGAGGAGGAGGAGGAGGAAAAGAAGGAGGAGGATGAGGAGGATAGGGGACAGGAGGAGAAAGGCTTGTTGGGCGAAGCTCCAGACGACGCTCTCCTCCCGCAGCCAGTGGCGCCAATGGACAGCCCCCCCTGCAGCAGGGCCGGGCAGACAGAGAGACGGAAGAGGGATTCTTTGACGCGCGGGACGTACACAAGCGCTTACTAACACAATTCCCCTTCACCATTCCCTGCGTGGCTGGCGCCAGCGAGACCACTCCGAGCCCACCCATCATCGAGCACCACACCACCAGACAACCCAGGCGTATCCCCGTAGGCCTGGGAGCAGGGAGAGGGACCGGCGGGGGGCAGCAGGCGAGGGAATGGGAAGAGGGAGAGGGGCAGGGCAAGGCAGGAATGGCAGTCCAAGCTTGAGGAGCAACCCACTGTTCCACATGACCCCTTTGCTTCTGTGGCACCCCTGTGCAAACTCTATGGCCACCTTTCCAACACGAAGCCGACTGGTCCCCCTCAGCTAGACAATTCACCACTCCACGGCCCCCCTCCCTGCACGCAGCAACACCAGCACATTACAAGGGCAGACGCCAAGCAAACGCCCGAGCGACCCCTGCGGACGGGACGCCCTGAGAGCACGCCGCCGGGCAACGAACCGAGAGACAGACAAGGCGGCAAGCGCGAGCAGGTGAGCGGACGCCCCCCCCCCGCGAGCGCCCTCGTGGAACGCCGCTGGACAACGGACCGCACAGCAAGAGAGACGGCATGGATGGCAGCGCAAAAGAGGCAGCAAGAAACAACAACAATATGTGGCGTTGGCGGCGTTGGCGGCGGTGGCCGCACATTGCCGGCGCGCCATTCCTCCGCCGCGGCCTGCGCTCGAGGGGCCCAAAGACGCGCGCGCCGAGGGGACCCGCGCGCCGAGGGAATTGTAGCTTGAGCCAAACTGGCTTGAGCCAAGGTCGCTACCGGGCAAGATCGTCGTCAAGGGGACTCGGGGACTCGTTCCGCTCTGGAGTGTAACATTGAAGAGTTCCTCCTTTTCTTAATTCTTTGGCCCATGCACATAGCTCACCTCGGCCGCCCCGCCCGCTCCCAGGCCGGGCGAAGGGCGCGTAGCCGCGCGCCAGTCGGCCCGGCAGTTCTTGGCAGCTGCGAGCGCAGCGCCCCTAAGATGCGTCTTTCTGTTGGGCGCCTCCCGGCTGAGCGGACAGCCGCGGGGCCTTGGCGACCCCAAGCGAGCGTACTTCCCTCCCACGTTCGCCTGCGCGCCGCGCCTGTTCGGATGCGCGTTCCACCTGTGTCCTGATCCACTCATGCCTAGCCT
>CAUYUJ010014758.1:288647-301147 GCA_963575745.1 Prorocentrum cordatum | reverse complement strand
TCGAAGCGGTGGCTTGTGCCCTCGACGCCCAGTCAGTGGACATCTGTATTCTCCCAGGGGCTCGGTCCCCCGAGGGTACGACGCTCCCTGAGGGCCCCCCTTCTTGTTGGGATGGTGCCCGGTCCGCGGCGTGGGACTTTGTTGGCGTCTTCTTTCGCCTAGACGTCGAACACAGGCTTCGACCTTTGACAGACCCCTCGTCGAACAGGGAGCAGTGGTTTGAGGTGTGGGGCGACGGGCTCACTCAAGGCCCGGCGGTAGTTCTCTGCGCTTTCTACCCCAGGCACGGAAGGGAGATCCGTCATGTCGCTGGCGACGCTCTGCCAAGACCTGTACCCAGACGCACGTGTGCTTTCGGGGGGGGCAGGGGCGTCCATTTGGATTACTTGGTTGATCACCCGGAGCTGTACACTTGGGCGCACTGTGCGCAGTCCTCCGCGGATTAAGAGATCCAGCAATGGCTGGAGGCTGCGGGGCTCCTGGCATGTAATCCCCCCACGCCGAGGCGTGTCTCACGCACCTACATCGACCTTTTTGTTGGGGGGGGGGGGGGGGCCTCGCCCCTCCCCGTGCACGTCCAGCGTGGTTTTATTGCGGCCGGCGCCGGAGGCCTGGCGGTACGGCGAGGCGGATGAGGAGTACTACGCCTTCGAGCCTCCCAGGCAGGGGCGGCAGGAGACCCTGAGAGCGCTCGGTCCACTCTTCGCGGTTCGAGGCCAGCACGTGCGCAGGGCAGAGTACGATGCCCCGGATCGGCAGCGCCTGTCTCTCGAATCTCTGCCACTTCGAGCTACCAGCCTGGCAAACGAATTTGCAGCCCCCTTGTTTGGGGGTCCAAGATACGATTGTGGGCATTGCTTGAGAAATCTCCGTGCTCCTGGTCCAACAAGCATATGGTAATTGCAGTCGCTCGCGAGGCGCTTGAATTTCAGGGGAAGTCTGCTGTAGCGGTGCCTGGTGTAGATCCTCCAGGCGTTGTTCTTACCAGAAAAACCAAACGATGGAGCCGATGCGTTCATTGTGCAGCGACAACAGCAGCTCAGCTTTTGAGCGCACACTACTGTCCCCATTTCGGAAGGGAGGTGATCGATGGATTCCGCCACGGAAGCATCGTGCCTTGCTGAATGATAGAGAGCCTCTTCTTTAGAAAGCGACTTCCACTCAGAGTGCCGCACTTTGCTATATACCGAGTGAACCGCGAACATCTGGCAGGGGTGCGACATTCTGGCCGCCACACGCCGGATGATGTCACGCGGTCCCTGGCCTCGAAGCTCGGACAAGTCACCCAAAACTATTTTCGCAAAAAAAAAGCTTGCAACCGGAGGCGCACAGGACCAACACCCAGACCGTGGATGATATGCAAGGCTTCTGCTGTGAGTTTTCCAAAGTGGTTCGGCTGTACCCTGTGGGCGCCCACCAGCGGGAGTCCTGAGAAACATTGTCTTTGCTTGTTGCCCTCATGTGTCACAGTTGTTTTCCCACGTCTGCCTACCGTAGCTTGTTCTCCCCCAGAACGTGCTGTGCCAATCTTGCGGTCGTTGGCTCGTGGCAGGATGGGGTCTTAGTTGTATGTTGCAAGCATGTGTGTCGCCGGCCGTTTCTCGGGCTACTCAGTAAGTCGTCGTCGTCGTCGTCGTCGTCGTCGTCGTCGTCGTCGTCGTCGTCGTCGTCGTCGTCGTCGTCGTCGTCGTCGTCGTCGTCGTCGTCGTCGTCGTCGTCGTCGTCGTCGTCGTCGTCGTCGTCGTCGTCGTCGTCGTCGTCGTCGTCGCGTCGTCGTCGTCGTCGTCGTCGTCGCGTCGTCGTCTCGTCGTCGTCGTCGTCGTCGTCGTCGTCGTCGTCGTCGTCGTCGTCGCGTCGTCGTCGGTCCACCGTTGACCCCCATTTTACTGATGGTGTAACTGACCTGTGCCATCCCCGTTGCGTGGACCTTTGTCTCTACGAGAACATATATTTGCCCCGTGGGGTGTGCGGTGTTGCGTGCCCGGCTCAGGTCCTCTCTTCTTTTCTCTTCGCTCCGCGCCGCCGCCGCCCCCTGCTCCCGTGCCGTGCTGTGCTGTTGCGGTGCCGTGCCGCGTCGTGCCCTGCCCCTGGTCCCGCTTGCTTTTTGCTGGGGGTGGGCTGTGCCGGTGCTGTGTCGTTAGTCGTGCCCTGCCCCGCCGCGTCGTGCCGTGTTGTGCTGCCCCCCGTCCTGTGCTCCACTGGGCGTCCTTGTTTTATATTGTGGTGCTCATATGCTTCCGGCTGTCTGTCGGGCAGCCCCTGGCTGGCCGGGAGGGGGCGGGCGTCGTCGCTTCCGTTGTCCTGTCAATTCCCCACATGGTCAGCGTGGCTGGGTATGCCGATGTGCTGTCGCCTGTGACGTTTTCGCAGGTTGGGAGGATGTCGGCATTACCCTCGCACGCTCATGCCACTGCCGCTTTGTTGGGAGCCACGGGGCTCAAGGACAGAAAATGCCGAGGGACATCAGTCGCTCCCGTTCCCAGGGGCGGGACCGCCGCCGCCGGCTTTCTCGGAGCCAGCGCAGCCCTGTCAGCCGCCATAGGCGCCGCGCTGACTCGCGGACACCCAGCCGCCGCAGGCGCCGCGCCAGCCAGCGCAGCCTTAGTTCGAGCAGCCCGGTGCCATCCATTGCTCCGACGGAGAAGGCCCCCGCTGAGGGCGGGGATGCTAGTGTAAGTGCTGCTCCAGCGGTCCCTGCGGCCCCTCCCCGCCGGGCAGCCCGCCCCTGGGCGTCTTCGGCGCTCCGCTGGGCTGGATTGGCATATCGCCCCAGCGTGTGCATCGGCATCATGCCTCAACGGTGAAGGCGCAGCCCTCCGTGAGGGAGCCCGCTGCCGCTTTCGAGGGCGCAACGGTCGGGCTCGCGCTGCCGCAGCTCCAGCCGCAGCCGCCGCCGCCACCGCCGCCGCAGCAGCTGTCCATGCCCCACACTCCGCTGAGGGCGCCACCCACCGCCAGGGAGCAACAGCAGCCCTCGCCAGGACCGCCGCCTACGAGCCCGCCACCCTTCCCGTCTGGGTGGGAAGCGCGACGTGCGCTTAGTGGGGCGCTCTACTTCATGCCTCGTGCCTCGGGAAGCCGCCAGTGGGACCACCCGGGTGACGTGCGAGATTCTCAGCCCAGCCCACCAGTGGAGCTTGCGGCCGGGCACCCTAGACAGCCGACGCTCGAGGAAATGAAGAGGGAGTTCCAGGAGCTCCAGGCCCGCCGCGGGCCGTGGGAGGAGCTTCACAGTCCTGCTTCCGGCAACCGCGTGTGGCTGCACACTACATCCAACCTCATCGTTCGTGAGAGACGCCTCCAGGAATTACGGGTCCACTTGAATGAGCATGCCATTCGCGCCAAGGCCACCACGGCTGCGCCCCAACAGAACTTGTCTTCGGCACCCCCCCTTCTGGCGGCAGACCACGCAGCGGCTGCCTCAGTTGGTCCCATGGCCGGCCCTGCTGAACCTGCGCCGTGGCCGCCAGGACTCGCGGGTGCTCCACCTGCCCCGGCTGCGGCCCCGGCAGTGCACCCTGCCCCGGGTGCCGTGCCCATCCCGCTGGTGCCTCCCCTGGGCGCCGCGGGCGCCCCAGCCGCCCTCGCCGGTACCCCAGCCGCACCCCTTGCCTTGGGCACGGTGCGCCCACCGGGTGGTGTTGTGCGCCCAGGAGCGCCCGTGGACCCCCGCGTGTACGCGCAGCTGTCCACCTGGGAAAAGGTGAAGTCGGCTCACACCGCCTGGCTTGCCTAGGCCCGTGAGGCGGTGGGGAACAAGCGTGCCGTCAAGCTCGTCCTGACATTTGCTACCCAGTGCCACTCAGAGGTTCATATGCACAACGTCATGGTCGCTCTCGGCGTCCACACCCCCCCCCCCAAGTCTAAGCCGTCGCACCCGGCGCCGTGTGGGGTTCCGAGGGGTGATAACACGCAGCCCGCAGTTGAAGTCACGTGGAGCTTGAGCCCCAAGCAGACCATGATGTTCCAGCTCGTCAACCGTGGAGCGGGCAGGGTCTTGGTGAGGGCTTGCCGCACCGTATCTCAGAACACATTGAGGCCGTCCAGTCGGTAGTGCCCAGCGTCCCGGAGCCTCGCGCCGAGTTGGTATCCGCTGCTGCGCCAGCCCGCTTGTCTGCCCGGCAGGCCCTTGGGGCCCCTGGCTCGGCCGCTGTCGCCGCTCCCGCTGCAGCGCCGGCCGGTGGGCCCCCCCCCTTGCCTCGGTATCAGTGAGAGTGTCAGGCTCGGTTGCGTCTAGCATCTGAGTGAGTGGTGCGCAACCAGTAGTAGTTGTCGTAGTTCTTTTTTTCCCCGTTCGGCCCCCTGAAGCCTAGAAGCGCGTGACGTTGCGCGCAATACCTCGCGCACTCGCTGCCTTATGGATTAGGGTTCGAGTGCTAATTGGGCGGCCTGCTTTTCCTTGCCAGTAGTCACATTTCATCTTTTGATGTACCGGGCCCAGCGTGCTGGGCGGGCGGAAAAAGAGCGTGCGCCAGTGCTCCCGCCCATTCGTGCCGTTGCTCTATCATCCCGCCTGACTTGCTCCTACCGGTGCTACGATCCTCCTTTGTGGGCACGGATGTTTGACCACGGTTGCCAGATGGCTGCCAAAGATGCCGGCCGCCGGTCGGGCATCCCCCGGCTGACCCGTGCCGGGGGGCGGGTGTCATCGAATCCTCCCTTCCAGAGATTTATTTCACCCCCTGTTCGCAAGGTGGTTGTCGTGGTTGTTGTTGTCGTCGTCGTCGTCGTCCTCGTCGTCCGTCGTTGCCCCCCCCTTGCTCCGTGCCCTGCCTTCCCTCCTTCCTTCCTGCTTTCGCCCCGTCCCTTGCTCTTGTCCTCCCTGTCTGTTGTCGTCATTAGCGTGACATGCGCGCATCACGCGGCCCCGCCTAGCCCTCTCTCTGCTCCGCTTCTGCCCCTCTGCCCCAAGTCCGTTGTAGCACTGGCGGGGACCGCCAACCGCCAGGGCTCGACTCCGCGCGGCCCTTGGCTCAAGTGTGACGTATCCCAGCCCGCGCGGATCCGCCCCCGAGTGCCTGAGTGCTAGGGGCCCGATGGAACCTGAGGCGGCGCCCTTGGACAGCCTGCGCACAGCGGTCACGCGGTGGTTGGGGAGTGAGAACAGCCCCTTGGAGCGTGCCGCGGCCTTGAAGGACGTGCGGGCGCTGCAGGGGTGTGCTCCTGCCCTCCCGCCGGCGCTAGTAAGTAAGACGGGGCCCTCGGCCGAGCATCTCGCCACCATCGTGCATGCTCTCCGCCGTTTCATTGGGGAGGAGGTCGCGTCACCCCTCCATGAGGCGGGCCCCCCCCAGCGCCCCATCGCGTCCCCATATGTGGGATGCATTACAGAGACTGAAGCCTCAGCTTTCGCAGCGAGAAGCCCGCCTGCTCAGGACCCCGGCCCCCCTTTGTGTTTTGCCATCCTCAACCCAGGCAGAACGGGCTTCATTGCGTTAGGCACGGGTGCGTTGTTGGACTGGAGGCTGGAGGCCGTGGGGCACGCACTTGTAGCGCGCGGGGTGGATATCTGCGTGCTGCCAGGTGCCCGCTTTCCGCCTGGCGCGTGTCTCCCGCCTGGCTTTCCGTATGTGTGGCGTGGGGTACGTTCGACGGAGTGGGGGGCCGTTGGTGTTTTCGTGCGCACGGAGTTCTCTTGTGCACTGCGGCCGATTGCGGAATTGTCTGGCCCGCGGGCTCAATGGTTTGCTATTTGGGATGACAGCGCGTCTGCTGTCACGCCACTCCTCGTTTTTTGTGCTTGCTATCCGGCTCCTGGTGGCGATGTAAACACATGGTTGTTTATTCTGCACTCCTTGCAGGAGCTTAGGGCGCGATATCCGAGCTCTCTTTTCCTCGTGTGTGGCGATGCTAATATCCACTTGTCCCAGGTCCTCCGGCATGAGCCAGGGTGCAGGTGTGCGCATTGTGCCCCATCAGCTGAGGACCGTGCAATTGAAGCCCTGTTGGGTTCTGCTCAGCTCCTGGCCTGGAACCCCCCGGTGCCTACGCATTCCTCTGGCACCTGCATTGATCTGGTGCTGGCGCCCAATGACCAGGAGGTGCAGCCAGTTCATGTGCTCGAGGCGCCGGGCGTTTCTTCTGATCATAGCCTTGTGGTGTGGTCAATGCCTGTCTCCTGTCCGCCACGGTATGATGTTGGCTTCGGCAGGGTTGCGTGGCGCACGGGGCCTCAGTGGGACGCGGCCCTTGATAGCGCGGCCCCACTCCTGCACTCACTTGCCGCGTCCGTCGAATCCCTCATTGGTGAACCGTGGCTGCGCCCATGCTGGTTTGGAGGTGGAGCCTCGAAGGCAGAAAGACGCATTTTCGTGGACGCGGCTGCCTGGGCGCGGGATGCAGTGTACGTTTTATTAGGCCATTCTGCGGGGGCCACGCGAGCTGTAGTGGCGGGAGCTGCCCAGCGGCGGAGCGCGAGGGAACTGATTAACCCGCAGGCATTCGATAAGCATGAGGACTTTAAGCGGGCGGCGGCTGATGCGGCGTGGGCCCAACGGCACCGTGCTGCAATGCAGTATGCGCGTTTACGGGCGCAGGACCCTGGCTCAGCGGAGCGGTTCGTTTCGCGTGTCTTCGCAGAACAGCGTGCGTTCAAGATTGCCCTTGTTGGTGCGGAGACAGGCCAGGCCCTTGACCCCTCAGGCATGCTGGCGCGAATTCAGGAGGACCTCTTTGCGCGAGTCCGCAATGACTTCCCTTTTGACGAGGGCGCTGCTATCGCGCAGCGGGATCTGGTCACGTCCATCCGGGCTGCTGGGGGCGGCCCGGAATTAGTGTCGCCGCTTGGCGCGCAGGAGCCGTTGTACACTATACGCGAGGTGGATGACATGCTTGATGCTCTTAAGCCGACGTCGGCTGCTTTGAAGGGGTGTTACGCGTCCCTGAAGTCATCTGTGCCAATGGGCCGGCGGCTTACAAGGGCAGTGGCGAATATCTCTCGGCACTGCGGTCTCACCAGCAATCTGTGGTCGGCCCGTCAGATCTCACCCCTGCATAAGTCGGGGCCCCGCGTGGTGCGTCAACTCAACTGCCTGCGGCCCATCTCCATCTCCACCGTGATGGCATCGGTGGTGGATGGCCTTTGGACCTCCCGGAATAGGCGTCGGCTTGAGGCATAT
Source organism: Prorocentrum cordatum (assembly GCA_963575745.1). Classification (NCBI taxonomy): domain Eukaryota; class Dinophyceae; order Prorocentrales; family Prorocentraceae; genus Prorocentrum; species Prorocentrum cordatum. The sequence goes on along the minus strand of CAUYUJ010014758.1, from coordinate 294,029 downwards.
TGTGGGGTGGCCCAGCAGGGTGGGGTAGGTGATCCGTTGGTTCTCCTAATTGCCCTCCTCCTCCATGCCCAGTGCCGAATGGCCCAGGGCCTGCCGATTTATTGGGCGGTCACTGACCTGCAGTGGGCCTTCGATGTGGCGTCCCACCTGGCCATGCTCATCAACGCCCACTCGGCGGGAGTACGAGGTGCCGACTGGTTGCTTCTAGATGACTTCATTGCCTCCGACTGCCAATTCGTGGCTTTGCAGGGCCTCGCGTCGTCGTCTTTTGAACTCGGGGGCGGCGCTGCCCAAGGTCGGCGGTTTAGCGTTCCAGTTTTCAACGCTCAGCTGACATGGCTCTACCACGAGGTGGAGCATAGGCTGCCGTGTGGATCGGCAGCATGGGTTCCTCCGCACTTCCGTCTGGCGGTGCCTCTCGGAGCGCCGGTGGAGGGCCGCCCGGCCATGGTTAGTGCGTCGGCTGAACTCCATGCGGCGGCTGCGGGGGCGGCGGCGGCGGCTGCTGCGGAGCACCCACCTCACGCTGGCGCTTGCGCGAGGATCCGGGAGTTGGCGACCCGGCTGCCGTCGGAAGCTGACCGCGCGTACCTAATGGATCTGTTGGGGGCGTGGCATCTGCCTCCATTACAATTTGTGGACGACTTGACCGTCGCGTGCTCCTCCCCCGGCGCTTTGCGCGCGATCGCGTCGTCGGAGCCCGAGTCAGCCTGCTCGCGATGCGCTTTCCGCACCCGAGCGCGTCTTAATTACGGCTCAGGGAAGACCGCGGCTCTTGCCCTGTGTGGCAGCGCCCCGCCGGGGGATGTCGGGTGCCCTGTGGTCTCTCAGAAAGCAATATTGGGCGTCCTTTTTGACGATGAATTGTGATTCGCTCCCCCGTTGAAGGCAACTTTGGCCAGGGGGCACAGTCTTTTTGAGAGTGTCCTCTTTTTGGGGGAGACGGGTGGCTTGGCCTTGCCTGTCATTTGTGCCATGGTGCCAGCCCGCGTTGAGTCGGCAGTTCTGTATCCTGTCCCCTTCCTCTTCTGCGCGGCACGTGCGCAGTGGTAGCTTAATTCCATGCAGGCAGCATGGGCCCGCCGCCTCTTGGGTTGCGCTTGTGGCCCCCCTATCCCAGCTGAGGTCGTGCTTGCCCAATGTGGCTGGCGCCTTCGGCTGGGGGCCAAAATGGTGGAACGCACAATCATGGCCTTCGCCCGCGCTCAGCTCCAGCAGGAGGGGCACCCTGCTCGCGCCATGTTGGACCTCGCTGATGGACTAACAGTCAGCACCTGGGCAAGAAAAGTGCCCTCTCACATGGCGGCGTTCTCTCCGCCCATCCCCCGGGTCACTGAATGCCAACTCTTTGAAGCTTACCCTCTGGATGCTGTGCGGGCGGGCCCGGGGTTACGTAGGGCTGCTCTGAGGCAGTATAAGCTCGGTTTTGTTCGACCTGCTCTGGTGGCGGCTGACTTGGCAGCTTTTCAGCAGGCGGCCTCAATGGTTCTGCCTGCCCTCGAGCGCGCTTTTTCTAGTCTCCAGTCCTCGCCTGCCCAGCGCCCCGCGGAGTTCCTGAACCTTGATTTTGGCCCGCCCACGTGGCAAATGGTCCGGCTTTGGGCTGTTGTGCGTATGTCTGGGTGTTGGCCTTCCCCGGTGCTGGGCGCCCCGATCCTGCCCCATCGCTTGGCGCGGTGTGCTGCGTGTGGAGCTGAGGATGTTGACGTGGCTCACGCCCTCCTCCAGTGTCCCGCCTTAGATGGTCACCGGGCAGCGTCGTGGCCGGCTATTGCTCTCCCTGCCCCCTCTGCGCGCGCCCTCGCTTTGTTCCAACTGTTTAGGGAAGGGGTGCCTGAAGAGACGCGCGTGGCACAAGTCCGCTATGTTGCTGTAGCGATTTGCAGGGCGCACTTGGGGTAACCCGGGGTAGCGCGTGCGGCTTGCGTTCTCTCCTCTCGCTGCTGCTGTTCTGCCTCCCCCCCCTCGCTTCCGCCAGCCTGTAGACCGCGCGCCGCTTTTGGGGTGCAAAGGGCGTGCACCGCGTCTAGCCCAGTTCTGGGTGTTCGGGTGGAAAGCCCTGCTCCCGCCCCCGTTTTTCTTTTCTCCGCCTCCTCTGCATTGCACGCCCTGGGGCGCCAGGGGCGTTCGCCGCACCTGGGCAGGGCCCGGTGGGTGGGGAGGGCCCCCGTCGTTGCCCAGGGGGTGGTGTGGGGTGGCAAGGTGAAGTCAGCCACCCGGCACGGGCTCATAGTGAGTCGCAGTGAGCGGCCAGGTCCCCTGTTGCCGCCGCCTGCTACGCGCCAGGACAGCCCCGCGCCTCGTGTCAGTGTGCCCTGCTTCGTTCCTCCCCTTCCCCCCCCTCGCCCCCTCTTCGTGCTTTTTCCTTGGGTGGTCTGACGGGGCCAGGCCAGTCCGCCCTGCTGGCCACAGGGCAATTTTGGTCGCGCTCGGGCCGTGCCTGTGGGGTCTTCTGCCCCCGTTCCCCGTCTCTTCGGGCCGTCTCACCGGGCTTACGCTGGTCTGTTGACCTCGTGCTACCTCTGGGTTGCAATGGGCGTGCACGGCATCCCTTGGACCCATTGGTTGCCTTTCACCTTGTGGTCTATGCGCTCGCCATGTCTGACCGTTGGCCCCTGGGCATGCGGGGGGGGGGTGCGGAGCTCAGTCGCTTGCTGCTTCTGCTAGCTGTCTCCCCGCGATGCCTGCGCTTGCACCGCTGACCAGGCCCTGGGGCGACGCATGGGTGCCCCCGGTGTGAGCCGGGGCCCATGGGCGGCCCGGGCTGGTGAGCACTCACACTCTTTGGGGGGCCAACGATGGGGAGTGAAAGACCTCCACCAAACCGGGGCCACCTAGCGGCTCACTCCACTGCCCGCGGCGTCCAGGTGAGGGCTGAGTGAGCCGCCGCGGGGGCTGGCGGCACGGCGCGGCGCGTCCGCGGGCGCGGGCGCGGGCGCCGGACCGGACGTCGCCGCAAGCGGTATGAAATGAAATGAACAAATTACTCTATCTGACCATCGCCTAGTCCTTGCGGAGGCGCCGTGCCAGTGTACAGCCCCGTGGGCAGCGGGCCTTGGTAGAGTGACCGTCGGGCCCCCAGTGGGGCGAGGGCTTCGGGGAAATCTCAAGTACCCTCGTGTCGCTCAGTCGGTGCGTGGAAGAGGTGTCGAGCGCCTCGTGGTTACGGCCGCAGTGGTTTGGTGGCAGTGCCACCAGGTTGCAAAGGCGCGCGGTAGTTAACGTTGCGGCTTGGGCCCGCGATGCCGTCTATACCTTGGTGGGGCACGCGGCCGGCGCCACCGAGGTGAGGGGGGGCAAACGACGGATCCCGCAGGCCACCGCTCGTAAGCTGCTGGACCCCGCCAGCTTTGCGTCGCACCAAGAATTTAAAATGGAAGTGGCACGGGCTGCGTGGGGCGAGCGTAGGAGGGCGGTCCATTGTTTTTAGCATCTCCTGGAGACCAACCCTGGAGCCGTGGAGCGGTTCCTTTCGGGTGTCTTCCAGGTGTGGAAACGCTTTGACGTGAGGCTGGCAGACCTGACCACGGGGGCCACGATGCCTCCCTCGGAGATGTTTGAGGCCGTCCAACGCGATCTTGTCGCGCGCGATAGGGGCGATTTTGAGCAGGACCCGGAGGCCGCGGAGGCCATGGAGAGACAGGTTGCCAGGATCAGGGAAGCGGGTGCCCTCGAGGGCGCGCTTGCTCCGTCACCCCCGTAGTCGGACACGGAAGTGATCGCTGTGTTGGAGGCCTTAAAACCAGGCAAACGCACGCTGCATGGCTGCTACGCCGCCGTCCGGGCGGAGGCCCCTGCAGGGATGCGCCTGACTACGGGCCTGATGGACCTGGCGCGAGCCACCTGTGTGACTGCGAGAATCTGGTCGCTGCGGCAGATCACGCCTCTTCGCAAGAGTGGCCCAGCCACCGTGCGTGACGTGTCCGCCTTGCGGCCGGCATCAATCGCCACGGATATGGCGTCTGTTCAGGACGCTTTCTGGGTTACTCGGAACAGCGGTCTGCTAGGAGGCGTTTTGTGGGCCATGCCAGCAAGGTGGCGTTTGAGACGCCCTTACTATTGTCGTGGGCTCGGTCCTGCAAGCCCAGCTGCGCCACGCGCAGGGCCTCCACACCTGGTGTGCCCTCGCGGACGGGAAGTGGGCTTTTGATGTGGCGTCGCGCCATGCCATGCTGTTAGGTGTCTTCCAGGCCGGCGTGCGTGGGCCGGATTGGCTAATCCTAGACGACGTACTGGCGCAGGATCACCAGTGCCTGTGCGTGCATGGGCTGCTCAGCCTGGTCTTTATGCTGCTGCGTGGCACTGCCCAGGGCAGGCGTTTTTCCGTGCATGTTTTCAACGCCCAGCTCCGCGGGCTCGCGGATGACATAGCGGACGTGCTCCCACAGGGCTGTAGCACGATCGTTCCGCCATTCGCCCGGGCAGCTATGCTCGACGCGGTGGAAGACGCGCCGCAAGTGCACTGCGTCGCCCCGCCGCGGGGGGAGCTCCAGCTCGACGGTGTCGTGAGGGAGGCGTCGCGTCTGGCAGCGGCGGTATTGACGCCATGGCCGCAGGCGGGGCACTTCCTAAGCGGGGCCCTGAGTGAGCTGTCGTCGCTGGCCGATCGCATTGACGTGGTGGAGCGTTTGGGGTCTCACCACTTAGCCTCCCCGCAGTTTGTAGATGACATCGCCACGCCTTGCCCGTCAGAAGGGGCCGAGAGGGCAGTGTTGTCCGAGGAGGAATGATCAGCCTGTAGCCGCTACGCTCGGCGCGTAAAGGGGCGCTGTAATTGCGAGAAGGGTGAGACGGCGGCCCCGCCCCTCCTGGGTGCCCCCTCGCCTCTTTCTGCAGGGGCCCCAGTTGTGCTCACTACGCGTCTCCTAGGCGTCCTAGTGGACGCTGGCCTCACCTTTCAGCCGCTGCTCCAGGAGACACTTGCGAGAGGCAGGAGCCTTTTTGAAGATTTACTGCAGGCGGCCGAGTGCGGTGGCTTCTCTGTCCCGGTCACCGCAGCGCAAGTCCCCCCGCGCGTGGAGTCGGTTATCCTTTACGCCTCTCCACTTCTGGCTCTAGCCGCAGGGGCTGAAGCAGCGCTGAACCGCCTCCAGGTTGAGTGGGGCTGCAAGCTCCTCGGCTGCCACACGGGCCCGCCTGTCCGTCACAGTGTGGTAGTGGCCCACTGCGGTTGGCCGCTGAAGCTGGGCACGAAGTTTTTGGAGCGCGCCTTGATGACGCAAGCCAGGCTCGCCGTTCTTCCGTTGGACCACCCGGCGTCCCGGGCCTGGCAGTCTTCACGGAACACGCACGTCCCATCCTGGGGCACCGCAGTGACTGCACTAGCAGGGCGCCTTCCGTCGCCGCCGTTGATGTTGGATAGACACCCGGCTTGTGTCGGGG
>CAUYUJ010014758.1:240753-278253 GCA_963575745.1 Prorocentrum cordatum | reverse complement strand
GAGAACCGTGGGAGCATCTACAGGTCCTTGGACGCATTCGTGGTGCACGACGGGCATGTGACGTTCGACGGTCTGGTGTTTGATTCTGAGAAAGTTTATGTGTGGGAGAAGGATGTGAGCAACGACAACTTCACTGACGTCCTGCTTCGCCAAGGGCTATCAAACTATCGAAGACGCCTACGGCGAATCACCGCCGCCCCCTGCCTTTTTGGAAACGCCGATGTGGCCGAAAGTTGGACTAGAGCTTGGCCAAGCTATCGGACCATGAGTTCCCCGAGTCGGTTTGGAAAGCTTTCGGGGAACACATGGGAGAGAATGATTATGAACAGGAAGAGGAAGAGGAAGAAATAGAGTAGGAGGATGAGGGTTGTTAGGAGTCTCTTGGGGCACCCTTGGGGTCTGTTGGGGGCTTCTTGGGGGCCTCTTCGAGGCCTCTTGGAGGCATCTTGGGGGCCTCCTTGGGCCTCTTGGGGGCCTTTGGGGGCTTCCTGGGGGTCTCTTTGGCCGTCTTAGGGCGTTCCTGGTCCGTCTGACGCCGTCTGGAGCCGTCTTGGGGGCCTCTCTGGGCCGTCTTGGGGCCCTCTTGGGGCGCTTCAGGGCCGTCTTGGAGGCCATGTTGGGCGTCTTGGAGGCCTCTTGGGCCGTCTTGGGGCGCTCTTGGGGCCGTCTTGGGGGGCCCTTGGGCCGTCATAGGGCCTTCTTGGAGGCCTCTTGGGCGATCTTGGGGGCCTCTTGGGCCGTCGGAAGGCCGAAAAGAAGAAAACGCAAAAAACCTTCAAAAACCTAAGGACAACCAATGATTTTGGCCTCTTCGGGCTCTCCTGGAGAACGTCTTGGAGGCCTCTTGGGCCATCTTGGAGGCATCTTGGGGCCATCTTGGCCGTCTTGGAGGGCATCTTGGGCCGTCTTGGAGGCATCTTGGAGCCATCTTACCCGTCTTGGAGGCCATCTTGGCCGTCTGGGAGGCATCTTGGAGGCCATCTTGGGCCATCTTGGCCGTCTTGGAGGCCATCTTGGGCCAAGTTGGGGCAACAAAGGCATTGACAGACGGATTTTGGGAAAATTACGGGTGGCCGGCGGGACGGGCCGAAGCCCACTGGGGAGTTCTTTTAGAAAAAGAACCAAAACCAAAACCTGAAACGTCCAGCACGCCGTGCACCCCTGCAAGCAGGGGGCGGCGGATCGAAGACGCCTACGGCGAATCACCGCCGCCCCCTGCCTTTTTGGAAGCGCCTATGTGGCCGAACGTTGAGGCCAGACCTGCCAAGCTATCGGACCACGTGTTCCCCGAATCGGTTTGGAAAGCCTTCGGGGAACACGTGGGCATCTTGAAGGTCATCTTGGCCGTCTTGGAGGCCTCTTGGGCAAGCTTTGGGCGATCTTTGGGGCTTTTTGGGCCGTCTCGGGCCAGCTTCGAGCCAACTTCGGCCATCTTGGTGGGTTCCTGGCACGTCTGAAGCCGTCGGAAGCCGTTTGGGGGGCCTCTATGGGCCGACTTGGGGCCCGCTTGGAATGCTCCAGGGCCGTCTTGGAGGCCATCTTGGGCGTCTTGGAGGCCATCTTGGGCGTGTTGGAGGCCTCTTGGGCCCTCTTGGGGCCCTCTAGGGGCCATCTTGGAGGCCACTTGGGCCATCATGGGGCTCTCTTGGGGGCCTCTTGGGCGATCTTGGGGGCTTCTTGGGCCGTCTTGAGCCGTCGGAGAGCCGAAAAGGCGCAAATGCCAAAATCCTTCAAAAACCAAGGGAAAATCAATGATTTTGGCCTCTTCGGACTCTCCTGGAGGACCTCTTGGAGGCCTCTTGGGCCGTCTGGGAGGCCTCTGGGGGGCCTCTTGGGCCGTCTTGGGCCGTCTTGGACTCTCTTGGGCCGTTTTGGAGGCCGTCTTGGACCGTCTTGGAGGCATCATAAGGCCATCTTAGCCGTCTTAGAGACCATCCTGGCCGTCTTAGAGGCATCTTGGAGGCCATCTTGGAACCGTCTGGGGCAGGAAATTGGGGAATTGAGCTCCTGGGCATCCTTTCCGGGTGGCCGGCGGGACGGGCCGAAGCCCACTGGGGAGTTCTTTTAGAAAAAGAACCAAAACCAAAACCTGAAACGTCCAGCACGCCGTGCACCCCTGCAAGCAGGGGGCGGCGGATCGAAGACGCCTACGGCGAATCACCGCCGCCCCCTGCCTTTGTGGAAGCGCCTATGTGGCCGAACGTTGAGGCCAGACCTGCCAAGCCATCGGACCATGTGTTCCCCGAATCGGTTTGGAAAGCCTTCGGGGAACACGTGGGCGTCTTGATGGTCATCGTCGCCGTCTTGGAGGCCTCTTGGGCGATCTTTCGGCGATCTTTGGGGGCTCTTGGGCCGTCTCGGGCCGTCGGAAGGCCGAAAAAAGGGAAATGCCCAAATCCATCAAAAACCTTGGGAAAATCAGTGATTTTGGCATCTTTTGGCCTTCCTGGAGGCCCTCTTGGGGGCCTCTTGGGCCCTTTTGGGCCAGCTTCGAGCCAACTTCGGCCATCTTGGTGGGTTCCTGGCACGTCTGACGCCGTCGGGAGCCGTTTTGGGGGCCTTTCTGGGCCAACGGGGGACCCTCTTGGGGCGCTCCAGGGCCGTCTTGGAGGCCATCTTGGGCGTCTTGGAGGCCATCTTGGGCGTGTTGGAGGCCTCTTGGGCCCTCTTGGGGCCCTCTAGGGGCCATCTTGGAGGCCACTTGGGCCATCAGGGGGCTCTCTTGGGGGCCTCTTGGGCGATCTTGGGGGCTTCTTGGGCCGTCTTGAGCCGTCGGAGAGCCGAAAAGGCGCAAATGCCAAAATCCTTCAAAAACCAAGGGAAAATCAATGATTTTGGCCTCTTCGGACTCTCCTGGAGGACCTCTTGGAGGCCTCTTGGGCCGTCTGGGAGGCCTCTGGGGGGCCTCTTGGGCCGTCTTGGGCCGTCTTGGACTCTCTTGGGCCGTTTTGGAGGCCGTCTTGGACCATCTCGGGCGGACTTGGAGGCCATCTTGGGCCATCTTCGCGATTTTTTGAGGATGTCCCGAGCGAAACGGCCGTTTTTGGGCACGGTGGCGGGACGGGCCGGAGCCCACTGGGGAGTTCTTTTGGAAAAAGAACCAAAACCAAAACCTGAAACTTCCAGCACGCCGTGCACCCCTGCAAGCAGGGGGCGGCGGATCTAATGGCCTTTGGCCCATCCCGCCACCGTGCTTGGGTTGTCGGCCATATGCCTCTAGGTTGTTCGTCGGGATGTTTGACTCTTGGGGCCCTCTTGGGAGGCCTCGTGGAGGCCTCTTGGGGGCCTGCTAGGGCTTCTTGGGTATCTCTTGGGGGACTCTTCGGGACTCCTGGGGGTTTCTTGGGGCCGCGGGCTCGAAATGTCCGTTGGGGGACCCTGTTTGGGCCCCCTGTGGGAGCCGTTTTGGGGGCCTCTTGGGTTGTTTTGGAGGCCTTTTGGAGCGTCTTTGGCACCTCTTGGGCTGGTTTGGGGCCGTCTTCGGGGCCTCTAGGGCCGTCTTGGGGCGATCTTGGTGGCCTCTTGGGCCGTCTTGGAGTATGGGGAAGCCGAACGCCCGAGTACCCCCCAAACCTTCAAAAACCAATAAAAAGTATGATTGTTGCCCTTTGGGGCCTTCTTGGGGGGGCTCTTGGAGGCGTCTTGGGGCGTTTTGGAGGCCTCTTGGGCCGTCTGGGGGCCATCTTGGGCCGTCCAGGGGCGCTCGTTGAGCATCTTGGGCTCTCGGTGGGGAGCTCCGCGAAAGTCTGCGGGTCGTCGTTAGGGGCGTTGCAGCCGTCCCGGAAGTCATGCGGAATACCCCGGGAGCGCCAAGAGCGCCCGGGAAATTTGTGGTCTGGGCCCTTAAAGAATCTACAATGCTGGCTGCAGCAGCAGCACAGCTGTGAGCACAGTCCTGGCTGCAGCAGCAGCACAGTTGTGAGCCTTGGTGCAGTCCACTTCGTGCCAGAGGCACGGTGGCGGATTTGTATGCCTTCACGGAGCTAGGTCTCTTCCAGCGGAAACCTGGTGGCCAGGTGCATGCGCGCGTCCGGGATTTCACTGGCGCCACGCTGCTGTCGGTCTTCTCATCTCCTTGGGCACAGCAGAAACTGAAGTCTGGCTTCTTGCTTAGCGCGCTGCGGAGCCTCTCGTCTTATTTCAAAGGTATTACGACCAGTACTTGCAAAAAACAGAAGGCTGACACGATCGTTAGCCACAGCTGCCTCATAGTGGTGCACCAGATGTTCACCGTGAACTTCGCCCACTGGATGGAGTCCGTCCTGCCGAAGATCGTTCAGACGCTCATAGATCATCGGCTACGAGATGCCGCCGACCAGTGGAATTGTTCGTATCTGCTTTACCGAACCGCTTTCGAGGATGCTTATGTCGCACTGCTGGGTATTCCCGAGAAGCGCATCATTCGTTACGACCCATGCTTCATCTACCATGCAACGCGCGTCATCGTCATGAATCCCTTACCGCGCGACCACATGTTGGCCGAGCACGTCCAGGCCGTACGAACACGGCTGGACTATGTCTACCCGCCCGCGGGCCTTGGTGGCGACAAGCTCAAGTCTCTGGTTTTTGACTCACGAATGTCTTCCGCAGGAACTAGTGGCGACAAGGTTTGGGCCTTTGCTACGCGCCTGTCTGGCACGTTTACCCCGTCTAACATCGAAGAGGTCCGGGATGCGCTGCACGGGATGGCCTCTGCCGCAGGCTTGGCCTACGAGGAGTACGTTGACTTCCACCGCTGGACCCTGCTGGACAGCATCGCTCTGTTCCGTAGGGCCGGGGAGTTCGTCTTCCTGGAGGGAGCTGGGGCGCTGAACATGGTCCACTTTGCCGACTGTGTCCGCGTGGTCGAGGTGCAGCCAGAGCACCACCCGTACTCCGGCATGGGGTGTGGCGCCTCCGCGGCCACATACCTCGCGAGCATGGTGCGGGCGCCCCTGGTCGTGCTCGCCGTCGAGGGCACCACCATGCGGCCCGTCCACCTCAGCGTGAGGCACCTCTGGCAGGCCCACGACAGGGCTCGGGCCCTGTCGCTTCACGGCTGCCCTCCGCTCGGCCCCATTACAGGGGCTGCCGCTGCGGGGGTTGTCCGCGCCGAGCTGTGAGTGTGGGGCGCTTGGGGCGGCTCCACGAGCAGAGCCGCGGGGGGGGGGCTCCGGTGGAGGAGGGGAGCCGGACGCACCCGCCTGTCTGGCGAGCTGGTCCCGTCCAGCGCATTGGGAGCGAGCCGGGATCGCGGTGGCAGGGAGAAAGAATGGGTGGGGGGTGGATGATGGGTGGTGGGAGATGGGGGTGTGGGTAAGCAAGAGGATGATGGTAGGGGGTGATCATCTAGGAGGGTGGGGCGAGGATGAGAGGTGGTGTTGGAGAGGGAGAAGGAGAAGAAGGATAATGACGAGGAGGAGGAGGAGAAGGAGGATGCGGATGAGGAGGATGAGGAACAGAGGGGGAGGGCATGGAGTAGGAAGAAGTGCAGGACGAGGAGGATGAGGATGCGGAGGAGGAGGAGCAGCAGATGCAGTAGCTGGAGGAGTCTGAGAACAATGATCATGATGAGAAGGATGAGGAGGAGGGGGAGGAGGAGGAGAAGGAATATAATGATGATGAGGAGGAGGGGAAGCGGAGGAGGATCGTAGGAACATGATGATGCTGCTGATGATGATGGTGATGGTCATGGTGATGGTGATGCTGATGCTGATGATGATGATGATGGTGATAGTGATGGTGATGATGCTGCTGCTGATAGTGCTGCTTCTGCTGCTGCTACTGCTGATGATGACGATGACGAGGACGATGACGAGGACGATGACGAGCATGATGATGACGAAGAAGAACAAGAAGCTGAACATGAAGATGAAGACGAATACTATTGTGATGATGCTGTGAACAACAATAATACGGATTCTGATGATGATCGATAATGGTGGTACTGATTATGCCGATGCTGATTATGCCGATGATGATGACGATGACGACGACGGCACTGGCGATGATTATGCTGATGATGATGCTGATGCTGCTGATGATCATGTTGTCGATGATGGTGATGATGATGCTGATGATGATGATGATGATTACGATGATGATGATGCTGCTGCTGATGATGCTGATGGTGGTCGTAACGATGATGCTGATGATAGTGATGCTGATAATGGTGATGATGGTGGTGATGGAGATGCCGATGGTGATGATGATGATGATGATGATGATGATGGTGATGATGGTGACGATGTGGATGAGCCTGATGATGATGACGATGATGCCGATGACGATGACGACGAAGATGACGATGAGGATGATGGTGATGATGATAACAAATGTGATGGTGATGGTGATGGTGATGATGATGCTGATGATGATATTGATGCTGCTGATGCTGCTGATGAAGATGCTGCGGCTGATGATGATGAGGATGAGGATGATGATGACGATGATGGGGGTGGTGGTGTTAATGATGATGATGATGATGATGGTGATTGTGATGATGATAGTGATGGTTATGATGATGATGATGATGATGATGATGATGATGATGATGATGGTGGTAGTGGTGGTGGTGATGATGATGATGGTGGCGGTGGTGGTTTTGATGATGATGGTGATGATGATGGTGATGGTGATGGTGATGATGATGATGATGATGATGATGGTGGTGATGATGATGGTGATGGTGATGGTGATGGTGATGTTGATGAGGATGATGATAATGATGATGCTGATGATGATGATGATTTTGATGATGATGATGATGATGATGATGATGATGCTGATGATGATGATGATGATGATGATGATGATGATGATGATGATGATGATGGCGGCGACGACGAGGACGACGACGACGATGCCAATGATAGCTATGCAGGTCGCTGGTTCTATCGCACGGCCGAGCAGCATTGCAAATCGGCGCTTGCCAAAACGTCTGTTGAGTTTGTCACCGTATTTAGGATGCTGTGGTCGGGTTTTTCGGGGGGGAACGCGCAGATCTCGTCCTGAGTTGGGGTCCGGAGGGGCCCCTGAAAGCCGCGCGGTCCCCGCATTCGTCTCTCCGAGTGCCAGGAGCGCAAGGGCAAGATACGGGATGGCAAATTCACCCTGCAGGGGTACAGATACGACAGGAAGATTTGGCACCAGGGAGGCTTTCTACATGACCTGGAGCTCGGTCGCATTCTCGTTCTTCCTCGTCTCCTCCTGCCTCCTCCTTCTATTCGCAACTGCAGTGCTGCTTGTTGTTCAGGCCACGGTTCATAGCATTAGTTTGCCTATTGCAGGGCGGCTTGTGCGGTGGTTCCTGTCTGCTTGGCGACTTTTTGATTCGCGTTGTGGTTGTCTCAGTCATTTTGTTTTGCGTGGGGAACAATATGACCTGGAGCTCGGGCTTGACGCGGACGACCTGGTCCACAACGCCACTTGGGCCGCAGTCATCCGACCGCGATGATGACCGCGGCATACCCACCCATCAGCTGCCCCCGCAGCTAAGACTCCCTGGTATCTCCAGGCGCTACCATATCAAGGACAACTGCGTCCCGCCTAGCACGGGCCGCAACCAGCCCATGGCCTGGAGCCAAGGGACCTCCTGGTGCCAACGACACAAGGCCCCCTCCTCGGCGAGGCAGCTGGCAGCCCTTTTTCCCGCCCGAGCATGGAAAACAGCCGGCTGAGAGGGCGCATCCTCGCTCCCGACGGCCCTCCAATGAGCTCGCACTGGATACGCACCCTCCTGGCTCTCATGCTCCTGGTGGTGCGGCAGCCTCGAACGTTCATGTTCCCTGTCGCTGGACCTGGCCCCACCAGGACGTATTTCCTGCGGCCCAGCAACGGACGCAGCTGCCTAGGCATCAAATGTCCAGGATCACTGTATTCTCGAGTGACAGACCGGAGTGAACAGGGAACACCCCGCAACTTCATGCACGGGACAAGGTGGGCGAACATCTCAGGTATATTGAGAGTGGGTCTGTCCTGCCGGAGCCAAGACAATCCTAGGAAAAACCCGGGCAAACAGATGATTCATGGATGCCCATATATTTGCCTGGAGATGGGTGGATCCAGCCAGGCCTCAGGATTGACTCCGAAGTGTTGATCTTAGTGAGCCTCAAGAATATGATTCGCGACAACATCCCGGCCTGGCGGTCCGCCAACAATATCATCGTGACGTCGGGTGTCGACGGCCGCGCCCCGGTGAGTTCACGTGTCGAACTCATTGGCATTAAGCACAACATTTACGAATGCGCGTGCGATCGAGTCGGACAACTATGGGTCAACGAACTGTATCTTGACACTCAGCGGGGTGACCTGCCACGGTGCAATATGTTACCGAAGGAATGGTACGCAGAGGCATGCGACCCTCCCACATTGAAGGGGTGGATGGTACGAGACACTCCTTTCAACTTGCGTGTGCCCACGCCGACCTCATCGACAGCAGAGGTGCATCACGCTTCGATATTCATGATAGAAGAGGTATACCCAGTGGGGGCACCTGCAGACGGCTCGGATGGGTCATGGATTCAGGATCAGAGTTCGGATGTGTCTGGCATGACGTCCAGTGGAGTTACTCCGAATGACGGGCTCTATGCGAACGGCCCATGGCGCAACCAGGCACACCAGATGCCTATACCCGCGGGGCAACCCGCTGCATTCGCTCCCATGAGCAGGGCCACGACCTCATTTGGTACTTCACAGAGTGCTGGAAGCACAAACAGCTTGCAGGCCAGACTCCAAAACATGAGGTTGGAGCCACATTTCTACCAAGCCTTACAGGCCACATTGCCCTTCGCATCTCCGCGTGCCGCTGCGTCGCAGACTGCGCCGACGTGGCAGCCTACTATCATGGGCCAGGATTCTGCCCAGAGGACCGGCAGCCTATTGGGACAGCAGCAGTGTATGCATATGCAGATGCGAGAGGCCATGGAGAGCAGGAGGCGGGGCGGAATAGACTTTCCACATGCCAGCTGGACACCGCTTTGGGAGTATGTGCCTGATGCTAATCCATCGCCGAACCTTCCAAACAGGTATGGATACAGACCGGCGATTTTTAGCCATCCGACCTCTGATCCGGCGGCTGCCGAGAGGCCAGTGGCACCACGAATTGATTCGCCCATGTTTCCGGATTATTATGCGCAGACGACGGGGGTCCTTCGGGTTGGTAGCCAGCCCGAAAAACCGCGCGCACCGGCGATAGCAGACTATTTCTACAGGTCCCAGCTAACATCGGAATCTGGATACGAGGTAGGCATCCCTGGCCAAGTGCCCCACTATGGGTACCTGGCAGCCCCCATGGACCAAGCAGTGAACTCACGCGGTCCAGAGCTGGTTGTACCTACATCGATGGGAGAGCTACAGCCTGAAACATTGGCCATCCATGAGGCGCAGCAGGCCAACCTCTCAATGCAACTTGCACGCCATCAGCGTAATCTGGCGCGGCGGGCACGCCGTGTGATGAATCGTGCGGGGGCGCCCGCTGCTCCCTCAGCTGCGGGGCAAGCCGCTGTGGGCCTTTCAGCAATACTTGCGATGGGATCAATGCCTGTGGGGCCGCCAATGGCACCTGCAGTCCCGCCTAGCCGCTACGAGATGGAAGAAACCACACTTGAGCGGCAGGCGCGCATCAGTCCGTCGGTAACGCCACCGATCATCAGCGACGGCATTTTCACAAAGTGTGCCATGTGCCTCGGAGAATTTGCATATCAAGACAAGGTGTGGAGGATCCAATGTGATCATATTTTCCATGCGCAGTGTTGGGACCGTGTAGCACGCGCGCGCGTGGGGCGACAGCTGGAAGGTGCCCAATGTGAGGCGCCATGTGGCATCTGCAGAGGCGTGGGCGTCATCGCAACCGAGTTTCATTATGCCCTTGCCGGGGGCACGACGCAGCGGATCGACGTGGAGAAATCCTCCGCTGGGCAAATCAAGTCAGATACCTTGGTGAAAAGCTGAACCGCGTCACCGCCATGATGACAGGTATTGTGGCTACTGCAGGGGCACCTGCTGCACCTGCGCGCAACCTGCTGCACCTCCACGCGTGTGGCCAAACCCAACGGCAACGGCGCCAGTTGCAGACGTGCAGATGCCGCTGGTAGCCGAGTCAGCGGCCGTTGCAGGGATGCCTGCTGCGACGACGCCAGCAGGGTTACCAGCTAATGATGCGTGGCTGAGACGAATAGAGAAATCCACCTCGCCATGTGACAGGGCGCGGGGGAACCCGCTACGCTCGCGCAGAAACAAGAGCCCGGTGAGTGTGCGCAGCGGTGCCAGTGCAATATCTGAGCGTGACATGCTGCGCGCGGTGCTGATGATCAGCGCAGACGGCGAGATAGCCGTGCGCGCCGACGAGGGCACCTTTGAGAACATGCCGCTAGTGCAGCAGCATCCTTTTCGATATGATGAGTACCCTTCTGAATTGGTTCTTCAGCAGCATCCTATCACAGAGGAGGAGGCCAGGGGGTACATGAACGTCTCAACCTTTTATGACAAGGGACCAGTGGGTGCCGGATCGAAGGCGCCGTAAGGGCATGCGCGGCACAACGCTGTCCGCTGCGCTGGGCATATTCGGTGAACGAAATGAGTTCGCCCTAGCAGCGAGCAGTGGAACCGTGATTGTTGGGGTGTTGTCTTTGCTACTGGACATCGGCAGCAACGTAAACATCGTTGCTTTTGAAAACTGCGCAGACCTTCGATCGAGTTTCACGCTCGCACGGTCACGATATCAATAAACTGGATCTGAAGAAAATATTGTACGTGACCGGAGTTGGCAACGTGGCCGCCGTCTGCAAGATGTCATTACATTGCAAAACCGCCTGCGCATGCATAGGCGACTCTGCGGGGGCACCCGCTATTGGCAGGTTAGACACCTACTCGGCCAATGTGGCAGAGGGGTCTGGCAAGAATCTGCCCGCAATCGCTGGGGTGAGAAGCGCGGCGTGCACGCGCGCCACCCTGATCCTCGAACAGGGGCGTGAACAGATGGTCATCCCAGGTGCAGACATGTACAGGCTCCTCCTTGGTACGGGTGCCAGGGTGCTGGATCTGATGAAGGCACCATCAGGGCACCTTGCGATCAAGGTCGACGAGTGCGGGGTAGGAACGGAGGTCAGTGGTTCGCAGGCTTTTACGATTGCGGCCAATCCTCAGTGCGAGGAGACACCCGCGCTCGTCAAGGATACCGCGGATATGGAGCCGATTGCGGGGCAAATCTGCTGCAAGCAGCGCGGTGGCGCCTGCCCTTGCCGACGCCCGCGCATGCATGGTGTCCCAGGGCGCCAGGGGCTTCGGCTTCTCCAGTAATGGAGAGACGTATGCAGAGGCGATCCAGTCTATGGTGGATAACACCCTTCAGACGTGGTGTCGCAGGAACACAGTGTACGGTGGCCAGCCCACGCCTGCCGATCATGATTTCGCTGTGGGGAACTTGCAGGCGAAGGTCTATCGGGCCATCTACGAGGGGGGGGGGGGGGGAGTGGATGCCGCCCGACAGCTATGCGGGGCAGCCTGCCACTGCGGGGCAACCCGCCGAGCGACACGGCAGAGAGGTGCGCTATCTTTACCTCGCAGTGGCTCAGGGGCCCATGGCACGGGCGTTTGGGCGCCCCCGTCGCTCGCAAATGGGTGGCGGGGGCAGGCGCGCGCCGCGGCCGCTCGCGCTTGCCGAGACAGGCCGAGCGCTGAGGTGCTGTCTTCAGGCGCGGGGGCACCTGCGTACTTTTTCCCAGGCGCGGGCTGTGTGCGGCTGCTGCAGGACAAGATCGTTCATCTCATCAATATCTTTCTCGTGCCCTTGTCATTGAAGATATGCGAGCAGCTTGCGCTGAACTCCGAGCTCGAGGATGCATGTGCGACTGTATTGCGCGCGGAGAGGGTATGACCTGTACTGGTACACAGTACTTGTGTGTGTTACTTTTGGGGGATTACCAACTACTGCGGGTGGCAGCGCCCGCTGGCTGGTATGTGCGACTGCTTGGAAAGCGGGCGGGGCCACATTGCCAACTCATCCAACATATCATGGTCAATGCTCGGGCTCTACGTATGTTAATTGTACTTATGGCCCCCCCAGGCTACTTCTGGAGAATGGGTCCCATGCGCGATGCAGTGGAGGATTTAGACTTGCAGATCATGCGAATGCGATGTTGTCACTTTGGTCTGGAGTTCGACCGTTCCAGCCGTTGACCGAGCGGCTCGCACTTGCAGGTGGCAACTACCTACGCGCGCAGTCCCGCCAATCGGTGGAAATTCACGTGCCAAGTCGCGGGGGAACCTGCTCAACAAGCAGAGCATGACTTAGACTGGGACGGACTGGGCGCCCAGAGGGCGGAATGTCAAAACAAGACGATCGCTATCATGTCTGCGAGGCTGATTGACCAAATAGACCATCATACAACACAGATGTCATACAAGTGCTGTGCACCTCAGCGTGCACGCTCGAGTGGATAGAGGAGTTCGGAAGGAGTTTGGACTTGCGTCCAGTCTCCCAAGAATGGCCCTCAATGGGACCGTGCGGTACGCCGGGTGGCGATGGGCCCTGACGACGAAACTATCTTGCAGGACATCAAGGTTTAAGATCAACCTATCGGGTACAAGTACAATGCGCCGTTACCAAGCGGTGTGACGAGCATGCGTACTCGACTGTACTGGGAGCCTCGGGCGCCATTCTCATTCGGAAACGAAGGACATCGACCGCGCCCAAGGCGGGTTACGACCGTCGATGACGTCTTCTCCCTCCCCCCTCGATTGAGCGTGGCCGCGCGCTACCCCCGATTCCCGAGTTTCCGATGCTTGCTTCACCCGGTGCTGAACAACAAGAGACAGCGCCACCTACCGACGCCTGGATAAAGCAGCAAGGAATCAGAAAGTTGAGACATAAGTCGGCATCAAGCCACGCAAGATACCCAAGATGATCGAACACGGCAGCGACGACTGCGGCGAGGACCTGAAGGGCCTCGGGCGTGGAGCATGCTGCACTGACGTTCCCCTAGACACCGACAGTGACGAAGACGAAGAAACCTTCATTGCGCTACCAGCGGGGCTACCTGCCGATGCACGTGCTGATGTGTTCTCCATAATCGCTACCTTGTGTTACGGACGAAACAACAAGGTAGACGTGCTGGAACTGTGTGGAGGTTATGCGGAAAAATCGCAGCCAGCCTTCAGCCGAGGTTTATCCTCAGGGAGAAACCTCGACAAACGTTGCCACGTTGACCTTGGAAGCAGTAATGCACTACTTGGATGTGTGTTTTGTGAATGTTGTTATATTGCAACCCAACTGCAGTAAGACTGGACTACCTTCCTACTTCAACTCGAAGGTCAACTATGGCACGTGGTATGAACATCACAAGGAATACCTTCCACACATCAAGTTTTTTGGAAGTGTTGCCGTGCGCCAAGACGACCTCCGACAGTTCTACCTGCGAGAACAACCAGTGTGTACTTCGGCGGATGAAATACCACCGTGGGCGACATTGGCCAAACGCGAGGGCACTCGCAAAGTCAACGTGGACCAATTCACCGCGGGTCTTCGTGACTCCCAGGGGGTGTTAATACGGCGCCCTATTGAGATAATGGCCAGCCGCCGTTTATTATTGCTAACACTCTGCGAGAGCAAGCGGTGCGCGTGCCCCTCAACATGCTTCGGTTTGCAACAAGGAACTGGCCAGGTCAGCCCAGTGTGCTCCGAAGATGCATCCCTTTTTCGTTGAAGCAGCTCAGATGGCACACGACATGTTCTTAGTGAGTCGTGATCCTTCTCATGGTCATCCTCATGCGTCATCTGTTCTCGTCACGAACACGCGAGGATTCGATTTGGATGGCCCAGATTTCCGTCGACATCCTGACGGATCGATCCTGAGACCACCAGCAGGAGGATGGGGGTGTCCAGCATGTGCGACAGCGTTAACATGCACTTCCCATCTCACGACAGAAGCCCTAAACGTTGTAGGTGGTACGACAAAGAGGACTACTACTGAATGCCCAAGCTGTAAGAAGAACTACGGTCAGGCAAAACCTGGTCACCGACGTGCGCCTGGCAAATGCAAGTTTGCTAAACCGTAGAAGCTGCCTGACAACCACGGACGCGAGCCTCCGGCTCCTGCCGAACCAGCAGCCCCACCACTTGCGGCGGGAGCTGCTTCCGACGCACCACTACCTGCGGCGGCAGCTGCATCCGAGGCACCTGCCGCCGAACAAACTGCGCGGCTACGAGCTCCGAGGCCTGGTTCCAGAGCCAGACCAACAGCAGGCGCCAGTAGCCACGACATCGCAGTAGGCAGACATGCTGCCGTGCCGGCTGCGGGGCAGCCTGCTTCGAGTGGAGCAGTCAGCTCGGGCGATCACAGACGACTACCACAAATAGTGGCTAGACGAGGGCGGCAGCAAGGAGGGGATCCACCTCCACCACCAGCTGCGGGTAACCCTGCTGCTCGTCCAAGGCTTCCAGACTGGTCAAGGTTCGATGTACAAATTCGTCTACAGAAATTGCGTAGCCCTGACCCAGGCGTGGTAACGCGAGTTGCGAAAACTACGCTTGCGGTGATTCCTGGCCGAAGTGCCTAGGACGAGACTCATCTTAACCGAGGCTGGTCTGGGCAGCGTCAGGCTACACTTGATACGCGGCGTCTGTGACACATGCTGGGAGTGCAGGGCTTGGTACATGCCGGCGCGTGCCGTTGTGCCGTTTACTGCGCTACCTGGCAAGTTTAACGGTGAAGTCGAATGCGATCTGATTTTTTATAATCAGGAACACCAGATATTTCATTCAATCGATCGTTGCTTTCGATGCTGTGCTGGAATCGAGGTACCAGACAAAACCACGACCAGCATCCCAGACGCGTATCATCAGTGCTGGATGCAATCCGGACCCGCCAAATTACTTTTCTCCGACGGGGAAGGCGCACTCAACGACGACGTCGCAAAGGCAGTTCTTAAGGCAAAATGGATTGAGCTGAGGATACGTGCGCGTGGGCAACGAGCTGCGACCATCGAAGCCAGAAATCGCATATTTCGACACCTGCTTCACCTGTCTACTGCATGAGGCCTGGTTTGCCGCCAACGCGTTTACCTTTTACAATGAGGTCTCTCCATGCAACGCACTGTTCGGCCAGCAGCCGGCGATGCTACCCGACTTGCCTGCTCTGGATCACGCGCAGCAGACGGAAACATCCGACCACTCTCGAGAATAGACTATTCGCCGGGTAAAAATTGAGGCTATTACCCAAGCCAATGCAGCAGCAAAAACGAATCGTGCACTACGGACCAAGACTGCTATCTCTGGTTAGCAGTACTACGACGACGGAGATCTGGTTGACTATCATCGTCCCACGACTACAAAGGACGACTGGGGTGGCTGGAATGGACCTTTCCCGGTCGTGCGGAATGATCCCGACAGGGGTTAAGTCATCATGGGAGTCAGGAGTCGCGATGTACAGGTCCAGTACGACGATGCGCGACATTCATTATACGTTGAAGCTTTGATCGCTCGAGAGATTGGCGCGGACAATGCAGGATTGCGGACTGTGTTGGCCTTCGAAGCCAGTCTACCTGCGGGGCGACCTGCCATGACATTTCGTTGACTCCCGACCAAAGGGGGAGTGCCCCAGATGTCGAGTGCAAACCGACTATCTCCTAAGGTACATTTAGCTTCTCAGTTCCTCATCAGGAACTTCTCTCGCATCGGGAACGTAGTCTCTGCCAGGTTGGCTAAGAGTATTCATAAGCTACCTCCGGTAACCTATGCTGACAAGTGTACATTGGTGCACTATGGCAATGACGTGAATCCAGGCTGCCAGTACTACGAAGCTGAAGGCACTGCCTTAAACATACATAATATAATTGGACCAGCACATTCTAGGATCCTTAGTGCCTGAAGTCCACCAGACCTCAAGCGGGCTTCGACCAAGACATGACGAAGTTCGAAGAGCTGACCGACGTACCAGTAAAAGGCAACAACGCCAGGGGGCCCCCAGGAGTCGAACAGCCACCACGGGAAGACGGAAGGCTTCCCACCATCTATGTGGAATCAGAGGCGGACCTCGAGGCGCACATTGTGGAAGTGTGGTGCACAGAACTGCAAGACGAAGGGGGTATTCTGGAGGCAACTCCAATAGACGACTTCTACGCTGCACCCACACAGATGATCACCGACAACAGTGTGCTGGCCACAGTGGCTGAAGAACAGCGGGGGCACCTGCCTCCGTGGGGTAACCCACCGGACATAGACGCAACGGGAACATGTCATGTTCCATTGTGCTCCACGGGCGAAGACGACAGTTATGGGTTGGACCTTGACGAGCATAGGCAATCTGTAGAAATCTGCTTCACGGCAGACATATCAAAGGTAGTCCTATCCGAACAACGACGCATAAACTTAGACATCGACCGTGAGACCACTATGCGAGTATATGTGACCGCTGCGGCTGAACGAGCTGTAATCGTCAAGGAGGACAACCTTCTTACGGAGGCTGATATCCAGGCGAAGGCAGTCAAGGTGCCGAAGTCCCTTTACACTGAACTCAAGACATGGTTTGACCATATGTGCTTAAACAGATTAGATCTATCGAAAGCGTTAAACATCATGACTTCGAGATACGTATGTATATCGACAAATTGTCAAGCACGAGGGGTGAGATGGAACGCGCCATCATATTTCGCTGGGTACTTCGGGTTTTCATGGATCTCGAAGTCTTCGATGTGGAGACGTTCTCAGGAACGGCGCGGCGGTTGAATCAGCGACTGCTCGCCTGCGCCGCAGCGTGCAGGACGCAGTGGATCATTGCGTCCCTTGACATCAACATGGCTTTCCTGAAGGGACTTACTTATCAGTAACTTGATGAAGCAACCGGTGAAAAAGGAACGAGTGGTGTACTTTACATTGCCACCTGGGCCAGCATCTGTGCTCAGATCCTTCCCAGGATGTGAGCGCTGCGATGAGCCGAAACACTGCTTGCAGCGCCTCGAAACAGGTACTGGCACCCAGGATGCACCAAGAGCCTTCTCACTGAAGCTCAGGAAGACCACGAGAGGGTCTGGTCGCAGACCCACGTCCTACGACAAGGAGTTCGAGACAAGCTCTAACCTTCTTACAGCCAAACATTTTGATGACAGAAACATGGCCGGTACTGAGGACACTATTGACAGGTACGTTGAATGTGCGGGGGATACCCTTGGCAAATGTATACTCAACAAATACGCGTGCACCAACTGCGCTGTGAACTCATGGGCGCAGACGCTGAGGCCAAGGCATCGAAGATGGTCGCTGACATGTTTGTCAGCCTCAGAGGCGCTTTGGCTTGCGCCCTTATCACAGAAGTGTGGTTAATGGTATATGTTGCATCTCTACAGCGTGTCCAAGAACCGACCAAGATGCAAGTGCGACGACTGAGCGCGATTGCCCGGGAACTCCAGGCCTGCCCTGAGAAGATCGTCTATCAAGCGATGACTCCGACGGGTGAGGTCGACCTGCGCAGCGACTCCGGTTACCGACGTCTGAGCGGAGATGCCGATGGCGAGGTCGCAGGCCATGGCGTTCGCGGGGCAAGCCTGCCGCGGCGTGGACGCGCGCATGCTGGCAAGCCCGTCGTCCAATTACCTTGACCATCGATGCAGAATCTGTCTTCAAGTCCTTGCCAAACAAAGACCTGAAGAAGCCGACTGAGTGTGCACTTTTGGGGCACATCAGTTGGATGCGACAGATGATGGGGCGAGGTATCGTGAGTTGTCTGCAGTGGTGTGACACTCGCGATATGACCGTGGACGGCCACGCCAAAGGAAGCATCGACAGAGACATGCTCTGCTCGTACAAGTCATGGGAGGAACGCAATCCGTCAAGCGTGAGTTCAAGCGACAACGGGGCTGGCCAGACAAGGTCGTCTGAGCCGCCTGGGGAGTGGCCATATGAAAGGTAACTTGCCTGCGAGGCAACTTGCGTGCAACGGGACTTGCGCGCGGGTCAACCTGTCTTGTTGAGCCCGCCTGCTGCTGCCTACCTTGTGTGTTATAGTGTTTTGCTGTATGTTTGGCGGCGGACTCACGCTTCGTCTCCCCCCAAACTCCAATGGGGGTTGGGGCAGAGGCGAGAAATAGTGAGCGTTTGTCCGCGGCCGTTTGTGCTCGAGCCGCTGGCCGCCAAGATCCGACATGGCCTCATCGCGAGGCGCGCCACTTGCCATTGAGACCGAAATCCTCATCGCTTGACATGGCTCGTTTTTCCCGCGACGATCTCCTACTCCCGGGACTATCGATACTACGGTACAACAGAGTTGGACATAGGCTTCGCATTAGGCGAAGCATATAGTTTGGCCTCCCCCCCTTCAAACTTCTTGGGCCATCTCGGAGGCCATCTTGGGCTTTCTAAGGCCTTCTTGGAACCATCCTGGGCCACCTCGGGCGCCCTACCTACCCGCGGTTCCCCCCCACTCAGGGACAGGGGGGGGGGAAGGGGAGGGGTCAAGACGCCCTCCCCGCCCGCGCCCGGGTCTGGCCCGAGCCTCAGCACATGCAAGAGTCGTTTTTGGATGGGCACCGCCGCCGCCGCCGCCGCTGCCGCCGCCGCCGCCAATGCAAGCCGCCGCCGCCGCCGCGCCGCCGCCGCCGCCGCCGCTGCGCCGCCGCCCGCCGCGCCGCCGCCGCCGCGCCGCCGACGCGCCGCCGCCGCCCCCGCTGCCAAATCGCCGCCGCCGCAGCCGCTGCCGCCGCAGCCGCTGCCGCCGCCGCCGCCACCGCCGCCGCCGCCGCCGCCCCAGCAGCCGCCGCCGCCGCCGACGCCGCCGGCGCCCCCGCCGCCGCCGCCGCCACCGCCGCCGCCGCTGCCGCAGCCGCCGCAGTCGCCGCCGCCGCCGCCGCCGCAGCCGCCGCAGCCGTCGCCGCCGCCGCCAAGTGTACTTTGTATTGTTTTTGACAGGGATGGTGGGGGGAGGCCGCATCGGGTTGGCTGCGCATTCTCAGAATTTGGAGGCCGAGTTTTTTTGTTTTTGGTTTTGGAAGGGATGGTGTGGGGAGGGTCGCATGGTCGCGGGTTGGCTACCAGTCGCCTGGGGGAGGGGGTGTTTATTAATAGGGAACAGTGACCAAAACTCCCTCCCCGCCCGCAGGCCGTCTCGCTCACCCCCACCCGCCCTCCCAACGCATACGTAGCACCTGGGCCTGGCCCGAGCCGCAGCATATTCAGCAGTCGTCTTTGGATGGGCAGCTACTGGGGGTGAATCCGCCGCCGCCGCTGCTTCCGCCGCCGCCGCCGCCGCCGTTGCCCGCCGCCGCCGCCGCGCCGCCGCCGCCGCCGCCGCCGCCGCCGCTGTCCCCCCGCTGCCGGCCCCCGCCGCCGCCGCCGCCGCCCCCGCTGCCGAATCGCCGCCGCCGCAGCCGTTGCCGCCGCAGGCGCTGCCGCCGCAGCCGCTGCCGCCACCGCTGCCGCCGCCGCCGCCGCCACCGCCGCCGCCGCCGCGCCGCCGCCCGCCCCGCCGCCGCCGCCGCCGCCACCGCCGCCGCCACCGCCGCAGCCGCCGCAGCCCGCCCCCGCCGCAGCCGCCGCCGCCGCCGCGGCCAAGTGTACTCTGTATTTTTTTTGACAGGGATGGTGGGGGGAAACCGCATCGGGTTGGCTGCTCATTTTCAGAATTTGGAGGCAGAGTGTGTTTTGTATGGTTTTTCTACAAAGGATGGTGGGGGGTGCCCGCATTGTTCCTGGTTGGCTCCCGGTCGCCTTGGGGATGGGGTGCTTATTAATATGGAAAAATGATCAAGACACCCTCCAGATAGCAAGCCGTCTAGCTCATTCCCACCCGCCCTCCCAACACATGAGTAACACCCGGGCCTCAACATGTTCTGCGGTTTTCTTTTGATGGACAGTGATTGGGAACCAAAGCCGAGCCCATATGCGCGACGCTGGGGCGAGGCGCGCCACGCATGCCAGGCGCGCCACGCGCGCCAGGCACCCCTGGGGCCCGAGCGTGCCAGGCACGCCTGGTGCGACAGATGCTCCCTCCAGCCGCGCGTCCGGGGCACGTGCAGAGCGTGTCAGCTGCGCCTGCGCATGTGACGGCACACATCGGGAAACTGTCGGCCCCCATCATCCCTGTCGAAAACCAATGCCCATCATTGTGTTTGGTTGGCCTGCGCACAACAGGCCATACGCCACCACCCCCGCTGTCCCTGACAAAAACCACTTGACAATGATCGCGGGGTGGCCGCGCACTATCCACATTTAGCCGCGACGTGCATTTTGTATTGTGTGTTGGTCAAGGATGGTAGCCCTGCGCGACACCCCCGCCGTCCCTGTCGAAAACCAATACAAAGTGCCCGCGGGCCTCACGAACATGACTCCAGACTTTGCCCCAGGGCCCCAGGGATGGTGTGGGGGGGGCCCCCATCGGGTTGGTTGCGCATGCTCCGAATTTGGAGGCAGAGTGTGTTTTGCATTGTTTTTTGATAGGGGGGGCCCTCATGGTGTGCGCATGGGAGGTTGTGTTCATTAGTAGGGAGCAGTGATAAACCCATTCCCCGAGCAGGGGAAGGAGGAAGCTTTGGCAAAGAGAAGACACATATTGTTAAACCACCTACGCCCAGTCGGCTGGTGGGATTTTTCCTTTGGTGGCTCGTGTACGGGTGGTCCTGCAAGGCTCTCCAGCCCCTTTTCCGTCCGCTGACACTTCGGCTCAAGTCTCAAGATCTATTCGACAGCTCTGCTTTACAGCATCTCTGCTGATTGTAGCTCCACGCAGCTTACGTGTTAGCCTTTTTCCTCACTTGAAAGGCAATCCGATTCGTGAACCAATGGCGCTTGTTCAGGGCTCCACGCTCCTCGCCTCTGCGGTCCTCGAGACTGCATCTGTAATGTGGATGGAACTCGCCATGTTCGGCGTCGCGGCGGTCGTGTACGTGATCTGCATCGGGGGCCAGCCGAAGGCCTCGAAGCCGTCGGACTCGAAGGCCAAGGCGGGCTCGGAGGACTTCCCGGGCAAGCGGGCTGAACGCGACCGGAAGGACCACATGAGCAGCGCGGACCACCACGCCGTGCTGCGCACGTGGCAGCAGGCGAAGAGCCTGTCGGAGGGTCCGCCGCAGCTCGACTTGGCGCAGGTGGTCGACTCGATGCGCAAGCTGGGCAAATCTACATCCGAGATCGTGTCGGAGCTGAGGTTGGGCCTCGACGCGAACCCCGGCCTGCTGCAAGGCGTCACGGCGCTGCCCGTCGCGCTGGTCCGCGACGACGCCGCGGAGTTGCTGGGCGCGACCATCAAGCTCCTCGAGCAACGCGGCCAGCGCGTCGACGCCAGCATCTATGCGGGTCTGATGGGAGCACTCTTGCGCCGGCGCGATTACGCGGGAGCCACCGAGGCGGTCGCCTCGCTGTCCCCTGAGGCTCTGACGCCCAAGATCCGCGCCATGCTCGCCACGGCGGCTGTGTACCGCGAGCGACTCGACGAGGCCCTCGGCCAGCTGCGCCAGATCCCGGTGCCAGAGGGGGGCGCTCGCGCTCCGCTGGCTCCGGGGTCGGTGGCCTCGTTGCTGGCATTGGCGGCGCGCGAGGGGCGCGTGCAGACTGCGGCGCAGGAGCTGCAGCGCCTGGGCGCCCGGATGGAGACCCGCCACTTCGATGACCTGGTCAGCTCCGAGAAGTGCCGTCGGTCGCCCGCCACGATCAAGGAGCTCTTCGCCGCGGCCACCGCCCTGCAGGTGCAGAAGGGCCAGGTGGCCTTCCAGGCACTCGCGGCCGCCCTGGGCCAATCCGCGGACTCCTCGGGGTTGCGCGCGCTCGTGGAGGACCTCGAGGCAGAGGCCGCGCGCGGGAGCTCTGGCACCCCCGTGGGCGAACCGCTCGCGATCAGGCTGCTCGACGCCTGCAAGGCTGTGAAGGAGGGCGAGCTCGCGACGCGGGTGGCGCACCTGCACCGCGAGGCCTGCGTAGGGGCCCCTGGCACGCGCGTCCTCTCCGCCGTCTGCGGCGCCCTGCTGGCGTGCCAGTGCGGCGAAGCGGCATGCGACTTCTACGAGACGGCGATGGTGCCGAGGACTCTGTGGCCCGACGCTGGGACGTGCAGGGCCCTCTCCAAGGCCGCCGCGCAGGCCGGGCGTGAGCCGCTCGCCAAGCGCCTCGCGGAGCACGCGGAGTCGGCGCCACCGCCCGCGCGCGGCGGCGGCTCAGGGGGAGGCGGCGGCAGCGAGCTGCAGCGAGCCGCTGCGCTGATCAAGGGGCACGCTCGAGACCGTGACTTGGCGGCTGCGGGCGCCGTGTTCCAGAGGCTCCAGACGTCTGGCGTGACCCTGACCCCGCTGATCTACAATTGCTACCTCGACGCGTGCGTGCAGTGCGGGGACCTGGACGCGGCGCTGAGCCACTTCGAGGAGATGAAGCGTCTGAAGTTCATGGACGTGGTCGGCTACAACACGCTGTTGAAGGCTTACCTGTCAGGTGGCCGCACGGAGGAGGCTCGAGCCTTGATCTCGGAGATGTCTGCACGGGGCTTTCAGGCCAACAAGGTCACGTACAATGAGTTGCTGCACGCGAAGGTCATCGCCAAGGACCGCAAGGGCATCTGGATCCTCGTGGCGGAGATGAAGGAAGCTGGGGTCAAGGCGAACTCCGTCACCTGCTCTATCTTGCTGAAGTCTTTGTCGGAGTACTCCAGCGAGGCGGAGGTCAAGAAGGTGACCGACCTGATCGATGATATCGAGGAGAGTATCGATGAGGTCCTGTTCTCCTCGGTGATCGAGGCCTGCCTGCGCATCAAGCAGCTCGCCCTGCTGACGGACCTCATGCGCCGCCACAGGCAGAAGGGCGGCTTTGTGAACCTGACGGCGCCCACCTATGGCTCAATGATCAAGGCCTACGGGCAGGCCGGCGACGTGGCACGGGTGCACGAGCTGTGGCAGGAGATGGCGGAGAGGGGCGTGAAGCCGACGTCGATCACGCTTGGCTGCATGACCGAGGCGCTGGTCGCGAACGGCGAGGCGGAGGCGGCCCTGCAGCTGCTGCACCGGCAGCTGGACACGGAGGAGCAGAAGGCCAACATCAATACCGTCATCTATTCAACAGTCCTGAAGGGCTTCGCGGTCGCCAAGAACATCAACAAGGTCTTCGCCGTCTACAAGGAGATGAGGCAGAGCGGGTACGCCTGCAACACCATCACTTACAACACCATGCTCGACGCGTGCGCCAAGTGCTGCGCCATGGCGAGGGCCCCCAGCCTCCTGGAGGACATGAAGGGCTCGTGCGTGGAGCCAGACATCATCACCTACTCGACCATCGTCAAGGGCTACTGCCTGGAGGGCGATGTCGATCGTGCCTTCCATGTCTTGGAGGACATGAAGAGTGACGGCAAGTTCGCGCCCGACGAGATTATGTACAACTCCATCCTCGATGGCTGCGCGAAGCAGCACCGCGTTGACGATGCGCTCCGGATCCTGGAGGAGATGAAGGCGGCGGGCGTGGGCCCCTCGAACTACACCCTCAGCATCTTGGTCAAGCTGCTCGGGCACGCGCGCCGCCTGCCGCAGGCCTTCCGGCTGGTGGAGGACCTGAGCAAGCAGAACGGCTTCCGGCCCAACGTCCAGGTCTACACCTGCCTCGTCCAGGCCTGCGTCCTCAACCGGCGGCTCGAGAAGGCACTCGCGCTGCACGACGAGATGGTGGCGGACCCTGGTTGCCGCGTGGACGAGAAGTTCTACGCGGTGCTCGCGCGCGGGTGCCTGCAGATGCAGCAGCCCATGAAGGCGGCAGAGGTCGTGAGGGCGGCATACCGCCTGGAGGGCCACAGCCTGGCGCCGCCCGCGAGGAGGAACGCCCCAACGGTGGGCGTCGAGGCGCGCACGCTGGAGGAGGTGGCGGGCAAGCTGCAGGAGGGCGGCGCCGACGAGCGCGAGGCCTTCGAGCGGCTGTCGGCGGACCTCTGGGACAAGTGCGGCGTTCAGCTGAGGGGCCGCGGCGGAGGCAGCGGCGGCGGCCGCCGCGGCGGCGGCAGCGGCGGCAACGGCGGCGGCACCGGGCGCCGGCCAGGTGGAGGCCGTCGTCAGTGAGGCCCGTGCAGATGCTCCGCTGGCGGGCGCAGCGCTCCCGCGCTCGAGGCCCTTCCTCCTCCGAGCCGCGCCCCGCGCACCTGCCCGCTCGAGGGTATGTGTTTGGTGCTGTAGTCAGCGTGTGCGCCTGCACCTGCCTGAAGAGAGTCAGACACGAAGCGGCGGTTCAGAGGCAGACAGCCAGGCAAGCTTATTTTGGCAATGGGGGAAGGGGGGACGGAAGGGTGGGAGCGAGAGAGAGAGAGAGAGAGAGACAAAACGAGTTCATAATCAGGTGCGGAGATATGGCGCAGAGTTATAGGCACGAGTGAGGGCAGTGGTAGGGATAGGGATGGGGATGGGAGATGAAGAGAGATACACGTACCGCACAGACTGACGAAAAAAGACATTATCATACAGGGGAAGGAGACATGCATATTTCACAAGCTCTTTCATCGTAATGCTTCTACTTTCAACAGATCATCTCCATTTAGTGCTGGTGGTCCCTTCAGTCCTGGTCCGTTAGCTCGGCAAGAAGTGTCTGGCCCACGGGAGCTGCGCACAGTCTCTATGCTTACTTGGACTTGGCAACCTACTGCAGAGTTCGAACACTCGTGCAAGCACGGCAAGTAGGGTTGCTTCAGGACCACCGTGAATCATCGAATTCCTTCGACAGTGCTTGTACTGATGGGCTCTCGCATAGCTTCCGAGTAAGTTGATGGGTTCTCCGGAGTCTCGCCGCGTGACTGCCCGCGGACGCCTCATGCCCGCCTTGTGCGCCAAGGTCTTCGGCCGCTGGCCGCCACCGTCCGTCCCGTGGCCGCTCTGTGCGCTGGCTGGCCGGGCTCCCTGTGGCTTCTGGCCGGTGGCCACTCCCTCCTCCCCTCCTCTCCTCCCCTCCTCCCTCCTCCCCTCCTCCCCTCCTCCCCTCCTCCTCTTCACGACCGCGACGACTACCACCACCACGACGACATCAGCCGCCCTGCCGCCGCGCGCCCCGCCGCTCGCCCGCCCGACTCGCCGACAGCGCCGGCCGCGATCGGCGCGCCCCGCCCGCGCTCGCGCGCGCGGCGGCGGTCGGCCCGCGCTGCCGGTCGGAGCGTTCGAGGCCCCCGTTGGCGCCTGTGCTGGCCGGCGGCGGCGACGGCGACGGCGACGGGGCGACGACCGCGAGGATGGCGGAGGCGGCTTCGAAGGTGGAGGCGGCGACGAGTACTGTTCGCCGTGGGGGAAGCGGGTCTTGAGGGAAACGGGTCCTGAGGTTTTCCGCCGTTTTTGGCTTCCCGGGGCCCTCCACGGGCCCCGGGACCGTCAGGAAACGACTCAGGATGAAGAGCTGGTCCTGGGGGAAGGCCCCAGGGTCCAGGACCCGCTTCCCTCAGGACCCATTCCCCCATGCCAAGATCGGCGACGACGAAGGCCCTGTTTCGCGGTGGCCGCAGAAGCTGCTGCCGTCGCAGCCATCGTCTGGAGGAGAGGGGTACTGGGGCCATGGATCATGTGGGCTCTGTGGAGGAGACGGCAGCAGTGGCCGAGGCTGCCGCCGAGGAGCAGGCGGAAGCTGCTGAGGGACGCCGTAGCAGTGGCCGTGCTTACATTGGGCATGGAGATGTTGCTAGCCACGGTGCTTTCCGGCACCTGCTCCTTCTCGAGCTGGTGCTTCGCTCCAGCGTTTTCCGGCTTTCTACGTTCCTCTGGCTTTTCGCTTGCAGGAGTGCGCTTGCATCATACCAGTCACGCCGATGAGCAACTCCATCCGCAATTTGGCCAGGATGCTTTTGTTCAGCGCACGGACATGGCGCTGGGGCTGCTGCTGTTGTCGCTGATGCTGCTGGCATTGTTGCTGCGGCCGTCATGTCCTTGCACGTGTTTCTGGCTATTAGCGGTGTTCGAATTTCGCAAGTGCTGACCTTGCTGCTGATTTAGTTGCGATGCTGTTGCCAATGCTGCTGCGCTGCTTCTCCTGCTGATGCCTTCTTACGGATGGTGGTGATGGAATGGTGGATACTGCTATCATTCTAAGCGTTGTCAGTGTTGATTTTGAATGTGTCGTTGTCAACTCTTTGCTTGTAAGTTCCCCAATCAGAGCTTGCCTCTGTAGGAGTCCTAGCGGATTTGAGGGTAGGTGAGGTGTGCCGCCGATTCGGTGGCCGGGCCCGGGTGCCCGGGTGCCCGGGTGCCCGGGTTCGCCGCCGATTCGGTGGCCGGGCCCGGGTGCCGGGATGACCAGGTGCCCGGGTGCCCGGGTGACGGGTGCCCGGTGCCCGGGTGGGTGCCGGGTGCCCGGTTCCCGGGTGGATGATGCGCGGGACATGGAAATAGACACGACCAGACAATTGAAAATCGTTGACAGTTCCACACCAGAACGGCTCAATGATAGCCACGAGCCTTTGTTTTCCAGGGCAGGAACCGAGTGCCGGGTGCCTGGGTGCCCGGTGCCCTGTAGCCCTATAGCCTTAAAACCCTATATCGCTATCGCCCTATAGCCCTTTAGCCCTATAGCCCTATAGTAGCCTTATAGCCCTATAGCCCAAGAGCCCAATAGCCCTATAGCCCTATAGACCCAAACAAATTCTGATTGGGTTTTTCTCCGGTATCATATTATGATGCTGTCTCTTGCCATTGTTTGCGGTGCTGCTGATTCCCCAATCAGAGCTTGCCTCTGTGGGGGTCCTAGCGGATTCATGTGGTCAGGTGAGGTGCGTCGCCGATTTCGGTGGCCGGCCCGGGTGCCTGGATGCCCGGGTGCCCAGGTGCCCAGGTGCCCCGGGGTGCCCGGGTGCCCGGAGGTGCCCAGGTGCCCGGGGGTGCCCGGAGGTGCCCAGGGGTGCCCGGAGGTGCCCAGGGGTGCCCGGGTGCCCGGGTGCCCCGGTGCTCCATCGCCTTATAGCCCGCAAGCCCTATAGCGCTATAGCCTTGTAGCACTATAGCCATATAGCCCTATAGCCCTATAGCCCTACAGCCCTACAGCCCTATAGCCCTATAGCCCTATAGCCTTATAGCCCTATAGCTCTATAGCCCTATAGCCCTGTAGCCCTATAGCCCTATAGCCCTATAGCCCTATAACCCTATAGCCCTATAGCCCTATATCTCCATATTCATATAGCCCTGTATCCCAACAGACCAATCGCCCAATATCCCATATAGCCCTATAGCGCTATAGCCCGATAGCTCTATAGCCCTACAGCCCTACAGCCCTATAGCCCTACAGCCCTATAACCCTATAGCCCTCTAGCCCTATAGCCCTATAGTCCTATAGCCCTATAGCCACATAGCTCTATAGCCCTATAGCCCTATAGCCCTAGCCCTCATAGCCTTTATAGCCCTCGCAGACTTCATAAACCTCTGGAGCATTTACAAAGGGATCTCATTTGAGATCTAAACAAGTCTGATTGGGTTTTTCTTCGGTGTCATTATGGTTGTGAATGTGCTGAACAATAACAAATGTTTGTGATGTTGCTGATGCTGTCTACGCTGTCGCTTAGTGCTGGCACGTATGGATTGTTGCTGATGGTAGCGATTCTGTAGTATTTTTGTGGCTGCTGCTGCCGCAGGCGCTGTTTTGCGCTGTGCTTACTCTTAATGCTGGTGATGCTGCCGCATTTCTTGCCGCTACTGCTGTTGCTTTTGATGTCGCTTCCAACGCCGCTGATAGTGGTGTGATGCTAACGCTCTTCTTGCTATCGGTACGCACTGCTGCTCATACCGTAACTGGTGCGAGCGCCGCTGATACAGCCAATGTGGCCACCGTGCTGAGGCACCAGGGCGGGTGGCGCAGAGACGAGAGCACCGTTCCGAAGCAGGGTTGTGGCCGGTGGCTTCGTGACAGCACCGTTTCGAGGCAGGGTTGCGGCCGTCGTTCCAGCGATACCTCCATTCCGAGGCCGGCTCGCGGCGGGCGTTCGCTTCAATCCATGCGCAGTAGAGGCGCCCTCTTCTTTCAAGGGGGTGGTTTCCATTTTACTAGCCTTGCATTCAAGAGTTGCTTTTCAATCGTGGCGTTATGGGACTTGGGGATCAAACAGTGGAAAGCAACCACCTTGAAACGCGCATCCTTGAAAAACGTGGCTATGAACAGTTGGATGCCAGTTAGCACTGCTGCAACCCAGACAAATTTCTCTGGCTTCAAGATTGTTGTATCTGTTGCTCTTCTTGGGGATTCGAATTCATAACCTCCTTTGAAATCACGTTTTTTCAAGCGAGTTGCTGCTGAAAGTATCAGTGCTTGACCTCGCTGCTGCAGTGAGCTTGCGGCAGCAATATGAATGATTAGTGCCGGCATCAGTGCCAGCCGCCGTGCTGGCAGCAGCGTTAGCAGCAGACGCCGCAGAAATAGCAGCAGCATCTCCACCAGCTGTAGCATCAGTCATCGTAAAACAGCTGTGTCCACAGTAGTAGCAGCATGCAGAATTATGGCATGGGTGTCGACCCGGGGCAGATGCACCTGAAGCATCAGCAGCGCTGGTAGCAGCAACAGCAGCGGTATCAGCAGGCACCATCAGCAACAGAAGCGACACCAGAAGGCAGCAGCATTTGAACGGCATCCGCAGCAGCACCATCAACAATAGCAGTGGCCGAAGAAGTAGTCGGAGTAGCAGCAGCAGCATTTATAGGGAGAGCATCACGGCTGCCGTCAGCATTAGCATCACTAACATCTTGAGTTGCCCTACCTATGCCCTTCGCTGGATTGTCCCGTCCTTCTTCTCTGCTCGTGTGGGGTCCCGTGCGAACGCCGGCTGAAGGCTGATTTGTGCACGTGCGAGCCTCTCGCTTTAGTCTCCTCTCTTCCGCAATTGGTGCAGGGTGGTGCTGGGGTCTACCTCCCAGCGCCTCGCCCACCGTACAGAGTGATTACGGAGCGTACCAACGGGAGGTTCGGCCACTTACGTGTTCAGCCTTGTCGCCAGGTGGAGGCGAGCCGCGGAGCGGCTGAACGCACTTGGCGCCGTGTAAAAACTGCCCCTCCTCTCCTTATCCCCGTTTGGTAAACCGTGGTGCGCCCTTGAGGGGAATCTGAGTGTGTTCTTCGAGGGCACATTTTCGAGATCCCGTGTGGCCCGTAACGGGTAAAGTGGCTCAAAGATCGGCCGTGCGACTTACAGACTTTCGTGAACCCGCTTAACTCTGAAGGTTCACGGCGCGACTTACTGCACGGCGGGCCGACTGAATCGACATGCTTGTCAGACACGCCAGGTGCAGGGTCTGTGAAGCCCGCCGAAAGCCTGGCTGCCTTGACGGGGCCGTCCTGGCGCCGACTGTCCCAGGCCAGGACGAATTGTGGTTCTTCCAGATGCCGACGTCGCTGCCGACGACGGTGATAACCTCCATATCACTTTCCCCTTATCTCCTCTTTTCTCCCCATCTTGTTCTCCCCCTCCTCCTCCGCCTCCTCTTCCCTCCCCTTCCAACCTTCCCGCCTGTCCTCCTCCCTCCCCCCATCGCTCCTCCTGTCCTCGTTCCCTCCTTCCCTTGCCTCCGCCTCCCTCTTCCTCCTGCATTTCCGCCTCCTCCTCCGTCCTCCTCCCGCTCCTCCTCCTCCTCCTCCTCCTCCTCCTCCTCCTCTTCCTTCTCCTCCTCCTCCTCCTCCTCCTCCTCCTCCTCCTCCTCCTCCTCCCCCTCCTCCTCCTCCTCCTCCTCCTCCTCCTTCTCCTCCTCCTCCTCCTCCTCCTCCTCCTCCTCCTCCTCCTCCTCCTCCTCCTCCTCCTCCTCCTCCTCCTCCTCCCCCTCCTCCCCCTCCTCCTTCCCTCGTGCCCTTCTCCCTGTCTTCCCCCGCTTACGCGTGCCAGCCTCGGCTTCGACCCCCTGCGGCGACGATGACGACAGCGACGGCGACGACGGCGGCGACGACGATGACGACGACGACGACGACGACGACGACGATGCCGACCCATGCCTGTCGCAGGGCGCCGCGGGCACCCGCCGGGCCCGGGGCCATGCTGCGGGGGGGTCTCCCCTGAGGCTCGGCGGGGAGGGGCAATGACAGGACAGGACAGGAACGGCACATGCCCGAAGTCGAGTTTGCCGTAAAGGTGCTCGAAGTAGCCGGCCAGGTCAGAGTTACCCCCGCCACACTGTGGTGAAACAAGCATAGCACGAGAAGGGTACATAAACAATCATTACAACGATGAAGGCGAAAATCATGTACGGCAGCAGTGACAACAGTTCCAATTGCAAGTGTGGAACAAAAAGGGGAAGATGGAGGAGGATGAAGGCACATGCAGATACCCGTGTAGATTCGCCCTCCCCATGAGCCACAAGACGCCGGCGTGGTGGAAAGAGCGCAAGAAGAAATTGAAGCACACGCGGAAATCGGAGAACATGAAGAGGGGCAATTAAGGATCGTCGTCGCTGGAGTCGGCGGAGTCGGCGCCGTCGGTTTCATGGTCATCACGGTCGTCCGTCGTTGTCGCTGGCGTCGTCGGCGTAGGCGGGAGCAGATGGAGCAGGAGGTGGAGGAGAAGGAGGAGGAGGAGGAGGAGGAGGACCAGTGTAGACCCAAGATTCGTCAACGATGTTGGAGTACATCCTTCCTTCAACCTCCAAGCTCCCTCTTCATCGGGCATTTCCTCTCATGGAAGTGCCCCGTTAGGAGACAACCGTCGGAAGATCAGAATCGTACCAAAACTCCATTTTCGAAACTGCAGCGCCACGAATCAACTTGTTTGTTGCGTTTTGTCGATCCCGAATCGTGCCAGAACGCCATTCGTAGGATCTCAACACCGCGAATACATGTAATTGTTGCGCCCTGACAATCCTGAATCGTTTCGGAATACCATTTCGGGTACGTTAACCATACGGGTTTGGGAAACTCTTGTGATTTCTTAAGACGAATATGCGCGGCGCTAAGGCGATAATCACATTTTGAAAAGGACCCGCTTTCAATCCGTCAAGCTCTTGCATTTTTGTCAACGGATGTGCGCGGCGCTGAGGCGGGAGCCACATTTTGAAGAAGACCCGCCTTCCAAGTCGTGAAACTCTGGTAATTTGTTAAGACAAATGCGCGCGGCGTGAAGCTGCCAGCCCTATGTTGAAAACGTACCGCTTTCAACTCGTATTTTTTCGACATTTTAAGACGGTTGTGCGCGGCGAAAATGCGAGAGCCACATTTTGAAAACCACCCGCCCTCCAGTCGTGAAGCTCTTGTAATTTTGCAAGACGAATGTGAGCGGCGCTAAGGTGATAACCACATTTTGAAAACTGTCAGCCCTCGATCCGTGAAGCTCTTGCAAGTTGTTACGACGAGTTTGTGTGTGTGTGTGGCGCTAAGGCGAGAGCCGCATTTTGGAAGCGACCAGCCCTCCGTTTATCAAACTGTTGCCAATTATTAAGCTTCGGGATCATAAGTCGTGAGGAAGTCTCAGGCGAAACGCCCGGCACGCCCACTGGCCTCGGGGGCGACAGGGAGGAGAAAGGAATGGAGCAGGAGCCAGGAAATTGCATGGAGGAGGAGGAGGTGGATGAGGAGAAGGATGAGGAAGAAAAACCAGAAGGGGGAAGAGGTTGAGGAAGAGATGGAGGCGGAGAAGGGAAAAGGAGGGAAGGAGGGAAAAGGAGGGAAAAGGAGGGGAAAGGAGGGGAAAGGAAATGATGAGGAGGTGGAGGAAAGGGAGGAGGAGAAGGAGGAGGAGGATAATTAAGAGGAGGAAGAGAAGGACGAAGAGGAAGAGGAGGGAAAGGTAGGAGGATGCGAAGTAGAAAGGAATACCCAAAGAAACCTAATATCAGTAACTTTGCTGTTCGTCGTCCCTGTCACGTCTGCTCCTGATAAGGTTGTACCTGTGTTCTTGTTCGCTGCGCGAAGCGCCCCCTTGAAGGGCGGTGGCTCTAAGGGACCGCACTTCGGGAGGGAACCCCGTTTGGACAAGGAGCTGCCTGCGTTCTCCGAGCTGCATGGAGTGCGACGGGGCCGGGCCATAAAAGAGTACGAGGACGTGTCCGGCGACGGCTCCGTCTGTGGGAAGCAGCCAGCGTCCACTCGTGTTCGTAGTTGCACAGTGTCGATCCATTGCTTTCAAGCCAGATGTCTTGTCAAGCGAAGGCCACATCTTGAGAACGAATCGCCCTCCATCAAGGCAGCTGTTGTCCAGTGTTGAGTGCCATGGGGAACTGTGTGAAGTCTCAAGCGGGAGCCTCGTTTCGGAAATGCTCTGCCCTCCATCCGCGTAACTGCTGCACAGTTCTTGCGTCTGGCGGTCTCGCATGAGAACCCCGTTGAAGGGGCGCGGCCCGTCATCCGTTTACTCGTTGCCGTTGGAGGCGTGACGCCGACTGGACTTCTACTAGGGGGCTTCTGGCGAGAGCCTCGTTTCGAAAAGGGGCCGTTGGAGTTCTTTAGCCGGGTGTGCGTGTCGCCAGTTCGAGAGACCCCTTTCGGAAGCCTCCCCTCGATCCGTGTGACCGCTGGAGTTTCTCGGGCGAGCGTGGCCGGCGCCAGGGCGAGGGCCCCATTTCGAAAGCTACCCAGCCTCGATCCGTGTGACTCTATCGGGCCGGACGAGGGGGGGGGAATGGGAAAGGGGGGGTACGAAATCTGCTGCATGCAGCTGGTTTCGGCCCCGCCGAGGGGCCCATTCCTCGATACATGGGCGCCTCGCGCCGCCGGGAGGCGCTGGGAAAGTCAGCTACGTGAGCTGATTCTCCCCCCCCCCCCTTTGCTATCCCCCCCTTTTGCCCGGCCCGACTCTAG
Source organism: Prorocentrum cordatum (assembly GCA_963575745.1). Classification (NCBI taxonomy): domain Eukaryota; class Dinophyceae; order Prorocentrales; family Prorocentraceae; genus Prorocentrum; species Prorocentrum cordatum. The sequence goes on along the minus strand of CAUYUJ010014758.1, from coordinate 245,600 downwards.
GGAGGAGGAGGACGGGGATGAGGGAGGAACGAGGAATCGGAGTGTTTTGGAATGTTGAGTCTCAGCACAAGATGGCACCATCTGAGCTTCTACAAGAACTTACGGGGAAGGAAGAAGCCGGAGATGGCTATGCTGAGCATGCGGGTGCTCATCCAAGAGCTGTGGCCACGGTGAGTCCCTCCACCAAGACACGGCAACACCAATCATGTATTCACGCAACTCATGCAGAGCCCGTGTAAGAATGACCCTCCCCAGATGACGACTGGGTAGCCACACGCGCTGCGGATACTGCGCACAACTGGTGAGACCCAGGGTATGTATGTCCGTCTGTGTGTACATAGTACTAGCGAAACTAGAATACGAATGGCAACAACATATTCGTAATTCGACCATTGATGAAGAAGCTCACGCCGCACGTGCACCGAAGGATACGACCACGGGGGCATGCCGCTAGCCACAACGCTATCGTACCAGAAACTTGGAAAGCCTGACTGCTGCAAACGAACACTTGTTCAACGGCGCCGCCAGATATGGTCCGCCCTTATTACGCCTCCTCCGCTGCCTACCACCTTGAATTACACTCAGGGACGCGCGGGGAGGGGTTTGCATAGGAAAACCAGCCGGTGCCTCCCCTGCCGCCGCCTTTGGGATGGACCGAGCCGATGATGTACAGGACGACGAACCGAAGCATGAACGACCTGACCAAAGTAACCAATCGTGGAGTCACGGCAACACCGATACTTATGCACAGCGCTGGGATTCTCCAGCCTGTTTTGCTTTTGTGCAAGATCCTGCAAGGTTCGATTTGCGGGCTTACAGCGCAAATCTTTGAGTTCGAACGGTTCGACCCCGTGACCAAGGTTCGCCCCATCGACCTCGCTGGAAAAAAGCACACAGTTGTAAACATGGTGGCGGCCTGGGCGTCCATTAAGCGCCACGTGGGGGCATGATGCTCCACACCGTGACGAGTTTGAGCCAACAGGATCAACGCTCCTTGGGCTGCGTGTGCTTGAGGAGGGAGGGGGGGGGGAGCAGGTAGGAGGGAGGAGGGCAGAAGGGGGGAGGGAGGAGGGTGGAGGGTGGAGATTTTGACAGTTCTCATCCTCTTCAAGCCCTCCTCTCACGCAGCCATCTCAGCTCAAGGTCGAGGGCGTGTCGCGCTCAGGGTGCCGCTCCGACGCGGGGCGGCTGCTGCAGGACCTCCGCGGGCGCCATGGCGCCGTGGCGCGCCTGCGGCATGCCACTAGGCGGCCTTGGGCCGCACGCCGGAACGCCGCCGGCGAGCTCCCACGAGGACTCGACGTTTTTGTTGGTGTGTTTGTCTGGTTGATTCAATCATTGAGCGACTGATTGATTGATTCAATCATTTGTTTGTTTGTTTGATTGCTTTTTGTTGTTTGTGTTTGTGTGTATATCACTTTATGGACGTATAGTTTTGACATGTGCCACCTTTCTCGCACTATTATGACATATATATAGGTTACCGGAGAAAAGACCCAATCAAAGTCTTTTTAGGGCTAAAGGGCTACGTTGCTATTGGGCTATAGGGCGATGGGGCTATGGGGCTATAGGGCTATGGGGCTGTAGGACTATAGGGCCATAAGGCGACAGGTAGGGCTGTAGGGCTATAGAGCCATAGGGCTATAGGGTTGTAGGGCTACAGGGCTATGGGGCTCTGGGGCTATGGGGCTGTAGGGCTATAGGGCCATAGGGCTATGAGTCAATGGGACTATGGGGCTATAGGGCAAAAGGACTATAGGGTGAAATGGCAACAGGAATACAGGGCTATGGCGCAAAAAGGCTGTAGGGCTATAGGCAAATAGAGCTATAGGGCTATAGGGCAAAATGGCTATGGGGCAACATGGCTATGAGGCTATAAGGCTATGGGGCTATAGGGCAAGAGTGATACAGGGCAAGAGCGCTATAGGGCTATTGTGCAATTGGGCTATAAGGCTATAGGGCTGTAGGGCTCTAGGGCTACAGGGCTATAGGGCTATAGAGCTACAGAGCTATAGGGCTCTAGGGCTGTAGGGCTATAGGGCTATAAGGCTAGAAGGCTATAGGGCTATAGGGCTAAAGGGCTATTGGGCTATAGGGCTATAGGGCTATCGGGTTATGGGGCTATCGGGCTATAAGGATATTGGGTTATAGGGCAGTAGGGCAAAAGGGCTATAGGGCTATAGGTTATATGGCTATAGGGCTATAGGACAATAGGGCTATAAGGCACCCGAGCACATGGCGGGCACCCGGGCACCTGGGCACTCCGCGGAAATCGGCGTGAAAGCTCACCTAACCATATGAAGACACCTACAGAGGCAAGCTCTGACTGGGGAATCTACCATTATATTTTCAGAGTTTGTTTACAGTCGTGTCTATTATCTTGACTTTTGAGTGCTTCGGACTCTTTCAGGGCTGCAGGGGGCTCCTGGCTCCTGCAGGCTCTCCGATTGATTCCCCAATCAGAGATTGCCTGTGTAGGGGTACCAGCGGATTCATATGGTTAGCTGAGGTTTGGTGCCGATTTCGGCGGCACGCCCGGGTGCCCGGGTGCCCGGGTGCCCGGGTGCCCAGGTGCCCAGGTGCCCGGGTGCCCGGGTGCCAAGGTGTCCGGGTGCCCGGTAGCCCTATAGCCCTATAGCCCTATAGCCCTATAGCCTCATAGTCTTGTAGCCTTACAGCCCTGTAGCCCTATCGCCCAATCGCCCTACAGCCCTATTATAGTCCTATGGCCCTAATAGCCCTATAGCCCTATAGCCCTGATAGCCCTATAGCCCTATAGCCCTCTAGCCCTATAGCCCTATAGCCCTATAGCCCTACAGCCTTCAAGCCTTACAGCTCCATAGCACTATAGCTCCATAGCCGTTTTTCCCTATAGGCCTAGAGTCCTATAATCCCAAAGCCCCAGAGCCTTATAGCCCTTTAGCCCCATAGCCCATAGCCCTATAGCCCAATAGCCCTATAGCCCCAAAGCCCTAAGCGTATTGTGATTTGTGTTTTTCTCTGGTATCATTTGTTATATCCTCATGATGCGTTTGGAGGGTCCTGGAAGGTCGTGGGAGTTTTTCAGCTAGCGCGGTTCGGCAGGTTTTCTGAGGCTTTTTTGGGGGGCTCCTGGACGTTTCCAGGCTCCAGGGGGTTTTCCATTAGCTGCGCTTCGCCGAGGGCCTTCTAGGGAGCCTGGGGTCGTTCTGACTGGCCGCTCGGGTGGCCCGAGTTGTGGCGCACAGCCATCTGGAGGGAGGAGGTGTCCTCGAATCTTGGCGTCGCGAAGAAACCACGAGCGAGGGTTTTTTCTCTCTGCCTCTTGCCCTGGGGTTCTCATTGATCGATCAGGCTCGGGAAGTGCTGGAGCAAGATGGGGTCAGGGGCCCGGGTTGTGTGTTTTCTCGCGAGGTTGCTAGATTCTTCCCGACGTCGAGTATCAGCGAGGGCCTAGGGTTGCGCACGGACAGCCCTTGGAGGTAGCCCTGGGTGATCTCAGCAGGCACTCAGGGTGCAGACTGGGACGAGCTAAATTCCCTTGGAGGGTGGCGCCGCCAGACGGATCGCTGGGTTGCTGAGACCACCCCAGACTACACCGGGTCCGCCGCCAGAAGCTGCCCACATCCGCCGCTCTGGAGCCATGCCCTGGGATCTCGGGGATCGGTGTGTGTGCGTGTGCGTGTGTGCGTGTGTGTGTGTGTGTGTGTGAGTGTACGGAGGTCCGCGGGCTCCTCGAGGGCGGGCAGGCGTCCACACCCACCGCTGCCCAGTGACCCGAGGCAGGACTCCCAGGGCTCGTGGATGTGTCTCCCGGCGGTGCACGGGGGGACTGCTGAGGCTGGCCGGGGCTGTCTCTGGGGGCCGACTGTGCGCAAGTCTGGGACCCGCCGCGAGGACTTCTTGTTCGGCTCCGCGGCTCCGGGTCACGAGCACGGCGTGGCCAGCGCGGCGGCCAGCAGCTTTCTCGGAGCTGATCAGAGCGCCCACCATGCGCCGGGCACGGACAGCATGCATGTCTCGATGGCGGGCATCGGCATCGCCAGTGGGCTGCGCTCTGCACGCATGGCGCTGATGGTCACGGGCGGCATGTGCAACAAGCTGTTCGGCTTGGGGATGATGGGCGTCCTGGTGCTCTGCGGCGCGCAAGAGTGGGGCTCGGCGAGGGGGGCGGCCGTCTGAGACGGCAAGGGGGCTTCCTGTAAGCCTTTCTGTTTGTTTTTTTTATTCAGATTTTTGGATCGGTTTTTTGTGAGAAGCAGCCCGCCTGCATATGATGCCTCCACCCTCGCGCCACCCGACTGGCGTGCGCTGCCGAGGTGTACCAGTGCGTGAAGTCGGAGAGGGACCGGGAGGCGCTGCTGCAGAGGCAGCGGCAGAGCGAGCGCCAGCCAGAGTTGGTGAGAGGGGTTGCGAAGCGCTACGGCAGCGTGCAGTCGGCATCCCAGGCCATGGAATGAGGAGGGCCAGGACTTTGAGGCGCAAAGTCGGGGGTTGGCGAAGGGAGCAGCAGTAGCACCGGCGGCTCTAGCCTTCGGGCTAGGCAGTTGTAGCCAGCCGCACTCGAGACCCGACGACGCGCGTGACTAATTTGAGAAGACTCCTCATCCACATCCTCATCCTCTTCCTCTTCCTTGGCGTCCTCGTTCCCTCCCTCCCTCCCCTCCTCCTAACCATCCTCCCTCCGACCACCTCTGTCCTTCCTCCTCCCTACCCCGTCCCTGCCTCCTCCTTTTCTCCTCCTCTCGCCCCCCCGGCCTACGGCCCCTCCTCTCACCTCGCTTCCCGCTCCTCCCTGCCCCGTGACCCTGCTCCCTTCTCCCTGCTCCTTCTCCTGTTGCTGCTGCTGCTCCTCCCTCCCTCCCTCA
>CAUYUJ010014758.1:205753-235753 GCA_963575745.1 Prorocentrum cordatum | reverse complement strand
ATGATGATGATGGTGACCATGGTGATGATCATGATGAGGCTCACGATGATGATGCTGATGACGCCGCTGATGCTGATGATGATTATGAGTATGATGATGGTGATGGCCGTTGTGATGATGATGGTGGTGATGATGATGGTAAGGATGATGCAGATGATGATGATGATGATGCTGCTGCTGATGATGGTGATGATGGTTGTAATGATGATGGTGACTGTGATTCTGATTGTGATGACGATGATGATGAGGATGATGGTACTTATGATGAGGGTGATGATGATGATGCTGATGATGATGGCCATTTATGATGAGGGTGCTTTTGACGATCAGAGTTGCTGCTAATGGTAAGGACGACGATGATGAAGGTGATGATGATGCTGCTACTGCTGCTGATGAGGATGATGGTGACGATGATGCTGAAGATGATGACGATGACGATTGTGGTGATGTTGATGATGATGATGACGACGATCAGGATGAGTCTGATGATGGTGGTGATGAGCAAGATGGGGACATGGAGGAGGAGGAGGAGGAGGAGGAAAATGAGAATGGAGGAGGAGGAGGAGGCAGAATGATGAGGAGGATGACTAGGACAGATGATGGCGTTCGCAAGGAAGTGAAGAGGAGGAAGACGGGGGGAAGGAGAGAGATGCGGCTGATGATGATGATGATGATGATGATGATGATGATGACGATGTTAATAATGATGGTGATGATGATGATGATGATGATGATGATGATGATGATGATGATGATGATGATGATGATACTGATGCGTATGCTGATGCTGATGCTGATGTTGACGATGATGATGCTCATGAAGGTGATGATGCCGGTGATGATTATTCTGGTGATGATGATGATGCTGGTGTCGGTAATGATGGTGATGCTGATGCTGATGATGGTGATGATGACGATGATGATGATGATGATGATGATGATGATGATGATGATGATTATGATGATTATGAAGATCATGGCGACGATGATGATGATATTGCTGATGACGACGGTTAGTATGAGCGAAGCGGATGTCGTGAATGATGATGATGAAACAGAAGATGCTGAGGCTGATGTTGCTGCTGATGATGATGAGGATGCCGTGATGATGATGCTGATGCTGCTGCTGCTGCTGATGATGATGATGATGATGATGACGAAGAGGTAGACGATGGTGATGATGATACCTGTTGCAATCATGATGGGGAGGAGGACGAGGAGGAGACGGATGATGATGATGGTAATGATGATGATTAGGATGATGATGATGATGATGATGATGATGATGATGATGATGATGCCCGTGATGATGAGGATGATGATGATGCTGATGATGATGGTGAAGATAGTGTGGATGATGACGATGCTTATGACGATCATGCTGCCCATGGTGATGACGATACTGACGGTGATCATGATCATCAGGATCCTGCTGCTACTGATGACGATGTTGATGATGATGATGCTGATGATGATGATGATGATGATGATCATGATGATCATGATGACGGTGATTATGATGATGAGGATGATGATGATGACGATGTTGATGGTCATTCATGATGGGCTTGATTTTGACGATCAGGTTGTTGCTAATGATAAGGACGATAATGATATTGAAGACGATGGTGATGCTGCTGCTGATACTGATGCTGATGCTGATGCTGATGCTGATGATGATGACGATGATGACGATTGTGATGCTGCTGCTGATGACGATGACGACGATGATGACGATTGTGATGCTGCTGCTGATGGTGATGATGATGATGATGATGATGATGATGATGATGATGATGATGATGATGATGATGATCATGTCAATCAGGAGTTTGAGGAGGAGGAAGTGGAGGAGTAGGAGGAGCTCCTCACCGCTGTCCTCCTCCCTTCTCCTCCAGGCCCCAGGCTGCCCTCCACACATGCTGGCTGGCATCCCCGAGTTTCATCATACATTAGATTTTATCTCCTAAGCCGCAGAGGGCCACACCCAGGGTTCCCCGTTTCTGGTTGCAGCGTCATTTTGCCGTTCCAGCGGACCCAGGTCAAATCCCCGCTGGACGATTTGGTCGACAGGTCTTGGATGTGCAAACCATGTAGCCCACAAGAGTTTCAGCCCAAGACCTCAATATTGTGATGCAGGAGATGGCTTTGGAGGAGTCTGCTGCACCGATCCCCGCCTGCGTCGATACTCCTGGGTGTTTCTGCACCCAGCCTCGGACTGCAGCCAGCTGGCCTAGGAGCGGCCCAGACCCCCCCGAGGCCGTTCACGAAATGCTCCTGGGCCCAGTCAGACAATCAACATATCGGAGCTCCGGGCACTGATCCGATGGTTGGAGGCGGTCGAGTTCTTGGGCGACAGTGGAGGAGGGGAGTTCCACTTATTAGGCTCGGGTAGTTACACGCTGACAAGTGGGACGCCTGTCAGTCAATTGAGCTTTGCCCTCTTGTCTTCCTCTTCCCAAAGTAATAAACTGGCTCGGATGGTTAATTTCGAGAATTTGCAAACATGGATTGTGGCAGCGTGGGTTAGCGACGGGTCTCGCTTCCATGCAAAATCGACGCTCTCCGTCGCTAAATCAGTTGGCACTGGCTTCGTTGTTCGGGCGGTACTCTTCGCGATCCGTGGATCTGGCGTTCACGCGCCAGATCCACGGATTACTTATCCATGTTAGCGTTTGCCGGACCGTCCTTCCTCTTCTCCAAGTTACGTCTGTGTGCCCCTGGTTCTGGAGCGCCTCGCTAGCTATCCGAGCGCGTTGGCGTCCGCCCTCGCTGCTAACTTCAAGTCCTCCTCCTCCTCCTCCTCCTCCTCCTCCTCCACCACCTCCACCTCCTCGTCCTCCTCTTTGTCTTCCTTCTCGTCCTCCTTCTCTTCCCCTCCTCTTCCCCTCCTCCTCCTTCTCCTCCTCATGTTTCTCGTCATCCTCCCTGCCGTCCACCAGCAAGCCAGGAGCGAATCGCGACCTCTGGAAATGGCCGAACGCGGCCCTGCAGGGCCGACCGCTGCTGATCCACAGGGTCGGGAGGCACCCCTCAGACGAGAGCGTTCGCGAGCATCGGTTTGCATGCCTCTAGGTGGACGCAAATTAGCCTCTTGACTGCGTCATGAGCCGTATTGCTTCAGGTACATTCCAATCAGAGCTTGCCTCTGTAGGGGTCCTAGCGGATTCATTTGGTTAGGTGAGCGTCGCCGCCGATTTAGTTGGCCGGCCTGGGTGCCCGGGTGCCCGGGTGCCCGGGTGCCCGGTAGCCCTATAGCCCCATAGCCCTATAGCCTTATAGCCTTATAGCTTTATAGACCCATAGCCTTATGGCCCTATAGCCCTATATCCCTATAGCCCTACAGCCTTATAGCCTGATAGGCCTATAGCCCTAACAGCTCTATAGCCCTATCGCCCAATAGCCCTATAACCCTCTAGCGCCATAGCCTTACAGCCTTATGGCCCTGTAGCCCTATAGCCTTATAGCCCTATATCCCTATAGCCCTACACCCTATAGCCCCATAGCCTTATAGCCCCCTATAGCCCTATAGCCCTATAGCCCTGTATACCTATAGCCCTACAGCGCCATAGCCTTATAGCCCAATAGCCCTATAGCCTTATAGCCCCATAGCCCTATAGCACTAAAGAGATTGTGATTGGGGTCTTTCTCTGGTATCATTCTAATAGGAGAAAGCTGCATAAGCAGGTCCGAGCGGATTTCTTGGATGGGCGCTGGGCCCCCCCCTGGCGGCGTCCCCAGAGCCTCCCCTGGCGCGTTCCGCGCGCCAGGGAGGGTGGCTTGCCGCAGATCCAAGGAGTCGCGCGAACCTCCGAACATGTACAATTATGAGGATGCCGCCCCTCTGGAGGAGCAGGGATCCTCTGCCGGCACCGTGGCCCAGTTGTGGTTCGGGCGCCCTGGCCCCTCGAAAGGTAGAGACCCTCACTAGGATGTTCGCGCACTCATATCTGGGGTCGACGTTGGGGTAATCTCTTCCTCGGTACTTCTGGATATGACCTCTGGTGTAGAACAGGCTGATGGCGGGGCCGCTCATGAGCGCGCTCGGTTGCCCGCTGTACTGCAGGTTCGCGCTGCGCTGGGGTGGCGGCCATCTTCCCGCGTGGGTTGACGGTTGCACGCCGCCAGTTGCCGGGAATCGGCCGCTTCATAATGCTCTGCGCTGTCAGAACCTCTCGAGCCAATACATGGACACTGTATTCGAACCTAGTGCAGACTTGGAGGAATATTGGCTTCCCCCCGTCCCCCCATATCAATGTTGAGCTCGGTATAGGTGGTGATGTGGGGGTTCGAATATTTTTGTCCACTCAAGCTCCCTTGCTATCTTCCAATATTAATTTGGGGGTCCTCCAGGGGGGCTATCTTGCGCCGCAGGGTTCGAATATTTTGTCCATGTACGGCAGTCCAAGGCTGAAGGGTCCACGCGGCGCCAGAACATCCAACGCCGACGTCATCGCGACGCTGACACGTCGCGCTCGGAGCCGCAGCCCAGGCGGACTCGAGAGCTCGGGGCGGGGCGGAGCGCCCGCCGAGCCCTCCGAACAAAAGGCCAGGCAGACGAAGCTCCAGGGGACCACGGCGTGGCCATGGCCCAGGGCGCTCACCGGGCCAGGCCGCGGCCCGCCGCGCATCGGCAGGCAGGGGGCGCCGAGCACAGTGCCCCGCATGTCTGGGCCGCGGGGGCGGCCGGAGGGCGGCTCTGGCGTGGCGTGCCGCACGCCCTGGCTGCCCTCCTTCGACGCCGGCTGGAGCGACTGGGCCACCCGGCCCGGGCCACGCCAGCTCCACGCACCCAGCGTTTCGGCGGCCGCCCTGGTGTGTGTGTGTGTGTGTGTGTGTGCCGCCGCACCACTCGCGGAAGCAGGAGACTGCACTGGATCAGATGACGCGCTGGGGACGATGGTCTCGCGAGGCAGGACGCTGCACGCGGGCCACCGCGGTGTGGCCCTCGCAGAGATCTCAGTGTCATCCTGCCCGAGCCGCGGCTGTGCCTGTGCGGAAGAGGAGTGGGCCCTCGGAGGGCTTGCAGAGACGTGTCGACCCATCGGAAGGGCAGGCGAGTAAAACGGGGACCAGATCGCACGTGGCGCGTGGCCGTCCCATCCAGCCGCTGCCCGAACCTGTAACAAGGCAAGAGGCCTGCTACGGAGTCGTCAGGTTTACAAACATGCAGCGGGCCCATCCTAGCCATGTTTATCATACTTCCCATGGGACTGTAGCGAAATCCAGCAATCTCCCTCCCCATCGAGGACGAGAAGGACGACAATCCAGAGCCCCTTTCAGGCGGCCTCAGACCTGCTAGAACCTGTTTGTAACATCTTCTAAGCAAATCACCGTCTGCCGCATCATTTTTCTTCCTCGTCGAGAATGGTGACGCGGATGCTGATGCTGCCGCTGATGCTGATGACGGTGATGACGATGGCGTTGGCCAGGAGGATAGGGATGATGGGGGTAAGAGGGAGGAGGAGAGACACAGATAGACATATATATATAGAGAGAGAGAGAGAGAGAGAGAGAGAGAGAGAGAGAGAGAGAGAAAGAGAGAGAGAGAGAGAGAGATAGAGAGAGGTAGGAGGGAACGAAGGAGAAACATGATGAGTAGGAGGAGGAGGAGTAGGAGGAGGAGGAGGATGAGCAGGACCAGTGTGAACCCAAGACCCATCAACGATGTTGGAATTCACCCTCCCTCCAAGCTCCATTTTCATAGGCCCCTGCAAGGCTTCATTTCTACCGAGGGAAATGCAGGTTGATAGACAACCGTTTGATGATCCTGAAGCGTGTCAAAACACCATTCTCGGAGCTTCAGCGCCGCTAATTGATTTGATTATTGCGTATCAGCGTAACTGTTGCGCTCTGACACTCGTGAGCTCCAGAAGACCAATTCTGGCACGTTAGCCGTGGGACGCCGTTAAACTCTTGCAGTGCTTTAAACGGATGTGTGCGGCGCTAAGGCGAGAGCCACATTTTGAAAAGGAACCGCCTTCAATCCGTGCAACTCTTGCAATGTTTTAACGCGAATGTGCGCAGCGCTAAGTCGAGAACCACATTTCGGAAACGACCCGCCCTCAATCTGTGAAATTGTTGTCAATTTTTCAGCTTCAGGGTCATAATTGGTGAGGAAGTCTCAGACGAAACGCCATGGTCGCCCTTCAACTGGCTTCGGGGTGCGACAGGGGCGGAGGAGGAGGAGGAGCAGGAGGAGGAGGAGGAGGAGGAGGAGGAGGAGGAGCAGGACGATCAGGAGGAGGGGGGGGGTGGCTCAAGCGTTTAAGACGAATGTGAGGGGAGGTGGGATGGCGGGGGCGGCAAGTGAGGGACGCTCCGGCAGCGATGGCCGCTTGGCAGCGCGTTCCCCGTCGCGGCCGCACTCGCGAGGGGCGCCGAGCCGTGGGAGTAACGGAAAGAACGAAGGAGCATTTGCAGGGGGCTTGCCTGGTCGCCCCTCCGCAGACTGCGTCCGCCCAGCACTCACTGGCGTACGCAGGCGGCCCAGGTGCTGCGACGTGGGCAGGCGGCCCAGCCCGAGCCCGCTCAGGCTACTGCGGGTCGGTGGCGCAGAAGTCGTGGTAGATCGGCGTTTGTAAATTTGGAAATAACAGCAACAAGACATCCGTCGCCGCGCCGTTACCTGCGACGCGCGGCCGTACGTATTGGGGAGGGCGCCACAGACACCAGGGCAAAACGCCGCCCCGGGCGCGCGGTGGGCTGGCCGTGGGGTTTGCCGCGGTGGCGGCGTCGTCTACCTTGGCGCGGGGCGCACGGCTTGCCGTGGGTTTGCCGTGGTATCGGCTTTGTCCACGTGGGCGCGTCGATGACAACGGCGCGGCGACATATGAGGCATGGGCGTAGCGGTTGCGAGGGTCGGTGCAGGATCGTCAGCCTTTGCACTTTGCTTCCGTCCCGCTGCCTCGTGTCAAGATTGGCGGCCCTGGCCGCGCAGCCCGCGCGGGCCTACCGCGACTGGCGCCGACCCCAGCCGTTCCCACCCTGTCGATAAGGATTGGCGGGCCCGGTGCAGCAGCCTTGCATGCTGTTGAGCGCTTGCTGACATTGCATCCGACCCCGCCTCCATTTCCCCACCCTCCTGCCCACCCTCCTGCCCCTCTTCCCTCCCCGTCCTCCCTCAGCTGCTGCTGCTGCTGCCGCTGCTCCCCGCTCCCGTGGCCATCTGGGCTCAAGTTGCCCGGCGGCGCATTCCCCTGGGGCATCGCGGCGCTTCGCCTGTGCGCAGTAGTTGCAGAGCCACAGGCACAGACACCCTGACGTCGCTCACGGTGGCGAGGAGACCAGCTCTGTCGCGCGGCGAAGGCGCGCGAGGCAGCTGGTGCAGCAAAAGAAAGGGCGCAACGCCAGTTGACGTCCGGTGCTGCCCTGCGAAACCTGCCCTCGGGCAGGCCCCGGGATGTCTTTGAGTCGTCGGCAGACCACCGGAAGAGGCTTCCTCCAGTGTACGGGTTTGGGCCTGCGAGGGTTGATGGACCAGTGGCGCCACGCTGGCACAAAAGAATGATGAGGGGAAGGAGGAGGAGGAACAAGATGAGGAGGAATCTTAGGCTGCTGCTGCTGCTGCTGCTGCTGCTGATGATGATGATGATGATGATGATGATGATGATGATGATGATGATGATGGCGATGATGGCGATGACGGCGACAACGGTGACGATGATGACGACGATGGCGACGACGACGACACGAGATGATAATGATGCTGATGATGATGATGATGCTGATGCTGATGCTGATGCAGATGATGATGACGATTAGGTTGATGATTATTTGGGAATTGTTGATAAGGTTGATGATGGTGACGATGATGATGCTGCTGCTGATGATGACAATGATTATTTAATCGCTTCGCTCATTCCGCCGGCCCATAATGTCGCACCGTGGTCGCCTGTCCGAGTGGTCGTTTGCAGTGTGGAGCTGCGGCGTCGGGAGCTGTGCAGTGTTGGGGGCGTTCTTGGGGCCCTCTTGGGCCGTCCTGGAGGCCTCTAGGGCCGTCTTGGAGCCGTCTTGGGCCGTCTTGGGGCCCTCTTGGGGGCCTCTTGGGCCCTCTTGGGGCGATCTTGGAGGTCTCTTGAGCCGTTTAGGGGCGTCGGGGAACCGAAAAGGTTAAAACGCCCAAATCTGTCCAACAACAATGGAAAAGCACAGGTTTTTGCCTCTTGGGGCCCTCTTGGGAGTTCTCTTGGAGGCCTCTTGGGGCATCTTGGAGGCTTCTTGGGCCATCTTGGAGACGTCTTGGGCCGTCCGGAGGCCATCTTGGGCGTCGTGGAGCGATCTTCGGGCGTCTCGGACCTCTCTTGGACCGTGTTGGGGGCGTTCTTGGGGCCCTCTTGGGCCGTCTTGGAGGCCTCTGGGGCCGTCTTGGAGCCGTCTTGGGCCGTCTTGGGGCCCTTTTGAGGGCCTCTTGGGCCCTCTTGGGGCGATCTTGGAGGCCTCTTGAGCCGTTTAGGGGCGTCGGGGAACCGAAAAGGTTGAAACGCCCACATCTGTCCAAAACCTCAGAAAAAAAAGCATTGATTTTTGCCTCTTGGGGCCCTCTTGGGAGTGCTCCTGGAGGTCTCTTGGGGCATCTTGGAGGCTTGTTGGGTCATCTTGGAGACGTCTTGGGCCGTCTGGAGGCCATCTTGGGCGCCGTGGAGCGATCTTCGGGCGTCTCGGACCTCTCTTGGATTGTGTTGGGGGCCTCTTGGGGCCCTCTTGGGGTGATCCTGGAGGATCTGGGGGAGTGTCCCGGGCTCCGCCCGGGCTCCGCCCGGGGTATTTTTGATCCAGGGACCCCCAGGGGCCGCCCCGCGCGCGCGAACTAGAAATACTGTTTACCAGTTACCAGAGATCTTAGCACGCCTCTGGCCCGTTGGGCTGGCGAATAATGATGCTGATGATGCTGATGATGCTGATGATGAGGATGATGGTGGTGCTGGTGGCGGTGATGATGATGGTGGTGATGATGATGCTGGTGCTGATGATGATGGTACTGACGATTAGGTTGATGATTCCTTTGGAAGTTGATAATGCTGTTGATGATGATGACAATGATGGTGATGATGCGGCTGCTGATAATGACCATGATTATGACGATGACGACGATGACGATGCTGATTATGCTGATGCTGCGAATGATGGGGATGATGGTGGTGGTGGTGGCGGTGATGATGATTATCATGGTGATGGTCATGTTTATTATGATGATGCAGATGATGATCATTATCATGAGGATGCTGATGTTGATGATGATGACGATGATGATGATGATGATCATGATGATGATGATGATGATGATGATGTTGCTGCTGATGATGATGCTGATGATGCTGATGCTGATGCTGCTGCTGATGATGATGATGATCACGGTGATGATGGTGATGAAAATGGTGATGCTGATGCTGATGATGATGCTGCTGGTGATGATGCTGATGATGATGATGACCATGATTATCATGATGATGACGATACGATTATGAGAGTGCTGATAATGATGCTGATGATTGGGATGATGGTGGTGGTGGTGGCCGTGATGATGATTATGATGGTGAGGATAATGCATACCCTGACTATGCAGATGATGATGATGATGATGATGATGATGATGATGATGACGACGATGATGATGATGATGATGATGATGATGATGATGATGCTGATCATGACGATGATAAGGATGTTGATGATGATGATGATGATGATGATGATGATGATGACGGTGATGATGATCACCATGAGGATGCTGCTGACGATGTTGAGGTTGATGATGCCGATGATGATAATGACGATGCTGATGAGGACACTGATCATGATGATTGTGATGATGCTGCTGCTGATGGTGCTGATGCTGATGATGCTGATGAGGATGACGATATTGATGCTGACGATGATGCTGCTGATGTTGTTGTTGATGGTGATGATACTGATGATGATAATGCTGATGATGATGGTGATGATGATGGTGAGGATGGTCATGGTGATGATGATGCTGCTGATCATGATGCTGACGATGGTGATGGTGCCGATGATGATTATGATTATGATGATGATGATGATGATGATGATGATGATGATGATGATGAGGAGGAGGATGAGGATGAGGATGATGACGAGGATATGCTGACGATGATGATGATGATGATGATGATGAGGAGGAGGAGGAGGAGGATGATGCTGCTGCTGCTGATGATGATGATGATGATGATGAGGAGGAGGAGGAGGAGGAGGAGGAGGAGGAGGAGGAGGGGAGGAGGAGGAGGATGAGGAGGAAGGAGGAGGAGGAAAACTAGGAGGACAGGGAGGAGGAGAAGAGGGTGGAGGAGGAAGGTCGCTCGGACCTGGTCGCGGACGAGGAGGTACAGCATGAGAGGAGACCCAGGAGCAGCAAGACGAGGATGAGGAGGATGAGGAGGAGGAGGAGGAGGACGAGGAGGACGAGGAGGAGGAGGAAAAGGACCAGTTTCAACCCAAAAGGCATCGACGATGTTGGAATAAACCCTCCGCCCTCTGCAACGGTTCATTTTTACTGAGGGAACTGCCTCGTTGAAAGACAATTGTTTGAAGGCCCTGAAGCATGCCAAAACATTTTTCTCGCGATTCCAACGCCACGGATCAACCTGACTGTTGCGTCTTGACGACCCTAGATCGTGCCCGAACGCCATTCTTGGGATTGAACACCGCGAATCAGCATAACTTGTGCATCCTCATAAGCCCGAATCCTTCCCAAACATCATTTCTGGTACGCTGATCATGGGAATCCGTGGAACTCGTGTTTTTTGTGAACGAATGTGTGCGGCGCCAAAGCGGGAGCCACATTTTGAAAAGGAATTGCCCTCAATCCGTGAAGCTCTTGCAAATTGTTGAATGAATTTGCGCGGCGCCAGGGCGAGAGCCACATTTTGAAAACGAGTCGCCCTCAATCCGTGAAGCTCGTGCAGTTTTGTAAGATGGATGTGCGCGGCGCCAAGGCGAGAGCCACATTTGGAAAACGACTCGCCCTCGCTCCGTGAAGCTTTTGCAATGTTTAAGACGAGTGTGCGCGGCGCTAAGGCGAGAGCCACATTTTGAAAACCACCCGCCCTCAATCCGTGAAGCTCTTGCAAATGTTTAAGACGAGTGTGCGCGGCGCTAAGGCGAGAACCACATTTTTGAAAAACCACCCGCCCTCCATCTGTGAAGCTATTGTCATTTTTGAAGCTTCAGGGTCATAGATGGTGAGGAAATCTCAGGCGAAACGCGCGGCCAGCCCTGACATTTTGCCTTGGGGAGCGACAGGGAGAAGTTTTTTTTTTTTTTTTTTTTTTTTTTTTTTTAAGGATAAGGAATGGATGAGGAGGAGGATCAGGAGGAGGAGGAGGAGGAGGAGAAGGAGGAGGAGGGGGAGGATCAGGAGGAGGAGGACGCGGAGGAGGAGGAGGACGAGGAGGACATGGAGGAGGAGAAGAAGGTGGAGGAGGAAGGCTAGGTGGATCTGGTCGCGGATGAGGAGGTACAGCATGAGAGGAGGACCAGCAGCAGCAATACGAGGAGGAGGAAGAGGAGGAAGAGGAGGAGAAGGAGGAGGAGGAGGAGGATCAGGAGGAAGAAGAAGGAGCATGATAATCGTAACCTTCATCGTAATATTACTACTGATCATAATGATACGAAGAAAACAACTAATACGAAGAAGAGGATGAGGGCCCGTTCCGTTGGGCCTGCCGGGTCGGCTGCGCGGGCGCGCCGCGGCGTCGCCGGGGCGCCGCACAGGCCTCCCGCCACCCATGCAGCAGCCCCCGCAGCTGAACCTCCAGGCCTTGCTCGCTGGACCGCCGCAGCGCGCGCGCGCGCCCGAGGCACCCGCAGGCACTCCGCAGGCCATCGGATGGCCCTCAACAGAAAAAGGCCCTCGGATGGCCCTCGGAAGGCCCTCGGAGGGCCATCGGAGACCCTCGGACCCCTACCAGGGCCTTTCGGAGGCCTCTGGGGCCGCGGGATCCTCGAAAAACGTCGCCCGTCGTCGTCGGCGCGGAGCGCGCGCCGCGCGCCGCGGGCGTTCGGAGAGCCGCGCAGGGGGGGCCTCCAGAGGGGTGGAGAGGATCGGCTTTCACAGAGACCTTTCTGGCGTGCGACCACGCGGGGAGCGCCAAAACGTCCCCAGACAGGAGCCCCTTTTGGGGGCTTTGGGGGTCTCTCGGGGGCTTCTTGTGCTCTCGTTGCCCGTCTGGGCGCGTTTTGGGGTCTTTTCAAGGATTTCTTGGGCCGTCTTGGCGCTCTCTCGGGCTTTCTTGGGGCTCCCTTGGCCGTCGTAGGCTTGGGGAGCTCCCCGGCCACCACGAGCCATAGGGGCACCTGGGAGACCAACTTGATTGAAGTTGGACCATCCTGCTTGATCTTGGAGGCAATCTGGAGCCATCCAGGGCCATCTTGGACCCACTTAACGATCGAGACGCCCGAGCGACCCAGGCACCACTCCTGACCGTTCGTGGGCCCCACCCCCCTCCATCTCGGTGGCGGTGGCCTCCCGAGGGATGGGATTTTTCTTTGGGGGGGGCCCGGATCTCATACGCCAGTGACCCCGAACGGTTGGCGAATCTGCAGGATCGTGTGGCCCCAAATTGTTGGCGAGTTTGCGAATGTGCAGGACTGCGGGTGGGACACGACTTCCGGATGTGCAGAGCAAGGCAAGCCTACATGGTACAGGTAAACTCAAACGCGTAGAGGATAAGCAGCAAATTCGTGCCATCGATATGATGTTGTACATAAGGCACGCCCTTCATCAATACGAAGCAAGGATGCATGGCATTGAGAAATGATGTAAACCATCGCGTATACAACAACAGCTCGCCACAGCTGAAGACAATCTTAACCTCCAGGCCCTCAAACGAGGTGTGGAATGTGCAACACTGGAGCCGCTACAGACCAATGTCTGTCGCTTGAAGTAGGGATCAAGCACGTCGAGGCAGCCCTCCAATTTTTGTGTTCATGATCTCCTCACGTTCCAGCGTTTTGAAGCGGACTCGCAACATTGACGCCATTTCGATGAGGCTTGCATGGGCTGGAAGATGGAGGTTAGACGTTGATGCAGTATCTGACCGCATCCTGTCGCATTGCGTGATCGTGCCAGTAATCTTTCATCTGTTCAATCGACGCTTACAGCCTTAACACATAATTGGCAGCGAGCAGTTATAATGGTGAGCCGAGGTCGACACTGGCCTGTCACAACCAATCCAATGGCAGGTATACAACGACGCCGGGGGATTGTGGTGCACCTCTGTATCCAGAAGGGTTTTCGTAGTGCTTTCCTTGCCATCATCATTAACATTCCCTTTCTCTTTTCCTCACTCTCTTAAGCTATACCATCAGCTTGCCAGCATCTTCGCTCGTCAGCTCAGCCTGCCATTCGTTTGCCATCTTTGCTTGTTCAGCCCTGGTATGCCCTGCCACGCACTTGCCAAGGTTGAGCAGTGCCTCGCAGGGCCCAATCGGGTTTTGCAGGCCTTACCCGGGCTTAGCAAGGCTTGCCAAGTCTTAGCAAGGCTGCGCAGAGCTCACCAACATTCAACACGTTTTCAGGCTTCGTGAACTCTAGCAGGGCTTATCGAAGTTCGGCAAGGCTGAACGAAGCTTAGCTAGGCATGGCAGGGCTGAACAGAGCTTGCCAGGCCTTGGCAGGACTTAGCAAGGCTTACTAAGGCTTAACAGGGCTTACCAAAGCTTAGCAGGGCTGACCAGAGCGTGGCAATGCTTGTCCAGGCTTAGCAGAGCTGAGCAGGGCTGAGCAAAGCTTAGCAAGGCTTAGCAGGGTTCAGCAGTGCTGACCAAGGCTTCGCAAGTCTGGGCGTGGCTGAGGAAGGCTCAATAGTGCGCCCTCCTGAGAACTCTCAAGGTTTGCTATGCCTGGGGAGCCTGTCGAAGTCCTGCTAAACTTGGTGGGCCTTGCTGCACCCAGCTAAGTTCGGCGTCGGCAAGCTATGCGAAGTCCTGATCAGCTTTGCTGGGCCTTCCTCCTCCTTTGCAAGCGTTGCCGAGTCCTGCTGGCTCTTGCGAAGCTTTACGCTCGGTTGAATTTTGCGAAGCCCGCCTGGCCCTGCTACGACCTGGTACGCCTGGCTAAGCCTGGGTCAGCCCTGCTAAAGCCTTGCACTTCTTTCTAAGCCTCCTTGCGTTTGCTAAGCATTGCTAACCCCAAGCAAGCTGTGCAAAGCTGTGCTAAGCCCTGGTTCGCCTTGCTGAGCCTTGCTAAGCTCTGGTAGTCATCGCTGCCCCCTGGTCTCTGCTGAGCCCTGCCAAGCTCGGTACGCCTTGCTAAGCCCAGCTGGGCTTGGTGAGCCTGGCTAAGCCTTGCTGAGCCTCGCGCAGCCTTGACAGGCTTTGCCAGGCCCTGCTCATGCTGGCGAAGCCTTTAACCAGCTTTGCTTTGCTGGGTTTCGCAAGGCCCTGCTAAGACCTGACATGCCTTGCTAAGCCTTAGGCAGCTCTGCTAAGGCAGCTCTGCTAAGGCCTTGTATGCCTCCCCAAGCCTTAGTGAACCTGCTGGGCAAAACTAGGCTCTGGCAGGCTCCGATAAACCCTGCTAAGGCCTGGAGTGCCCTGCTTAACATTGCTAAGCTCTGGTAAGCTTTGCAAAGCCCAGGTGAGTTCTGCTAAAAGCCTTGTTCAGCTGGATCAGCTTTGCTGAGCCCGTGTAAGCTTGGTAAGCCTTGCGAAGCCCAGGTGAGCTCGGTGAGCCTTGCTAAACCCTGCAACGTCTTGCTGCAACCAGGGAGATGTTGCCGAGCCTAGCTAAACCCTGGTAGGCCCTGCTAAGCCGTGGGAAACTCTGCAAAGCATTGCAATTCCGTGGCGATTTCTGCTCAGCGCTGCTAAGCCTTGTTACGCCCATGCTCAGCTTTTGAGAGCTTTGCAAAACCATGCTAATCTTTGGTAAGCCCTGGTAAGCCCTTGGAAAGCTCTGCTACGCCCTGGTAAGTCATCGGTAAGCTTGCTCTGCATTATGACAAGGAGTCCGTGGTAGGGGATCGTTAATCGGGAGGAGGAGGGTGACGATGAGGAGGAGGAAGAGGGGGAAGAGGGGGGTCTGGGAGGGTGGTGGTGGTGGTGGTGGTGGTGGTGGACGAGCAGGAGAAGGGGGAGCAGAGTAGGAAGATTAACAATATCATTTCTTGTTTTTAAATTGTCCTCGCTCCCCCAAACGCACATCCGAAGAATGTACCCAACCCTTGAGCAACGCGTGGCCAGAATCGCCGGGTCGGCTATCTTGGCGGGGTATTGTGTGGCATGGATATATTTTTCTGCGAGCTTTGCTTGGGAGCCTTGCGAGCTGCGCGGCTCGAAGGACACCGGTCGATAGACAATGGCTTGATGGAGGTATTCAGGCGCTACGCGCGACGGGGGAAAGGGCGGCAATGGGGGGGGGGGCTTGAGGGCGGCTGCTGATGGAGAGCCGAAAAATCAGCGGGGCAGCAGAAGGGGACCTTCGAAAGTTGCGGTATTTTCGCATATCGCCGCCCCACAGGGATGGTGACGTCTAATCTGGATCAAAGTATGACTTCACTATGCTGGACTCCAGTGCGCCTCGAAAGTGGCGACAGTTTCACAGATCGCAACTCCACAGGGGTGGTGAAGTGTAACTGGAGTCTGCGTATGACGTCAATTGCTGGACCTTCGAGCAGGCTTCGTGAGTGGCGGCAGTTTTGCAGATCGCAACCCCCCATGGCATGGTGAGGTCTACTCCGGGTATGCGTATGGCGTCACTATGCTAATACCCCGAGCAGTCGTCGAAAATGGCGACAGTTTCGCAGATCGCAGCCCGCAGGGGTAGTGAGGTCAAACTTGAGTCTGCGCAGGACGTCGCTATGCTGGACCCCTTCGCAGGCTTCGAAAGTGGCGACAGTTTCGCAGATTGTAGCTCACAGGGGTGGCGAGGTCTAGCTCGAGCTTGTGTAAGACTTCACTTTGCTGGACCCCCCAGCAGGCGTCGAAAATGGCGACAGTCTCGCAGATTGCACCCCCTTGGGGTGACGAGGTTTACTATGAGTCTGCGTAAGAAGTAACGCCATTGGACCCCCCAGTTGCCCTTGAACGTTGTGACCGTGGCGCGCTTCGCAGACCCCCAAGGATGCGAGGTCGCTCCGTTGAAACCCCCAGCAACCGTTGAAAGTGACGACGGTTCCACACGCCGCAGCCCCCCCCGGGATGGCGTAGTTTAGTTTAGATCTTGGTAGGACCCCACTGTGTTGGGCCCCCCCGTAGCCCTTGAACGTTCCGACCGTGTCGCGCTTCGCAGACCCCCAGGGATGACGAGGTTTAATCCGAGTCCGCGTATGACGTCACTGTGCTGCCCCCCCAACCAGCCCCGAAAGTTGCGACGGTTTCGCAGATCCCCTCCCCTTCGCCCCCCCTCCCCCCAAGGATGGCGAAGTTTGATATGAGTTTAGGCAGGGCCCCCAGTGCGCTGCCCCCCCCCCCCCCTTGCACACACGCACACCCCCACAAGGCCCCGAACGAACGTGGCGACAGTGTCGCAGATTGCAGACCCCCAAAGATGACGAAGTCTAATCGGGGTCTGTGTAAGGCCCCACTATGCTGCGCCCCCCCCAGGGATGCTCTTGGAAGTGGCAAATCTGAGTCCGCGCATGGCGTCGCTGTGCTGGTCCCCCCTCCTCCCAGCAGCCCTCGAAAGCGGCGACAGTTTCGCAGATCGCAGCCCCCCAGCGAAGGCGAGGTCTAGTCTGAGTTTGGGTATGGCGGCGCTGTGCTGCCCCTCCCCCAACAGCTTTCGAACGTTGCGACAGTTTCGCAGATCCCCAGGGATGGTGAGGTCTAATCCGGGTATGGCGTCACAGTGCTGCCCCCCCCAGCCGCCCTCGAAAGTGGCGACCGTTTCGCAGATCGCAGCCCCCCAGGGATGGCAAGGTCTAATCTGGGCTCGGGTATGGAGCTGCCCCCCCCTCCCCACAGCTTTCGAACGTGGCGACAGTTTCGCAGATCGTAGCCCCCAAGGATGGCGAGGTCGAGTCTGGGTCCGCGTACGGCGACACTGTGCTGCCCCCCCAGCAGCCCCCGTGAGCGGCGACAGTTTCGCAGATCGCAGCCCCCCCTATGGGTGGCGAGGCCTACTATGAGTCTTGGTATGCCGAAGCTGTGCTGCCCCCCCCCCCAGCGCCCTCGAAAGTGGCGACACTTTCGCAGATCGCAGGCCCCTTACAGGTAAGGCCCTGGCAGTGGAATAGGCGCTCGGCGCGCGTGCCCGCTCTTTCCAGGGCGGCCTGGCCTCGCTGCCGCGAGACAGTTTTAGGCCCTCCCGCATCGCGCAGTGGCGGGGCGCCAGTGCGCCAGCGCGCCAGCGCAAGTGCGCGTGACGCCTCGTTCTCCTCCACCACGCCCTACCTGTCCGTGGTAAGGGAGAACAGGCGCCTCGAGGGGGGCGACGGGAGCACGGCGCCCCAAGGGGGGCGGCTCGGGGGGCGGCGGAGATGGCGACGGCCGCGACCACGGCGACGACGATCACGACGAAGGCGGCGACGGCAGCAGAGGAGGGAGTAGTGCTATTTCAGACGAAAGGCGAAAAGGGCGAGTTGAGAGTTGGGGCCGCAAAGCGGCCGCTCGCTAGCCGCTGGCCCTGGAGCCGGCGGTCGCACTCCGCACTGCCGGGGCCCGCAGCAGCCCAGGGCTGAGGGCTTCGTGCCCCGCGCGAGGAGAGCACAAAACAAAACGGCCTGCCCCATCCTCCTTCTCCTCCTGCCTCCCTCCTCCTCCTCCCCCTCCTCCTCCTCCTCCTCCTCCTCCATTCTTTTTCCTTCTGAATTATTCCTTGTCGCGCCCCGAGGCTGGTCGAAAGGGCGGGCCGGGCGTTTCGCTTGAGACGTCCTCACTATTAATGATCCTGGTGCTTGAAATTTGCAACAGCTTCACGGATGGAGGGTGATCCGCTTTCAAACTGTGGTTCTCGCTTTAGCGCCGCGCACAGTCGTTTCAAGCAGTTGCAAGGGTTTCACGGATGGAGGGCGGTCCGTTTTGAAAATGTGGCTCTCGCTTCAGCGCCGCGCACAATCGTCTTAAGCGTTGGCAAGATATTGAAGGATTCCCATGGTTAACGCCGCAGAAATGGTGTTTTGGCACAGTGTGGGAATGTCAGGGCGCAACAGACAAGTTGCCCCGCGGTGTTAAAATCCGAGGAACGGCGTTCTAGTGCGATTCAGGTTCGTCAAGACGCAACAGTAACGGTGATTCGCGGCGTTGAAGTCCCAGGGATGGTGTTCCGACGCCGTTCCAGATTTTCCAACGGTTGTCTTCCAACCGGGCACTTCTTTCAGTGAAAATGAGTCCGTGTAGGATCCTATGAAGAGGAAACTTGGAGGAATGGTTTCTCCTCCTCCCTCCCTCCCTCCCTCCCTCCCTCCCTCTCTCTTTCCCTTCCTTCCTCCCTCCCTCTCTCTTTCCCTCCCTCCCCCTGCTTCCCACTCCTTCCCCCCCCTTCCCCCTCCTCCCCTCCCCTTCGAGCCAGGACTCCAGAGCCTGGCGGGCACCGTGCCAGCGGGCGCCACTGGCGCTTCCCTGGCCCCGCTCCCCAGCCCAGGCCTTTCAGGGGCGCGGGGGCCCGCAGTGAGGAGGTCAGGGGCAGCGTGGAGGGGGGGATGGGTGCAGAGGGGGGCGACATGCTCGAGGATCGGGGTTTTCTGGCGTCTTCGTAGGTTTTCGGCGGTTTCCCAGACTGGGCTGCTCTCCAGCAGCCGCGTCTCGCCGAGAGCGTTCTGTGGGTGCCCGCATCGTTCCGAACGGCCGCCAGGGGCCAGTAATTGTGCTTGAAAACGACAGGGGATGGTGATAGGCTTAGGAGGTGATGCATGGACCCCCAATCGCCCATTCATCGCCGAGATAGCCCACCCCGCCCAGGAATGTGCAGACTCGCTATCGGGTGCATATCGCCGGTCTATCGGTTGTTCATCGCCGATTCCAGGTCGATGTTACCCCGCCTGAGCCAGTACCCCCCTTCACGTCCCCCTTCTGGGGACGGCGTCCGCGGAGAAGTTTGCGTCGGTTCGCGCAATCATCCCACCCACCCACCCGCAACTTGGTTTGCAAAAGCCATGCGGCGGCGAATGCGATGCATGTTTTTTTGTTGGTTGGCGCATTTCTAGCCCGCGCATGCTCGCGCGCGTAGCGGTCAGTTCCTTTGACGCGACCGACGCGGCCGAGGTGACGCTGACCGCTGGGCACTTCCTTGCGGGCACCTGAGTGCGAGTCGGCGGCTGGGGTGGGCGCGGTATCATGGCAACGTCGACAACGGTAGACGCGATGATGCTAGTAGCGATGCTGGTGACGATGATGAGGACAATGACGGCACGGCCAGTGACGATGCCGATGCTGATCACGCTGACGGCGATGACGGCGTCCTCGCGTCGGTGGTGAAGTTTGTGGGCAGAGGTCGACATGCGCTCGCGGCCGACTCGAGGGAGTGGCCCGCACGGGCTTTTTGACACGGAGCGTGCCCTCCCAGCGCGCGCGCGAGAGCGTTCGAATGAGTTTGGCATGCGGCGCGCGAGGCCCTTTTGTCATGGCTTGATGATCAGGTTGAAAAAGCAGATGGCTTTTTTCCAACAGGATTCGCAAGGGCGCGAGCGCATTTGCTCGATGAAAGTTGATGTTGCAAAGCATGTGTTTCTAACTGTTTCTGGGGTGATCGTTTTTGTTGTTTTGTTTTTGTTTTGTGTTGTTTTAACAAGTCCTTGCGGAACCGCGAGGTCTTGAAAGGTTACGGCATGCTCGCGACGACGCGGGCATGTGCACTTTGCTCATCTTTTTGCAAGAAGGATTCTTGCGAGAAGGATTCTTGCGACAGCACGCGGGCGAGACGTTCGAATGACTTCGACATGCGCGCGCGAGGGTCCCGCTTGGTAGCATTTTATGGACATGTTTGATGAACTTTCGGATATCTTAAGAGTTCGCAAGGGCGCGAGCGCAAGCTTTTGTTGAACACCCTTGTTGGGAAACCATTTTAATGTTTTTGTGACACTCGATCCTGAGTTCCTTGCGAGGCCTACGGTTTTTGAGTGATTCTGGCATGCGCGAGCGACCAGGCGCGCGCGTGCGCACTTCGTCCTCTGTTTTGCAACGGGTTTTTCGAAAGCTACTGATTTTTGATAAACAAGTGTGCGCGCAGAGTATTTGTTGCGGAGGACGATGGGGGGGCGTTGCTGGTTTGGTTCGGATGATACGAGTTGAGTTCATATTTCGGATGCGCGATGGGGCAGATTCGTATGTACATTGCAGTCGGAAAAAAGGGGGGCCCGTCAAATCCGGGGCGGGGGGTGGATCCTATTATTCCCTGAGAAACGAGGACCTGTGCGGCGCAATCTTTGTGTTGCAGTCTATGCTGTGCAATGGGTTTTACAAACGAGTTGACCAATTCCATGCTCTTGCAAACATCCCACCCACCTACCCGCAACTTGGTTTGCAAAACAAATGTGGCGGTGATTGCGATGAGTGCTTGGCATTGGCTGGTGCATCTCTGCGGCCGCGCTAGCCCGCGCATGCTCGCGCGCACAGCGGCCAGCTAGTTTGGCGCGACCGACGCGGCCGCGGTGGCGCCTACCGCTGGGGACTTCCCAGCGGGCACTTCATTGCGAGTCGGTGACTTGGGCGGGCGCGGTATCATGGCGACGCCGACAGCGGTAGGCACGATTATGCAAGTAACGATGATGGTGATGATGGTGGCGATGACGACGGCAACGCCAATGACGGTGCCGATGTTGAGCACGGCCGCCGATAGCGATGACGATGTTCTCGCGTTGGCGATTGGGGTCTTTGAAGGAGTTCGACATGCGCTCGCGGCCGACGCGCGCGAGTGGCCCGCGTGGTTGTCTTTGACACAGATCGTGGCCCCCCCGGCACGCGCGCAAAAGGCGTTCGAATGAACTCGACATGCGGCGCGAGAGGCCCGCTCGACAGAAGTTGATGCGCGTGTTGGAGAACCGATGATTGTATGAAGAGTCCGCAAGAGCGCGAACGCAGGATTGTCTGGAATATTGGTTTTGCAAAACCATATGTTTTATGTTGTTTTCGTAACGCTCGACTTCCATATCCTTGCGACACCGACGGCTTTCAAATGATTTCTCCATGGGCGCACGACGACGCGCGCGCGTGCACTTCCTCCCGTCTGTTGCAAACTATTCGTGCGATTGCGCGCACGCAAGGGCGTTCGAACGATTTCGACACGCGCGCGCGAGAAACCAATTTGGAAACATTTTATGAACAGGTGGAACATTTACTGTATTTATCGCAAGAGCGCGAGCGCATTTGTTTGGAACATTCTTGTTGCAAAACCGCGTGTTTTAATTTGTTTTCGTGGCACTCGATGTAGAATTCTTTGCGAGTCCGGCGTTTGTGAAGGATTTAGGCGTGCGCGCGCGACGACGCGCGCGTTTTTTTTTTGTTTTTTTTTTTGGGGGGGGGGGGTGAACTAAAGATTTGTGATAGTCGGGTGCTCGCGCATTTGTTTTTTCTTTTTCTTTGTGTGTGTGTGTGTTTGTGTGTGTGTGTGTTTTGCCGAGGATGGGGGGGCTCGAGACCGGCTGGGCTGGGATGTTCTGGATTTTTGTGTAGAATTGACAAAAGGGGTCATGATCATATGTACATTGCGTATCGCGACAGGGACCCTCAACTCCGACCTCGGGAAGGGGGTTAATCCATTATCCTTCGAGCAAGGAGAATCCGTGTTGTGCAATCCGAGGCGGCGACGAGGCGGCGACGGGGCGGCAACGGCAGCCACATAGCGGCCAAACCGAAGACACGGCCCACACGACGGGAGGCGACGAGAGGCGACGAGGCGGCGACGGGGTGGCGACGGCGGCCACATAGCCGCCAAACCTAAGACACGGACTTTTCTTTAGAGCGCAAGAAAGAACCTCTAATTGCAAGCACTGTTTTGGGAAAAGCATGGATAACAATAGTATGATGTGGAGGAGGAACAGGCGGGGAGCAGGAGGGTCTTGCTTCTGCTCCTCCTGCTGCTGCTGCTGCTGCTGCTGCGGCTACTGCCTTTCCTGCTCGCGGTCGTCGGTGTACCCGCCGCTGCCATGGCCGTCGCCGTCGCCGTCGTCGCAGCCGTTGCGTTTGCGTTTGCCTTTGTCGTCGCCGCCGCCGCCCTCGCTGTCGCTGTCGCCGCCGCCGATTCCGCCGCCGCTATCGTCGTGGTCGCCCTCGTCTTCTTCGTCGTCGTCGTCGTCGTCGTCGTCGTCGTCGTCGTTGTCGTCGTCGTCGTTGTCATCGTCGTCGTCGCCTCCGCCGCCGCCGCGGCCGCTGTCTCTGCCGCCGACTCCGCCGCCGCTATCGTCGTTGTCGTCGTCGTCGTCGTCGTCGTCGTCGTCGTCGTCGCCGTCGCTGCCGCCGCCGCCGCCGTCGCTGCCACCGCTGGGAGGGTAGGCCTGCCTCTGGCTGGGCTGGGCGCCGGCTGCGCGGGGACCTCGCCCGGACTTCTGGGCGTGCTGGGGCTGACAGGCTCGCCCCGCGGGGGGTGTGCCCCGGCGGCGTGCCGGCCAACGCCCTACGATCCCCAGACCTCGAATTTTCGCTACAAAAGGACACGGGTCGTGAGGTTTTTCGCCATTTGCAGCTCGGGGCCCTCAACGGACCCCGGGACTGTCAAAACGATCCAGGGTAAATGGAGCTGGTTCACGGGAATGAGTAGCGAATGCTTCATCGCCCTTTCCTCTCAAGCCTTTCTACCGACAGGCGGTGGATGGCCTAATTATGTTGCTAGCGTCTCTGCGGCCAAGCGCTCCAGTGGGGCGCCAGACTTGTGGGGCAGGTCCTTAGCCCCTGGGTCGGCTGACGCTCTACCCAAGGCTGTGTGTGCAAATTCGAAAGCGGCGGACTCGAAGCCAGAGTGGACGTTTTGCTCCCGCGCCAGCTCGATCGCTGCGTACCGGAGAACCAACGCCCCTTTGACGTTTCCGACGGCTGGGGATCTTTCATTGGTTATCCCTGGTCGCCGTGTTCTTGTTCGGTATCGTGGTTGGAAGCGCATCTCGTGAGCTCAATCTCATCCTAAAGGTGTCGGCTAGGCCCCCGAGGCCCCTAGCACTCTCTGGTGATCCGTACGCTCCGAAAGCGTGTCGTCGGTTGAGTTCCCTCGCGCAGCTGGCGAGTGGCGTGGCAGTGAAGGGGCGGCGAGTGCTCGCTTACTTCGGTCGGGACGATAACTACTGGCACGAGAGGTTCCTCCTGGAGCCCCTCGGCGCAGGCAGGCGGATCATCGCGACGCCACACTGTTACATGTATGACGAGGATCTTTCGGACGCGTTGGACTTGAGAATGGTGGAACCTTTTGGTGGCATCGGCCGCTCGCCTGGAGGTCGACCCTTACGGATTGACATGGATGAGTTTGAGCAGAGGCTGTCTGGGCTTGAGAGGGAGGCGAAGCAGTTTGTCCAGCATATCAGGCGGGACGAGGGTCTTGCCATTGTCGCGGATGATGACGCAGGTGATCGAGCTCCGCCATTCCCCCCTCCGGTCGAGCCCCCGCCCGGCAGTGCCGAGGCAGGTAATTAATGCAGGTGGCGTGGGAGGCGCACGACGCAGCGCTCAGGAACAGCCGTTGGGTGAGTGGACTGTCGTCGAGCAGCGGGCAGGCTGTCATATCGTTGACTCACTACCAACTGTGAGGCTTTTCTTGGTGGGAGGTGGCCGTGCCCTGCTTGTCTCGACAGACGGTGCCATGCTAACAGTTGGGAAGCCAGGTTCGATGCGTCTGCCGACGCCGCGTGCTGCTCAGGATATGTGCGGACTCTGGCAATCAAGGCGGACACGTGCGTTGATGACATGCTGCCCTTCGTCGAGGCGTTGGATGACCTGTTTCAGCAGCCGATCGCGGGATGGCCAGTGGAAGGTCCCAGGTCTGTTTCGTGGTTGCTGCATCAGCTCGCGAAGTTTGGGCAGTCGCCGCTCCAGCGTCACCACTGGTGGCGGCAGGGGCAGCAGCTCGCGGCGGAGGACGCTGGAGTGGATGCACACGCGTTCTTGAGTGAGTTGCTCGAGGTCGGGAGCCAGGTCGATCATATGTGCTTACCCAGCCTTGTCCTTGCGAAGATGTTGAGCAAGAGGTACCAGCTGTGCGAGCAGGTGTGCGGCTCTTCGCCTCGCAGGACGGAGGGAGGCGGCGGTGGCGGCGGTACGGCCTGATTGGATGAGCGTGAAGTCTTCCAGGGCCAGCAGCGTGGTAGGTGCTCCGCCTTGGTGGTCCTTCGCCTGAAGGGTTGGGTCGCCGAACGCTTGCAGAAGGAGGCGGTCGTCCAGAAGGAGCGAGGGAACGGACGCGAGGAGAAACTGTTGGCATCAGGTGTTGCGCCTGCTTCCTCGAGTGCGCCTGCGATGTGCGCGCCCCCCGCTGGCGCCCACCTGCGACGTGCGGGGCGGGGTGGACTCGCCTTTTCCTGTGGTGTTGTGCAAGCGGCAGGGGTCCCCCGACCTGTCGCTTGTCTCTCAGGGGATGCCCCCGTAGTCTACCCGGCGCTGCAGTTTTGTATCGCGGGCGAGCTGAATGCGTCTCACGACTTTCTGCCAGTCCCGCTCGGGGTGGACCTGGGTGAGTTGCTGTGCGGATCCATACCGTCTGGGACGTCTGCGGTTTCGATCAGGCGAATTGCGAGGAGGAGTCGACAGAATCGTCGGTTACGTGACGGCGTTCGGAGCTTGAGTGCGCTGGGAGGTCAAGATCACAATGTCTCCCATGACGTTTTGCTTACGGGGGCCAAGCGAGCCGCCCTTCGCCGCCTTGCTGGATTGCACGGTTCGGTGAACTTCCCGAAACAGCACCATGATGGCCATGCGTCGTGGCAGACGTTGCAATGTCTTCGGCCCAGGTATCTGCATGCGAGTCGGGGGGCGGCAGGGCAGTCTGCCAGCCGTGCAAGAGTTCTTTGACTACCAGCGGGGCTTGTCGAGTTGAGCTACCCTCTATCTTGCCAGACCCACTTCGCGACATGCTGGAGACTGACCACGGATTTCTGCGAGATCCCGACGGGGTTCGTGCGGATTTTGATTCTAGAAATGAGACCTTGCGATGCCTTGATCACAGGCTGTCTCGTCGGGGCTTCGATTTTGGTCGCGCTTTTGTGGAGTTGTTTGACGTTGGCGTGATAGAGCTAGACCCCGGTACGAGCAAATGTGAAACACGTTTGTTTTTTTTTTCCGTGAATTGGAAAGACGAGACGCCCCGTCTGATTGCTGACGCCCGTGCTTCTAACCTACATGTTGCCGAGACCGACTACACGGAGCACGCCAGTCCGGAGCCATTTTCGGCCATCGAGTGCCGCGACGAGGGGTCTGTGGGCTTATGGCAGTACGTGCTGCCCGAGTGGCTGGAGAGCTATTTTACTTTGCCCCCCGTGGGGTTTTGCTATTTGCTTGTCGCCCTTCGTCGGTGTCCTGGGCTTCCGCATGGGCATGCCCAAGTTCAGTTCAGGTTCCGGGTCGTGCCAATGTGCTGGAGCTGGGCTGTTCGCCTGATCCAGCGCGGGCATCTTCGCATTCCGAGCCAGGTGTTGGCTAGTGGGCGCTGGGTCATTGACGAGCGCCCCAGGGCCGACCTGTCTTATGGGGCGCCGCGGTGCTCCACGTCGAGACCTTTGCCGTCGCCTCTGTGAAGCAGGCGCTCGCCGAGGGGGCCGCGCACGTCATGGGGGGGCCTTGGGCGGGCCGGGGGTGGCGAGCGCCATCGGCGTCGTAGGGTGCGACCCTGGCTATTGTAGAGACCCAAAGGTGCTCTAGACTAGTTACTTGCTCGACGCCAAAGGCTTTAATTTCTTCAGCCATGGGCTGAATCATGCTTTGGCCCGTCTTGTTGCCACCTGCGTGCTCGGGCGAGAGGCTTTGGCTATGCTGGCCGCGTTCTACACCTTCGCAGGAGCGTCTAGTGACAAGCGTCAGCCCCTACAGTCGCGTCTGCGGACTGAGCTGATGTGGGTGCGATATCTGCTGCCATGCGTTGTCGGCAACATGGGTCGGAAGTGGCCCCCCACCGTCGCTGCCCATGGCGCGTCGCCTAGGGGTTGCGTCGTCGTCGAGACGGAATGGGCGGCCAGCCATGTCTCGGGGCGCGGGCGCATATCCGAGCGGGCCCGCTCTCGGTTGGCCCTTGGCGGCGGCGGGGTCCCCCCGCGACCGCGCGCGGGAGGCCGTCGTTGCGCGGGCTCCTGACGTCGCGCTGGTCTTGGCTGGCCGCCTTTCGGAGTTCGCCGAGGTCAGCTCGAGGGCGCTTGTCGAGTCCGAGTGGCGCGTGGTCGGCTGCGGGCGATGGGGGCGGCGTGGGGCCATCTATTTTCTTGGGGCTTCCTCCGCGTGTGGGCAGCTCGTAGCAGTGCCGCAGACGTGAGACAGCATGGGCTAAGACGCTTGATCTTGGGCGACAGCATGTTGTCATCCTCGCGCTTGCGAAAGGTCGCGCTTCCCATCGTCTTCTCCTACTCGCCTGTCGGGGCATGTTTGTCGTCGGTGTGGCGGCAGACGTGGGCGCCTCGTGGGTTTCCGCCGCTGTCTGGCCCCGGGCGCGCTCCCAGTCCATGCCGCAAAGATGGCAAGGCGGGCGCTGGCGACCTGGGCGCCAGTGCCGCCCGCAGCTCGGAGTCTGCCTTCAGACCACGGCGGCGAGAATCTCGGTCGGCCCCGTTCGGCACGTCGAGGCGTCGGCAGGCCTGTGGACGCAGGCCCTGGCTGCCAAGGGCACCCAAGGGTCCGCTCAGCTATGGGGGCTCCGCAGGGTCAGACCCAAGGCTCAGGAGGTCTGCCTTGGCGCGCTGCAGGCCTGGGTCGCTGGGTTGCTGCCGAGCGCCCCCCGATGCGGTCGCGCGAGGAGCGGGGCCAGGCGGCGGCGGGGTTCGCGGAGTGCATGTTCGACTGGGGCGCCGAGAGTTCGACCGCCGACCGAGTCGGGCCTGCGCTGCTGCGGGGGGGGCGCAGCTCAGCCTGGGCCCGCTGCGCCTCGCGCCGCTGGTGCTCTGCCAGTCCGTCGAGGGCTGGGATTGCCAGCGACCCGACCTCTCGTGGCCGCCGCTACCCTGGCCGGTGGCCGTGGGCGCGGCCGTCCAGCTTCTGCAGTCAGGGGGGCGCGACGAGTCGATCGACGTAATGGTCGTGCTCGAGGCCGACATGCGCCCCTCCGTGCTGGCCCTGGATGCGGGCCGCGCGCCCCCCCCCCCTTCCCCTTTCGAGCGCGGCGAGCAGGGCGCGGCCGGGTGGCTTGCCTCTGCCGCGAGGGCGCAAGAGAGCCTCGCCCCCTCCAAGACGGGCGCCTTCGACATTAGCGTGCCGCTCGACTTGGACAGTCAGTCCTGGCTCGCCCGCCGTGTCGCGGCGGTGGTGCGCCGCCTCGACGCGAGGAGCCCGCTTCGGGACCTCGAGTCCGTGGGCTTTGCAAGGGGCTTCAAGCGAGCCTTGGGCGACGTCTGCCCGCGGGTGCTGCGGGGCGCGCTCTGCTCGCTGCGCCGTGGGGGTGCCGGCCGCGGCCGCCGCGTGGGCGCCGGATCCGTGGCCGCCTCGCAGCGGCGCAGGGTGCGGCGGTACTGCCAGAGCGTGGTGCGCTACAAGAAGCACGGCCGCTTGGCGCTCGGGCTGTGGAAGCTCGACTCAGGCGCAATCTCCAGGCTGCGCCTACCTCTCGGCGCCGTCGGTCGCGAGTTCTAGACGTGCTTCGTGCGGCTTTGAACCGGGCCATAGGTCGTCAATCGCAAGTGGTGTTTTCTTTTTTGTTTCAGGATGCGGGGGGCTGATCAATCATCTCCACCTCAGAGGCGACGCCGTAACAGAGTGAGATATTCGAAATGGTGAAAGCTTTTATTTTCTCATCCCTGAGGTTTGGCATGTTTTGCAGGGTTTGGTCAGCTCGGGCGTAGTCAGAGCTTCCTGGCTGGGAACCCTTTGTGAAGGCTAGTCCAGGGCTCGAAGGCCCCTTCCTGGTAGCCAAACGCACCGTGTCCTTCGGTCTTCCTCTAGGCCTGTTGAAATCCAGGGGCTTGCGGCGCCATGCCAGGGGCTTTTCCGTAGATCCAACTGGCTTGGTGCGATTGCCGGGCGAACCCTGAGATTGCGCATTGCGCGTGGCATCCCTGTATGGGAAGACAGACCTTGACTGAACTATCTTCGGGTTGCGCCTCCAAAGCCTTTAGCGGCTGGACTCGCGTGCGTTTCTGGCGGTGCCGATCCGATCCGACCCTCTGCCATCTCCAGTGTCAGTGGCGTCGAGGTTTCTGGCCAGCCGCATGTTCAGCTCTCAGGTAGCCGTCAGGGTGAGTTTCTGACCAGAATGAAAAATGCGTACCTCCGCTTCTTTGCTCCCTTTATGCCTCACCACTGACAAAGCTTCTGATCTGCAGCGCACTTCTAGAACGTGGCGTTTCTTCAAGGGTTAATTCATCAGGTTCTATTGGTGTATATATGTATATGTATGTGTTCAATTATATGTACATGTATACGTATATGTAATTATATATATGTATATATATATATATATATGTATATATATGTTATATCGGTGCACGAATGTATGTATGTGTGTTTGTTTATGTATCCGATTATGTATACGTATAGGTCTGTGTAGTTGTACGTACACTCACACATATATATGTGTCAGCATGTGCAAGTATATGCACACGCACATGTATGCGTGTTTATGTTTATACATACATGTGCACGTGCATGCATGTATATATGTATGTTTATTTTTTATGTAGGTATGTATGTACGTATGTCTGTAGGTATGTAGGTAGGTATGTAGGTCGGTTTGTAGTAGTTATGTATGCATGTATGTATGCATGCATGCATGCATGCATGCGTGTATGTATGTATGTATGTATGTATGTATGTTTGTATGCATGTAGGCATATATATATGTATATCAGTGTGTAGATGTTTGTGTATGTATGTATGTATGCATGCATGCATGCATGTATGTATGTATGTATGTGTATACATGATTTTGTAGACAAACGTATGCAAGACTGCATTGGCGCTTCGCGCTATGCGCTTTGTTCCAGATGCTTCCCTCGCACAGCAATGAATGTTCGCTTGCTTCAGCAGGTGGGACCTCGAGGCCTGGACGGGCGATCGGCTCCAATTTTCTGGTGTCCCTGGTGCCTGCTGACACCGCGTTCGCCCGATGCGCTTGCACGCTTGCGCGCAGGAGTTGGGAAGGAATGCGGATTTCTTGACGCGCGAAAGAACTAGCAAACTACGAAGCATCAACATGTTGTGATGGCACCTGTTCATGAACGGGGAACGGGACGGGAGCAGGGATAAGGGGGGGGGGGCTGAAGAGGCGAGGGGGGGGGAGAAACGGGGAGAAGGTCCAGAGGAAGGAGCGGGCGAATGAGGGTGGCCATCGGATGCCACGAACGTGGAGGTCGACGAAGAAGGCAAAGGGGGGAAGTCGTGTTCTTGGTTGGAAGATGAGGGAGGGAACTCGTCTTGGGATCCCGGGACATCGAGATTGCTTTCGATTGCATGAGCCACGATCCAATTTCACAGGCTCTTGCCAGTCGTGGGGCTCGCCCAACCGTCGTAGCAACAGTGCTGCGTGAGATGTCTGGCATGCGTGGTACGTTATCATTTTCAGGTGTGGAAGCATTAGAGGAGTTTGACATGCAACGAGGCGGCAAACAAGGAGGGGTAGAGACTCCAGAGGTTTTCAACACCGTTTTGGAATGGGCATTGGAACCGCTGGCCCGCAGCTGGCGGGATCGGGACATGGGTTTCGGCTTCGATGACAACAGTCCGCCTTTGACGCACTTGCTTTGGGCTGACAATATTTGGATCATTGCTGGCAGCATGGAGGAGTTCCTTTGCATGACGCGCGAGCTCTTGGATACGATCCTCTCAATCGGCTTCCGGTGGAAAGACGTGTCCTTCGAGTGCATGCCGTGTGGGAGTCTACGTGATTGCAGCTCCGGTGCGCTCGAAGGCTACACGGTGGTTGACCACGTGATGATTTTGGGCACCTATTTGCACAACGACGGTAAAACCATGGCGAGCCTGCAGCATAGA
>CAUYUJ010014758.1:178253-200753 GCA_963575745.1 Prorocentrum cordatum | reverse complement strand
CCGCGATTTCTGAACAACTTCTCGTATGCCCACCCCGTCCAGGTACAGGGGGAGGGACTAGAGGGCCTCGCGTATCGCTACCAGCACTTCCAGAAACGATGCTGCGGCGACGATGGTTTTGCAATAGCGTTCAATAGGTTCACAACAAACTTTCCGCTCTATTCGTTCAGGCTCAAGTTCTTCGGGGCTCGCGTGCTCACCGCCGCTTGTCTTTCGAAGCCGCCTCTCACTTACGTGACTTCCGCCATGGGCGGCGCGCGGCGCCAGGCGGCGCGCAGGGCTCGTCAGCAGGGCGCCCCTCCTGCGCCAGGCGCGGCGCCAGCGCCGGCCGCGCCTGCGGCAGGCGCGGCGCCAGCGAGAGCCGTCCCGGTTGGGCCGGCCGCTACCTTCCAAGGGGCTTGGGCCCTTTTCGTTCCTATCTTCCTCCAGTTCCTCGACGCAGAGTTCGGCAGTCTGGCAGCGCTGCGTGTGGCGAACTCCAGAGATGGTTCCGCTGGCGTTTTGAGGATGGATGTGACCGCCGACTTCGCAGAGGGTCTGGCGCGGCGCCTGTGGGAGGCGTGGGCGAACTTTCGCAGCCTCGCTCTCTTCGACGACGACTTCGTTGCGCACGTGCTGAACCTACTACCACGAACACTTGAGCGCAGGGCCGTTGGTGACCGCCCTTTCTCGGGGAAGTACGCCTTGGAGTCCTTGGTTGCTGATGATCTGGTGCTTGCGCCTCGCCTCGTGCGCGGCGAGCAGCTTCCTGGCCACGTGCGGGTGGTGCGCGACGACCGCGTGCATTACGGTATCATCCTCCACGCGTACGTGCAGCCCGCGAAAGAGGACAAACCAGCCGGGAGGGTGACCACGGTGATGCACAGGCCCGGCGCGGACGAGTTTCCAGACGCACTCGTTGCGCATTCGAGTTACTTCGGTGCGCGTGGCGCAACAAATTATGCGCAACGTACAGTATGCGTGGTCGGCCGCGGCAACCGTATGGGCGTAGACTTAGGTAGTGCGTCTGCGCTACGTCGGGGTTCTGCCATGGGTACTCTTCATTGCGTGCTTCTGCACCTAGAGGTTTGTAATTCAAAAAGAATGCCCGCGGGTCCTGAAACCCAAACGCATCGCACTGCCAACGGGTCCAATCATCTCACCGCCACCGCGCCATCGGAAATTCTAGCATGCACTGTCAGCACAATGACAGGAACACAACATCACATCATCGCTTCGCTTGGACGCCGACACATTGAACGGTAGACCCCTGCGGGGGGTGGGGGTGGGGTAGTATTTTATATATATATATATATATATATATATATATATATATATGCATAGCTATTTGTAGATTCGTGTGTGCATACATGTTTTAAATTCACCATTTTATGTATAGGTATACGTATATGTATATGTACATATTTATGTATACGTTTATGCCTATGGATATGCATACTTGCATATGTAGATCGGTGTAGACATTTGTTTATGTTTGTTTGTACGGATATATGTGTATGCGCTTGTAAGCGGTCTATGTATATGTATATGTAAGCGTACATGCATTGTACATGTATATGTAGATGTACATGCTTATACACATGTACACGTAAACTGTATATGTATAAGCATTTGTATACGCATGTGT
The DNA here is from genome assembly GCA_963575745.1 of Prorocentrum cordatum. Lineage (NCBI taxonomy): Eukaryota > Dinophyceae > Prorocentrales > Prorocentraceae > Prorocentrum > Prorocentrum cordatum. The sequence continues at coordinate 199,126 of CAUYUJ010014758.1, read as the reverse complement.
TTATGTGCTTGTACATGTATATGTATACTTGTGTGCATGTACTCATACAGACATATATATATATATATATGTATATATCTATATATACATCATGGGTTCATCTATATCCACGTATATGTTTACGTTTGTGTGTAGGTATTTCTAGTTGTATCTGTATATACATATAGGCATAATCACTTGTGTTCGTTGTCGTGCATGCATCTGTTTATCTATATAAACTCATATTTGTGTGTATGGAAATGCGGGTGTAAATGCATGTGTATGTGAGCATGCATGCGTATACGTTTAGTGTCTACACATATGTATTTGTATGCATACTTCCATGTATATGTAAATGTATATGAAGAGGAACGTGTATCTGCATATGTGTATGTATATGTGTTTGTGCATGTTTATAGTTGTGTTTACATACACGTACATGTGTACGTTTGTGTATATGTGTATGCATATATACATGTATTCGTACATGCATAGGTATAGGTAGTATGGGTGCCCGTTTCATATAACCATAAACAGCAGTGCGAACAAGTCAGCGGAGTGTTTGATGGTGCGCTCGGCTTTGATGGGAGTTTCTGTGCTAGACGTGCCGTGGAACCCTCCATGTAGCAGTTCCTCGGCGGATGTCCAGTTGAGCCGTATGCAAGATACTCATGTACAGCACGATCATGGAAACGACCCGCGATAATGAATCGCGAGTGCCTCATCGCCCTTTGCACTCAAGCTGTTTAGTCTTTCGCCGACCCGTGGCCAGCCCGTTGCCTTTCGGTGGCCATGTTTTGTGCACTGCGAGTTTTGGCGTTGGACGTGCCATAGAACACCCAACACAACAGCTCCTCGGTGGAAATCATGTGTAGCCTCTCGCAAGCTACCGATGTAAAGCACGATCAGATCTGGTCCCGGGGAATGCCACCCAGGATCCAGGGCCCGCCTGCCTCAGGACCCTTTTCTTTCATGGCAGAATTTCGTGTCGAGCCAGCGCCCGGGCGTCCCGGAAGGAATACCGACGAGGAGAGGGAGGAACGAGGCGGGGGTGGCAGGCACAGGTCACCGCCTCTCGCGGCCGTCGCCGGGCCACCGATGCAGATGTTCACAACCCCTCCGAGATGCCAGAGTCGTGCTGCTGCTCCCCGTCGTCTAAATCCTACGATACAGGGAGGGCGCATGCCCGCGCGCGCGCCGCTGATCGCGCTGGGTACCGCATGCGCGTCAGCGTTTCGCCGCTCACTGAGGGGGGATGCCAGTGCTGGCCAGCGGGCTGCCCGCCTCGGTCCGCGCGCGCGCGGGGTCGCCCCCTCGCCGCAATCGGCTCGGCTTCGGCCTCCCTGCCCGCTGCTGCTGGGCCAGCGTCGGCGTCGGCCGCTCTGCGAACGCACCTGCGAGCCCTGCCTCTGCGCGTCCCATCGGCGCTGGGGGTATACCGTGCACTTCCGCCGGGCTCGCGTGAGGCGCTGCACTAGAAGGCCTCGCCCTCGGCTCATCTCGCCTTCGGCGGAGGAGAGCGGAAGGCCGGCGGAAGTCGGCGTGAGTGAAGCGGCGGCGGGTGCGCCGGCGGAAGCTCGGCGGAAGGCGGCGGAAGCAGACATGGCTTCAGGCATGTATCCGACCCTGAGCCTCGCCAGTTCTGCACAAGTCTGGCCCGCAGGGGCAGTGGCCCGCGAGTGGCTGCCCAGGCCGCGTCCCCACCTGCCTCGCCGCCCCTGTTGGCCCCGCGCGCCGGGATCTGGCAAGGCGCGCGCTCCTCCGACCGATCTCTCGCCGCCTTCGCTCGACTGACCTCGCGCTGGGGCGCGGCGCCTCGCAGCGGTGTCGTTTGACTTCGAGCTCCCGGCCTGCGTCGTCGTCGCCGCTGCGGCCGTCTACGGCCCTCGCGCGCCTGGGGCTGGCACGAAACGCCCTCGCCGGTCGCCGCCTCTCCGAGCCCGCGCCGCCTGGCGAGCTCGCCCCGCCGCCGTCGCCGAGCCGGCCCCGCGCGCCTGGTGCTTCGCAGTCGCTGGCGGCCTGGGGCGGCTCCTGTGGCCGACGCGCTCACTGGCAGATGCTGGCAGGCGCCTCCCAGCTCCACCTCCGCCTCCCCCCCGCCCTCCTCGAGGATGGGAGCGCCGGAGGGCGAAGCATGGCCGAGGACGGTGGCAGAGCCCGTGCTGGTGAGCAGACGTCAGAGGACAAACAACATCAGCGATTTTCGCAGTTGCAGAGTTTGGTCTTTTACCATCGTTCTCTTTCAATCCCCCGGACTTTCTCACCCTCGACTGGCCGCTGGGCGAGTGACCCCTGCATGGTGCAGTTCCCCGCGGGCGGGCCCACGCCTTCCCCCGACCTCTGAACCTGCGGTCTTTACGCCACGTGGTTTCCTGGTTCTCTCGGCCCCGTCCCCGAGATTTTGCTTTTCGCCGCGAGACGCTCTTTCATGTTCTAGGAACCCGAATTTCCAGCGTCCCAAAATTAGATGTTCGCCAGTGGTGCAATGTATGCGATGTAACCTATGTAATGCAACCTGTGCGGTGCAATCTATGCGGTGCAATCCATGTGGTGCAATCTACGGGGTGCAACCTATGTAATGCAATCTATGCGGTGCAGTCTATGTGGTGCAATCTACGTGGTGCAATCGACTACCCTGCACCGCGCTTGACCACCTCCACTGCTCGCGCAAACATCCCACCCACCCACCCGCAACTTGGTTTGCAAAATCTCTTAAGACCGTGGCGGTGGATACCAAATGGCACTTGGCAACGACAGCGACGCCGACGACGACAGCGACAACGACGACGACGACGCCGCCGACAACGACTACGACGACACCGACCGACGACGTCTCCAAGGACTTCGACGACGCCGACAACGACGACGACGGCGACACCGACGACGACGACGCCGACGCCGACGACGACGATGACGATGACAACGACGACGACGATGACGACGCTGACGACGACGACAACGACGACACCGACGACGACGACGACGTCAACGACGCCGACGACGACGACGACGACGGCGGCGACGACGACGACGCCGACGTCGACGACGACGAAGACGACGACGACGCCGACGCCGACGACGACGACGAAGACGACGACGAAGACATCGACGACGTCGCCAACGAAGATGACCACGAGGGAGGGAGGACGACGACGGCGACAACGACGACAACGACGACAACGACGAGGGAGGAGGGAGGACGGCGACGACGCGAACGACGAAGGAGGAAGGACGGCGACGCCGACGACGACAACGACGAGGGAGGAGGGAAGAGACGACGACAACGACGACGACGACGACGCGACGAAATAGGAGGGACGACGACGAGACGCCGACGACGGACGACGACGACGACGAGGGAGGAGGAGGAAGGACGACCGCGGCGACAACGACGACGGAACCGACCACGACGCCAAAGAGGACGACGACGACGAACACGAGGAAAGACAGAGGACGACGTAGGCGACGACGACGACGACGACGCGGGAGGAGGGAGGACGGCGACGACGACGACGACAACGCAAGAGCGCGCGCGCACGCTTTTGTTGAAAATCCGTGTTGCGAAACCTTGTGTTTTTGTAGGTTTTTTGGACACGATTTTGAAATTGAAAGATTGAAGGAGTATTTGAAGGATTTCGGCATGCGCGCGCGACGACGGGCGCGTCTGCACTTCGTCCCATTTTGTTGCAGAGGGTTCTCGCGACGGCACGCGCGCAAGGGCGTTCGACAGATTTCGACATGCGCGCGCGCGAAACCCGTTTGGTGGCATTTTGTGAAAATCTTGAAAACCTATGGTTCTCTTAAGATTTCGCAAGAGCTCGCGCGTAAACTTTTTTAGCACATCAGTGTTGCGAAACCCTGTTTTTTTTGTAAGCTCGATTGCGAAATCTTTCCGACACCGAAGGTTTTTGAAGGATTTCGGCGTGCGCGCGCGACGACGCGCGCGTGTGTGCACTTCGTGCCGTTTTTTTTGGCAAGGGATTTGCGAACAAGTCTTATGTTAAAGCAAACAATGCCCCCGCGTATTGTTTTTAACACGGGTACCTCAGGGGTAGCGGTCCCGGCCCTCCTGGGATAGTGTGAATTCCTATTTCGGATGGACATGTGGTCATCATCATATATGATTTACATACCCGAAAGGGGGGCGGATAACGCCAGGGGGGGGGTAAAGTTTTTTTTTTATAGAAAGGAGAATCTGCGCGGTGCAACTTATGCAATGCACTCTATGCGGTGCAATCAATGTGGTGCAATTGATGTAGTTCAACATGTGCGACGGTGGCGGCGGCAACGGACGGCGCCGCCCGCAAAAACCGCCACTCGCCCCGAGCGGCGGCGACGGCGACGGCGGCGACGGGCGGCACCGCACGCAAAAGCCGCCACTCGCCCCGAGCGGCGGCGGCGGCGACGGCGACGGCGACGGCGACGGCGACGGCGACGGCCGCGACGGGCGGCACCGTCCGCACACGCCCGCCATTCACCCCGAGATGGTTACGCCAAATACGACCCCCTAAGTGACAGCACGGTTTGGGGAATTTTTGGGAGACGCTTGGAGGTCTGGTTCTCTGCAGCTCCCTGGAGGCCCGCCGAGGCCGCTGGAGGTCCGCTGGAGGGCCTCCACAGGTCCCCCTCCTGCGGAGGCCCCTTGGGACACCAGAGCGCAAGAGCTCAGCGCAGGCCAAAAAGCTGGATCCTCGAGTCGACGTCCTCCTCCTCCTCCTCCTCCTCCTCCTCCTCCTCCTCCTCCTCCTCCTCCCCCTCATCGTCCTCCGCCTCCTCCTCCACGAGGGCTCCAAGCTGAAGTTTTCACCCGCGCAGGCCTGGTCCGAGGCGTGGATTTACACATAACCGCCGCCTGGAGGGTCGATTGTCGGAAACCTCGACGCGCGGTGGATGTGGATACATTCGGGAGCCCTGGGGCCAATTTTTTTCCATGTCCGCTGCCCGCTGTGGGCCCAGGACGTCGGCTTTACAGGCGGTGGATATGGATGTACCCCCCCCCCGCAGGCCTGGGTCGCTCCTGGAGGGGGAGGGAGGGGGGCAGATATGGGGGGAGGAGGAGGACGGGAGGGGGGACGATAATGAGGAATGGGAGGGAGGGAGGGGGTGAGGGTGAATGGGGGGGGTGAGAGGGCAGGAGGAGGAGGAGGAGGAGGAGGAGGAGGAGGAGGAGGAGGATGATGATGAAAAGCAGCCGCAGTTGTTGCTTGTAGCACGCAGTTGTGGTTTCAGCATGCAGCAGACTCGATCCGTAGGCCTTGGGTCAAGCTCGGCACGAGCAGCAGGAAAGAAGCATCTTTTCATTCCGAGCAGATCTTCGCATTGGTAGCGGGAGCGATTGTTTCCTATCGTTCACGAAGTCAGTGGGCAGCGCTCATCGAGTGAGTGGCCGCGGCAGGTCACGGGCACTGACGAGACGGAGAGCACGGGCAGCGAGTCTGTGAGCAGCAGTTGGGATCTCCTGCGCACGATGCCAGAGACAGGGGAACAAGCAGGCGCCGATGGAGGTGGTCTGCAGTTTCGAGGTGATGGTCGAATGCCAGGGGTGAAGCTCGCGGTCCTCAGCAAGGAGTTGGCGAGGAATCCGAGTTCCTATCGCGAGTGGCGGAAGGAGATTGAGATCATCGAGAAGATCTACAAGGTGGCTCCAGCGGACCTCGGACCCTTGGTGTACCTCAGCCTGGAGAAGGGCGATGGACAACCAAGGGAGTTGGTCGAGACGCTCGACCTAGACGTGCTCAGCAGCGAGGTCGGCCTGGGGAAGCTGATGGAGATTCTAGACGAGGAGTTCACCCAGAAGGACTACGAGCGCAGCGAGAAGCACCTCAGGGCGTTCGAGAAGTGCCGCAGAGGCGTTGGAGAAGATGTCGACGACTACATCGCGAGGTTGAAGACGGCCAGGCGCAATCTTAAGGTACACCACCCTGGCACTACGTACTCCGACACCTCATTCGCAAGAGAGCTTTTGCGGAGCTCAGGGCTATCACGAGAAGCCCAGCGGCAGGTACTAGCAGCAGCAGGCGCGGAGTGGAACTCGGAGAAGATCGAAGCGACGATCAAGATGGTCTATGGAGATGTTCACCTAGACGAGAAGCGGCGTGTGGACAAGAGGAACGAGCACCCGAGCAAGCACACGCAGTATCGACAGTTCCCTCCACGGTTTGGACAGCCCACTTCGAAGTTTACTTCAGGCAGCAGTGCGGGAGGAGGAAAACCTTCCGGAGCATCGGGAGGTGGAAAAGGCTGGTTTCGGCGGCCGGTCTGGAATGCCAATTGCGCAGGAGGAATGGACGCAGATGAAGAGTTCAGCCAAGATGAAGATTGCCCTGATTACGAGGGCGAAGACGGTCAGCCACAGGACGCCCTCGTGGCGGAGGAGGCGCCAGACAACCACCAGGAGGACGAGTACGAGTACGGCGAACAGGACTCGGACGCCATGGACGACGAAGAGGAGGTGGTGCTGGACGCGTTCTACCAGGGCTTCAAAGCGAAGAAGAAGCAGTTTGGCCGCGGCAAGGGACGCGGGAAGAACACCACGAGTGGCGGCCGGGGAAAGAAGTCCGGAGTGTGCAACGACTGCCTTCAGCCAGGCCACTGGAAGGGCGACCCAGAGTGCCCGAAGGTGATCGCGGGGATTACGTCTCCGTTCAAGCCTGGCGGCAAGGGCGACGGCAAGAAGGGTTCTTCCTCGGCGAACGTGGCAGCAACGATGGCTACGGACAGTGCGGCGCACATGGAGTTCAAGTGGTTGAACGACGGAGCGGAAGAATTGCCATCTCCCCATCCGGGACCGGTGGATGCCTTCGTGCTGGGTTCGCAGAAAGTCAAGGCGGAGGTGAAGCAAGAGAGCGACAACCTTGGGCTGGATCCCAGGAGGCCTCCGACACCGGGCTCCGAGTTCGAAGACGACTCCTTCGAGAAGGACTCAGACGAATCCGAGGGGGTCTACAAGAGCTGGACCGAGGAGCAGCTCAGTGCGGAGTTGGCAAGGAGGACGCACAAATCGACAGGACCGCGGGAGGAGCTGGTCGGAAGACTCCTCCGATCCAACCTGCACGCGACGTTCGTGGATGAAGAAGCTGACGGATGGCAGGGCGTGGAAAAGAAACCCTCTGGAGCGGCTGGAAGTGCCGATGGCGGCGAGAAGCCAAAGCCCTCAGCGCGGCCGAAGCCTAAACCGACAACAGCGGCTTCGAGGTTCCAGTCTGAGAGGATCCACATCAGCGGCGACGACGTACGCTCGTTGGTCGATCGGTACAGGGCGCGGCTGGACGAGTTCGTGGTGGACTTCACGAACCGCGCGCGCGACCGCCACACGGGGTACGTGACCGACTGCGAGCTGGAGGTGTTCAGGATCCTGACGGCGAAGCAGCTGCAGGATATACTCTTGATGCTCGAGCAGCCTTGCAGCGGCTTAAAGCAGGAGAGGATCGATAGGCTGATATCGTTCATCACCGACCAGGTGGAGAATCCCTGCGAGCACAAGAATGCGGGCTCCGGCGAGATCCTGGACAACGTACGCTGGACAAGCACATCTACCTGGACGTTCGCGATCTGCAAGAACTGCAACCGATGCGTCCAGCGGATCCCGAAGACGAACAACGCCAAGGAAATCAGGGACAAGGCGTGCAGCCGCGAGGACAAGATGGACGCGCTCGTGGTCAATGACGTGTTATTGGACGACATCGGCACTACGGAGCTCATCAACGATAGCGGGTGCAGGCGCAGCGTCGCAGGTCACGAGTGGCACGACAACTTGCAGACCCACCTGAAGAGTTCGGGCCTCCAGCCGGTCAAGAAGGACATCAATGGGGAGTTCAGGTTCGGCGGCGGTGACGTGGCAGTCAGCACGGAGTCGTGCGTCTATCCTGCTGGGATAAATGGCACACGCGGAGTCATTGAGGTGGCTCGAGTGGAAGGACGAACACCACCACTGCTATCGCAGCAGGCGATGCAGGATCTAGGCGTGACCGTCAATTACCGCAAGAAGGTGATGGACATCGAGGAGGCCGGAGTGTTCAAGAAGCCGATCAAACAATCACGGTCGGGACATTTCCTCGTGGACATCGGAGAGTATGGCAACCCGAACGAGTTCCCGGAGTGTTTCCATATCAATGGCAAGATGGACATGACCCCACAGGAGGAGGCCGGCGAATGCGGGTTCAAGGACCTCTCGCGTGTTGGAGTCCTACAGCGAGGTAGGAAGAAGCGGTTGCAGAGGACCACGAGAGGAGTTGCGGATGCGTTGGCTGCAGAGGCGAAGAGATCCGTCCACAAGGACCCACCGACGGTGACGTCGAGATCCAAGAGGTGGAAGTTCCTGGATATATTCTCGTGGACGCTTGCTCTATCGTGCGAGGCGGCGGCGCAAGGGTGGCAGGTCATGCCGCCAATTAGCATCGAGACGGGCTTCGACCTCTACACACGTTCTGGGCGGGCACGAGCCTGGAGGGAGGTCGTCGACAACAAGCCGGACGTGGTGGCTATGGCTTGGCCCTGTGACCCCTGGGCGGTGATGCGCAACTACCAGGCGCACCGCCCGGCGTTCCAGAAGGAGTTGCAGGTGCGACAACAGCAGTCCCGTGGAGCGTTGAGGTTCGTGAAGAGGGTGGCTGACTACCAACGCAAGCGCGGAGCCTACTTCTACGGCGAGAACCCGCTCACAAGCAAGACTTTCCAGGAGGAGCCAATAGTGGAGCTGCTGAAGTCGCACGGCGCGACGGTGGTGGACATGTGCGCGTTCGGGCTCCGACATCCAGACTCGGATTTACCTATTAAGAAGCCATCGCGAATCATCATGTCCACACAGACGATGGCGGACAAGCTCGAACGACGGTGCCCAGGACACCGACAACACGCTAAGATCGAAGGGCGACTGGCTAAGCAAAACATGAGGACGAGCACGTGCGCCGGCGGCTGCGCGAAGGAGTTCGCCGAGGCCGTCATCAGCGTGTTCATGGGGGCGTTGGACATCAGGAATACACGCGACGCCCTTGCGAACGAGGCAAAACGACGACGCATTACCACGCCGACGATGTGAAAACGGAGAATGCCAGCCCCACACGCCCAACAAAAAGAGAAGAGAGTGAGGGTTGTATCTACGACTCCTCCGATTACAATTACTCCACCTATCACCGCACCCACACGTTCACGTTTGGGTAACGACAAGAAGGGCATCATCAAGAAGGTGCGAGCGCCGACGTTTTCACATGGCGGCGCTAGCCAACTACGACGTACAGTTTCATTCGACCAGACGAGGTATGTGACGAAGTTGACGCCCGGCTGGCATGGCAGTGGCGACCTTGTGATGCACGTGGGACAAGGTCGGGTTCAACTATGGTCGAAGAACTACCCTGAGCACACCGTGAGATCAGTTTATGCGGTCAAGAAGACAAGTGACCGTGGCGGGAAGAAGTGGTATTGCGAAGAGTTTTACAAACAGGTGGGCCAAGATGGACCAGAAACCTCGGGCACGCGAGGAGAACTGCGGAAGGTGGTGACGATGCTGAAGAAGGTTCCGCCCGGACTCCGAGGGGCCCCACCTGAAGCCCCACCTGAAGTTCCACTTGAAGTTCTACCTGAAGTTCTACCTGAAGTTCTACCGGAAGTACCCCCAGAAGATCCTGAAGGACAACAACCACCAGAGCCTCAAGAGCAGCAAGTACCTCCGACGACAGCGGAAGAGGACGATAACCCGGAGGACGAGGTGGAACAGGAAGGGGACGTGCCAGAGGAGGCGGACATCACCAGGGGCCCGCTGTATCCAGAGGATCTCCCAGCGGGCGAGATATTCACTACGACGAGAGGCCAACAAGAAGTGGCCCATGTTCCGCCTGAAGTTCGCGCGGAAGTACGACGAGCACACAGGAATCTGGGTCATTGCGGCCGTGAAGCGCTACTACGAGTGATGAGGTTAGGCGGGGCCTCCCAGCTGCACCTGGGCTACGCGAAGGTATGGCAGTGCGAGGTGTGCGCGAGACGAGCAGCTCCAGAGCGACGTCGAGTGGTGTCGAGCCGACAGAGACCCACGTCATTTGGGATCGCGGTCGGGGTGGACACCAAGGAGCTGAAGGACGCGAGTGGAGGCAAGTACCTGGCCCTGAATTGCGTGGATTTCGCGACGAAGTTCTCGTGCCTGATCATGCTGGAAAATCCCTCCAGTGCAGAGGCAGCCAGGATGTTCATGACGAAGTGGTGCGCCTGGGCCAGAGTACCTATTGTGTGCCACTCCGACAACGGCTCGGAGTTCAGGAAGAATTTTGCATCCTACGCGGAGTCGGTGGGAATCACGATGAGAGTGGTGCCCACGGAAAGTCCGTGGCAACACGGGCTGGTCGAGCGCCACGGGGCCGTCAGCAACGACATCGTGCGCGCGATTGTGGACGAGTGCACCATCCAGGGCCCGGCCAAGATGGAGTTAGCCATAGCGGCGGCGAACATCTGTAAGAACCGAAGAGTGGATCCATCAGGATACAGCCCCAGGATGAGAGTTTTCGGTTGTGGAGACAGGTTACCAGGCAGCGTGCTGGACAGCCTCCTCAGCGACGAACAGTACCCAGAGATCGCCGTGCACGACGCGGTGCTCAAGGACTACCAGGTCCAGCGGTCGCAGAAGATACGAGAGGCGGCTCAGGTCGCGCTGGCGAAGCTGGACAACAGTGACAAGTGGAGGAAGGCCATCGTCCACAACTATCGACCCACACCTTCGCCGTGGATGCCCGGAGAGTGCGTGTTCTTCTGGCGAGCGGCAGGTACCTTCAAGCCGCAGGCACGATCTACAAGACGAGCAGACCGTTGGCATGGCCCAGCAGTCATCCTCGGCAGGGAGTGGGGGCGCGAAGGCCAGAACGAAGCGCATTGGCTGGTGTTCAACGGGAACCTCCTGCTGGTGGCACCACAACACATCAGGTCGGCAACCCCGGAGGAGCGCTTGGCGAGCGAGGCCATCGGCAGCATCCTTGAGAACTACAACATGGACCTGAGCGGGATCTCGAGGGGTCAGCATACGTTCGAGGACTTGAGACCGAGCTCGATGGAGAGTACGACGATACCTCCGAATCCTGTTGAAGTGCCAGTGCTGGGAGTTGTCTCCGAACGAGTGGAAGAACCACGACAGACACCTGAGCCCGAAGCTCAGCCATCACCAGCGGGGAGTGTTGGAGCGCCTACGCCACCACCTACACCACTATCGCAGATAGAAGAGGTTGTGCCTCAGGCACCAGTGGTGGAGGCGGTGTTCAACCAAGCCGTCGAGACCCCAGTCCCGGACCTGGACACGGAGACGCTGTACGCGATGAACGACGTGTTCTCGCTGGAGCTCCGTCCCTTTCAGGCAGGCACCAAGGGGGAGGAGCTGGACTCGAGGAAGTTCACGAAGGCGGAGTGGCTTGGGTTCAACAAGAGCATCGCCAAGAACTGGAACCAGCACCTGGAGAACGAGGCCGTCAGGGTGGTCCTGCCCGATGAGGCGGCGAAGGTCGACAAGTCGAGGATCTTCAAGGTGCCCGCGCGCTTCGTGCGTACCCTCAAGGAGGGCCAGCCGAACAGCCGACTTGTGATCCCGGGACATCTCGACCCGGACAACCAGGGCAAGCTTGGCATCAAGCGTGCGAAGCGCATGGCGATTTCGTCAGAAACGGCAGGTACACGGACAGATGCACCAGTGGCGCCCATGGTAGGGCTGATGCTGCTGCTGAACTTGGCGGCGCATTTTGGCTGGGATCTCGGGGCGTTCGACATCGGCTCGGCGTTCCTCACCGGCAAGACAAACACGAGACGGTTATATGTGATGCCTCCCCGAGAAGGGCTACCTGGAGTTCTTGCTGGGAGCTTGGTGGAACTGCTCAAGGGTGTATTCGGACTACGAGAGTCACCTCGCTTATGGTGGGAAAGATTCTCGGAGGTGTTGATCCAGGCCGGATTCCAGCCGCTCAAGACCATGAAAGGAGTTTTTGTCATTAGGAACGACAAAGGCAAGATCGAGGCGGTCCTATGTGTTCACGTGGACGACGGACTCTGGGGCGGTACAGGCGAGCGGTTCGCCAGAGCGAAGGAGATCGTACGCGAGAAGCTCAACGTGACCAAGGAGAAGCAGGGTCAGTTCGAGTTCCTCGGCCGGCGCATCAATCAGCTGCCGGATAAGTCCATAGAGGTCGACCAGCACGAGTACATCGAGAAGATGGAGAAGATCTTCGTGCCGGCATCCAGGAGGATGGACCCCGAGAGCAAGGCGACCGAAGAAGAGCTCTCGAAGTACCGCAGCCTGGGACAACAATTATCGTGGCCCGCGCGGACGACACTACCTAGTTTAGCCTATGACGTCAGTGACCTGCAACAGCGGACGCCAGACTTGACGGTCGGCCAGCTGTGCAAGGCGAACGCGGTGTTGAGCATGGCCAAGGAGATGGTGACGCGTGACGTCAAGCTACGATTTCATCGCGGAGATGGATCGGGACGATTTGGATGTATGTGTGTACACGATGCCTCGTACGACAGACAGCCGAGGAGTGGATCGCAACAAGGATTCATCCTCCTGCTAACCGACGAGAAGTTCGAAGCCAACCAAGTCAACGTGGTGGACTGGTGCTCGAGCAAGATCCATCGTGTGGTAAGATCTACATTGGCAGCGGAGGCGGCCAGTGCGAGCTACGGGTTTGACAGGGCGTGCTTCGTGAGGACGGCGTTGGCAGAGATATTGTACGGCTGGGAATCAGAGAGTGACTGGACGACATTGATGGGCAAGATCCCCAGCCTGTGCGTGACGGACTGCAAGAGCTTCGTCGACCTCTGCCGTAAGGAAGGGAGCATGCCGACGGAGAGGAGGATCGCGTTGGACCTCGCTGATCTTCGAGATCGTTTGGAAGTCGGAGACGGCTTGATATGGACAGACACCCGCCTGATGCTTGCCAACCCCCTGACCAAGCACATGAAGGATCAGAGCTATTTGGAGCATGTCCTCAAGACGGGAGAATACGTCTACCGGTGCAAGTATGAGACCAAGGCCGAGAATCGTGGTGGGGGTGACCCCGGGTGAGTGAGAGGCGTCCTGATGTGAATGCTGCCCTAATAAGGTTTTTCCCTGAACGGGACGCGTGCCTGAACCGCGCAGGCCAGCCTGGCCGCAGGACGCCCAGATGCATGATACAGATTCCATATTGACGACAGCCCGGGTTATAAAGCAAATGGCCCTACGTATCGAGATAGAAGAGGTTGTGTGAAAAGCAGCCGCAGTTGTTGCTTGTAGCACGCAGTTGTGGTTTCAGCATGCAGCAGACTCGATCCGTAGGCCTTGGGTCAAGCTCGGCACGAGCAGCAGGAAAGAAGCATCTTTTCATTCCAAGCAGATCTTCGCAGAGGAGGAGGAGGAGGAGTAGGAGGAGGAGGAGGAGGAGGAGGAGGAGGAGGAGGAGGAGGAGGAGGAGGAGGAGGAGGAGGAGGAGGAGAGGAGGAGGAGGAGGAGGAGGAGAAGGAGGAAAAGGAGGAGGAGGAGGAGGAGGAGGAGGAGGAGGAGGAGGAGGAGGAGGAGGAGGAGGAGGAGGAGGAGGAGGAGGAGGGAGGAGGAGGAGGAGGAGGAGGAGGAGGAGGAGGAGGAGGAGGACGGGGCCCGAGCGCCCGGAGGCCCCGCGCCTGGCGGCTCCGCGATGACTGGCCCGGGCGCTGGAGGCCCAGACCCTTCCGCTCCCGCTCCCGCCGCCGCCGCCGCGGCGGCAGACGCCGTCGCCGTCGCCGTCGTCGTCGTCGCCGTCGCCGTCGGCTTCGCCGCCGCCGCCGCCGCCGTCGTTGTCGCCGTCGTCGTCGTCGTCGTCGTCGTCGTCGTCGTCGTCGTCGTCGTCGGCGTTGACCCCACCGTCGTCGACGCCACCGTCGTCGTCGTCGTCGTCGTCGTCATCGTCGTCGTCGTCGTCGTCGTCGTCGTCGTCGTCGTCGTCGTCGTCGTTAACGTCGTCGTTGTCGTTGTCGTCGTTGTCGTCGTCGTCGTCGTCGTCGTCGTCGTCGTCGTCGTCGTCGTCGACGTCGACTTTGTCGTCGTCGTCGTCGTCGTCGCTTCCGAGGCGGCGGATGACCCTGACGAGAAAGTTACGCTGGGCGTTCGATCATTTTTTTGTCCCCTCTGATTTGGGCTTCTGGGGCAGTTTCTAGGCCCAGTGACATTCACACCAAGACCAGCGGCGAAGGACCAGTACTGCGGAGGGGTCTCGAGGGCTCCAGGGGCCGCGTTGTGAGAAAACATGGCGCCCGAGGCCCAGGAAAGCCGATGGCGAGTTCGATCGCCGCGTCCTCCTCGTCCCGAACAGATTGGGCCTCTGGAGCCCTGGCCCAGGAACCACGGAAGAGCGACCCGCTGGGCGAGATCGGCACGGCTGGTGGGGTCCAGAGTTCCTGAGCCCCACATGCTGAAAGCTTAGGCGTCGCAGGGACGGTCAGGAAGGGTTGCTTAGCGTGTCGCGCCGCTGGTTTTGGCCTACCACGCTTCGGCGCGACACGCTAACCATTTCCCAGTTCACGAACATCAGCGTCCCGAGCCTTTCCCAGCCTCCCGCCCCGCGGAGCGGAGCGACACGCTATCCGCTCGCATGGCATCGCGTGTCGCCAGCCGCCGCCGCGACACGCTAAGCGTCAGCTCCTGACCGTATCGCCATCCGAGTCCACCCCGTCCTCTTCCGCATCCGCGCTTTTCCCTCCAGAGCCCTTCGGGTTCAAGGCTCGGGACATAGCCGCCGCAGCTCGGGACCCTTCTCGGGCGTGGCGCCGGTTGCCTGGCCCAGCCGCCGTGGCAGACCGGCCACGGCCAGGGGAGGCGTGGCCGTGGCCCCTGCCCCATGGGGGGCTCCAACGGCTTCGACGTCCCTCTCGAGGGATCGTCCTGGCCCTGGGTCGGGAGCACAGCCGCCCTGGCCGTGGCTGGTCGGCGCCGGACTGCAGGCCTGGCAGCCGCAGGGTGGGGATCTGGTCGGTCGTGGCGCCGGCCCACGGGCCTCAGGAACGATGGGCGTGGCGGGCGCAGACCCCGACGCGGAGGGTGCCCCGCTGGCGGCCAGCGCCTCGGCAGATCCGGGGGACGACATGTCCTCGGCGCGGGTCTCGCTCGCAGCGGCGTCGCACCTGCCCCCGCTCGGCGGGCCCGCACGGGCCGACGCGGCGCCCGCGGCCTGCGCCCTGCCGCCGCGCTTCGAGGGAGGGGCGGGGGGGGACCAGCCGGACCTCGAGAGCCCGCAGAACTGGTGCACGCTGCAGGAGCCCGTGACCGACACCATCATGAGGTCCACGCCGGGGGCCATCTCCACATCCACCGAGTTAGAGACAACCTCGTCCTCCTCCTCCTCCTCCTTCTCCTCCTCGTCCTCCTCCTACGTACCCCCCCAGGATCTCGGAGAGCGTCTTCCCGCCCCATGGGGGCGGGACGGTATATCCACATCCAGCGCCCCGCGAGGTCCTCGGGGGCAGGTCTCCAGATCGGTGGGTGTGGACGAGCCCCCGGCGTGGACGAGGGACGTCAGGTCCATCGGCGAGAAGCTGATGTACGTGCTGATGCCGATCCAGGCCGTCGACCGGGGCCGGAAGCTGAAGGACTGGGACCTCTGGGGCCCGCTGCTGCTGTGCCTGGGCCTGGGGCTCATCCTCGCCGTGCAGGCCGACAGCCAGGAGCAGGCGAGCTACGCCTTCGCGGACGTCTTCGTCACCATCTGGGTGGGCTCCGCCGTCGTCACCTTCAACGCCCAGCTCCTCCATGGCAAGGTGTCGTTCTTCCAGACCGTATGCGTCTTGGGCTACTGCATTTTCCCGCTGGTCATCGCGGCATTTCTGGCGATGGTGCTGCGGATTAGGTCGCTCAAGGCCGTCTTCGTTGCCATAGGTCTCGCCTGGGCGGCCAAGGCTTCGGCGGGCTTCGTCTCCGAGCTGGTGCCGACGGAGAGGAGACTGCTCGGCCTGTATCCGGTCACCGGGGGATGCCCCACCCGTCCGCCCGCGCCGCTCCAGGCCATTCTCAGCTTGGGCCTGCGGTGGGCGCGTTCGTGATCTCCCGTCCGGGCCATCTCCACGGGCCCCGGGCCCCAGGTCGGGCCCGACGAGCATCGGTGGCCTCCGTCGCCGTGCCTTCGTGACGACGTGGGCCCCCTGAGCTCTCGGCCCCTCCAGGGCCGCGCTTCGCCCGCCGGGTCGTCTCGTGATGGGCCCTGGGCGCCAGTCGGGACGATCGAGATGGGTACGGAGAGAAAGGGTGCAGTGCCCGCTGTGCATTTTGGACATGGCTCGCTGTCCGCGCCGCCGCGGACGTTGCTCGCTGAAGACAGACAGCCGCCAGCGCAGCAGCGGCCGCTGTCGGTTTTGCACAACATGTGCTGTTAGGCATTGTACCCATTTTTTCCGTACCCATGTCGGGCGTCCAAGCAGGATGGGCCCGACCAGGTGAGGAGGGAGACTGGGAGAAGGAGGGGTGGGAGAGCGGGGGGAGAGAGAGGAAGAGGAATAAGGAGGTGGTGGGGAGGGGGGAGGAGAAGGGGGAGGCGGGGGAGGAAGAAAAGGAGGAATAAGAGGAGTGAAGGGACGGGGCAGGAGGATGACGAGGGGACCTCAAACGTCGTGCCTTCTTTGACGACGTGAGCCCTCCCGAGCTCTCGGCCCCTCCCAGGCCGCTCCTTCGCCCGCTGGGCCGTCTCTCGTGATGGGCCCTGGGCGCCAGGAAGCGGCCCATGGGGTGCGCAGGTCAAGAGAGGGGCGCCCGTGGTGATTTCTCCTCGTCCTCCTCCCCATCCCCCTCCCCCTCCGCCTTCTCCTCCTCCTCCTCCTCCTCCTCCTCCTCCTCCTCCTCCTCCTCCTCCTCCTCCTCCTCCTCCTCCCCTGGCAGGTCCTCTAAAACTTTTTCCAGAAACGGCTGGGGCAAGGTCCACCGCTGGGACCAATCGGGCTGGACTTCCCGGTTTAACCCGGCGGGGACGCGGGACCCCAAAATCATCTGGAATTTAGCGGACGAATTTTTGCGCAGTCTCGGCTGCAGAGACAGACTTGGAGAGGCTTGCCCCTGAGAGCTTGTGATACCGGGGAGTCTCTGCCTCCAACGGGCGTGTCATCATCATCATCATCATCATCATCATCATCATCATCATCATCATCATCATCATCATCATCATCATCATCATCATCATCATCATCATCATCATCATCATCATCATCATCATCATCATCATCATCATCATCATCATCATCATCCATCATCATCATCATCATCATCATCATCATCATCATCATATCATCATCATCATTATCATTATCATTATCATTATCATTATCATTATCATTATCATTATCATTATCATTATCATTATCCATTATCATTATCATTATCATTATCATTATCATTATCATTATCATTATCATTATGCATTATCATTATCATTATCATTATCATATCATTATCATTATCATTATCATTATCATTATCATTATCATTATCATTATCATTATCATTATCATTATCATTATCATTATCATTATCATTATCATTATCATTATATTATCATTATCATTATCATTATCATTATCATTATCATTATCATTATCATTATCATTATCATCATTATCATCATTATCATTATCATCATCATCATCATCATCATCATCATCATCATCATCATCATCATCATCCACCTCCTCCTCCTCCTCTTCCTCCTCCTCCTCCTCCTCCTCCTCCTCCTCCTCCTCCTCCTCCCCCAGGTCATGCTCTTCTACGCCGCCATAGCGTGGATGATCCTGCTAGCGTGAGGGCGGCCTGTGGGGCGGCCGCCCGCTGCGGCGCGCCTCGAATTCGCGCGCGCGCGAGGCCCGCGCGGGCGTGCCAGCGGGAGGGGCGCCGGCGGGCGGAGTGGTCGAGGGGACCGACGGGGGCTTGATACAGACGGAGGCGGTGACTACGGTGGGGGCGTTCGCTAAGGAATGTGCTCAGGAGGCTGCAGACCCTGGAGGATTCCTTATCTGATGAGGGCAGCGGCGATATCCATGGGCGATAGGATTTCCACAGGGTTCCAGACCCTGGGTTCCTTATCGAAGGGTTCCTTGTCCAATGCCCCCACCGCAGCGACTACCACCAGCTCCTGCTTTCGAAGAAGAAGAAGAAGTAGAAACGGTATAAACATAAACCGTTTGGCGCTCCGCGCGGAAATTCTTGGATCCGCGCTAAGCCCCCCTGCGGCGCCTCCAGCGCCGCCCCTGGCGCGCCCCGCGCGCCAGGGAGGGGGTCCAGCGCGGATCCAAGAATGTCCGCGCGGAGCGCCAACAGTTTATGTTTTATGGTGTTTTTTATTCTTCTATGTTTCTGTTTTGCGCAGGGATCACTGTCGGCTTCGCAGCGAGCGTTGCCCACTTGCGACGAGCATCGGCTGCCCAGCAGGGCTCGCTGTCGCTTTTGGGCAACATCTCCTGTTGGAGATCGTACCCACCGTTGCTGTTCCCATGTCTGGTGTGTCAAGAGGGGAAGTGGAAGGCTTCGGTTTACACACAGGCAGCCCCCAGAGGTACCATGAAGCTGGGTACACATGACGGGCCTGGCCTGGGCAAGGCCTCGATGCATCCAGCGCTCGGCACTCGTGTGGCTTGGTAAACTGGCCCTGCGCATGCGAGTCCAGCTCGTTGCCTCCGCATGCTCCGCATGCCACTCCAGCCGTGTGTGTGCGTGTGTGTGTGTGTGTGTGTGTGTGTGTGTGTGTGTGTTTTCCAGCTTCGCAGCCCTGGTTGGAGTAGGAGCACGAGTCAAGTTGTCCAGGTCGAACGAGTCAGCGGGGCCCGTCCATTCTCACCCTCCCTCCCATGACGTCAGGACCAATCGTGGCAACATTTGGTATTGGGACTGGAACGCGCTCTCACCTGGCGAGCGGACTGCGCTCGCGCGTGGTCCCACTTTCGACGACCTGGCATGGGCGGGGTTGGAGCTTCAGAAAATCCATGCGCGGCGCTGCAGCGAGAGCACCATTTGGCCCTCTCTCGGGCGGCGAAACTTCCAATACTCGCGTTCACGACGAAGAATACGCCGCGCCAGAGCAGCACTGCCATTTTCGCACACAGAAGCCACGAACTGACGCGGCGCTTGGACATCATTTTCCTGGAAAGGTCGTCGGCCCAGAGTTCTCTTGTAGGTATAACACTGCCCCCAAGTGCACGGCTCAAGGGGGTCGGTGGATTTCCGCTCGACTTGAAGAACTCTTTTCTACTGGCTGCCTGCAGCGCTGCAGTGCGAAACTTGGTATCTGTATGCCAGGCGGCCTCGTCTTCGGACCCCCAGTGGGGCACCGAGCGGCGCGACAGAAGCTGCAGCTTCTGCGTGTCCCTCGAGGAAGGTATACCCCCCATGCTGGATCCTCGATGAATAGCGGGGTCCGCAGGCCCCTGCTTCCTCTTGCAAAAAAAAGGGTGCGGAGCGTTTGCGCAGAATCTCTTAAGGACCGCGTGAAGATTTACATATAATACTGCAAGACAATTTGCGGTGTCTGCCCCGTCCATCCTGTTCTCGCCTATCTCTCCCCTCTCTCTTCCATTAATCCAGCTTTCTCGGTGCGCGAGTTTGCGTGGTGACTCACGGAGCTGTGGCACGAGCATTGGGGGCCCGAGATTCGGCCACGTTCGCGGGACAGGCCTGCTGCGGTGCCGTGACGAAGCAAGGTGCAGTTTCGCTGCACGGGCCAAGGTTTTGCGCGTTGGTTCGCCTATCGCAGGTTGGCCCTCGCGTCATTCCCGATTTGCCTCCTGCATGTGGTTGGGCCGCCTTGGCACGTTCGCCGAATGGGAAGCATGGGAATAAGCAGATCTTGTGCGTGCCCGCTCGAGGATGGCTTGCCCCGCTCTCAGAATCCTTTGCAAATGGCACCAGTCAGAGGCACCAGGAGGCCCAGGAATGCACCTTGGATGCCCTGGGAGCGGGAGTCCTGCGTATTTTGCAGAGGACAGTGGCCCTGGGAGCGCTGGCGCAGCGCAATTTACAAGAGTTCCCAGCCTTGGGAGCGCGGACGCAGTGTAGTTTACAAGAGATCCTCGGCGTAGGAGCGCGGACGCAGTGTAGTTCACGAGGGATCTTGGCCATGTGAGTGCGGGCGCAACGTAGCCGGACGCAGGGAGTCCTGGCCCTGGGAGCGCGGACGGAGAATAATATACAAGGGACTGTAGCCCTGGGAGCGCGGATACAGCGTAATTTTTACAAGGGACCGTGGCTCTTGGAGCGCGAGCGCAGCGCAACTTAAGAGGGATCGTGGCCCCTGGGAGCCGACATCCAGCGTACTTGTGTACGGATTGTGGCGGTGAGAGCGGGAATTCGGCGGAGAAGACTACAGAGCAGGATGGGTCGTCCCTTGTCTTGTCCCCTGGCACGTTCCGTGGCACGTCCCCTGGCTTGCGCGTCCCATGGTACGTCTGCGGCGCGTCCCCTGGCACGTTTCCGTGGCGCATCCCATGGCAGGTCACTCGGCACGTTCCTTGCCGTGTCCCCTGGCGCCCCCATTGTCACAAACCCTGGCGCGTCCACTGCCACGTCCCCAGTCACGTCCACTGGCGTGTCCCGTGGGACGTTCCCTGGCTCGTCCCTGGCTCGTCTTCTGGTGTTTCCCCTGCCCGTTCCGTGGCGCATCCCTTGCCACGTCCCCTGGCGCGTCCCTTTGGACGTCCCCGGGCGAGACGTCCGTGGCGCGACCCCCGGCGCGTCCCTTGCCATTTCCCCTGGTGCGTCCTCTGGCGCGTCCCCCGGGACGCGCCATGGCACGCCCCCTGGCACGCCTCTTGGCGCGTCACGTAGCATGTTCCCTGGCTCGTCCTCTGGCGCGTTGGCGCGTTCCTTGGTTTGTCCTCTGGCGTTTCCCCTGCCCGTTCCGTGGCACGTCCCCTGGCGCGTGCCCTGGCGCGTCCCCTGGCATGACGTC
>CAUYUJ010014758.1:171121-175653 GCA_963575745.1 Prorocentrum cordatum | reverse complement strand
AGGTGGAGGAGGAGGACGAGGATGAAGAGGAGGAGGAGGAGGCGGAGGAGGAGGCGGAGGCGGAAGCGGCGGCTTCGTCGGCGGCGTCGTCGGCGGCGTCGGCGGCGGCGGAGAAGGAGTAGGAGGAGGAGGAGGAGGAGGAGGAGGAGGAGGAGGAGGAGGAGGAGGAGGAGGAGGAGGATAAGGAGGAGCAGAGGAAGGACGATGTGGAGGGGCGCCCCTGGCGGGAAGAGCTCTTGGCGTAGACTCCGCGCTGTGTGAAGCCGCCTGGGCTGGGCGCCGGGGCGGCGCGTTCCAGGCGCCCGGGGCGTTCTCTCTCTCGCTCTTTCTCGCTCCGCAGCTCCTCCTCGCTCCTTCTCGCTCCTCGCTCCTTCTCGCTCCTCACTGGCTCGCTCCTCGCTCCTCCTCGCTCCTCTTCCTTTTCCTCCTCGCCCTTCTTCGCTCTTCCTCCTCCTCCTCCTCGTCCTCCTTCTCCTTCCCTCTCCTCCTTGTTCTCTTTCCTCCGCCTTCCTCCTCCTCCTCCCCCTCCCCTCCTCCCCTCCTCCTCCCCTCCTCCTCCTCCTCCTCCTCTCCTCCTCCTCCTCCTCCGCCTTCCTCCTCCTCGTCTTCCTCTTCTGCTTCTGTTGCTGCTCCTCCTCCTCCTCCTCCTTTCTGTCCTCTTCGTCCTCCTTGCCGTCCTCCTCCTCTCTCTCGCTCCTCCTTCCTCTCCCTCGGGCCCGGACCGTGCCCGCAGGGCCACCGCGGAGAGAAAGGTGCAGCGCCCCCTCCTCCTCATTCCCACCCCCCTGCCGCCGCTGCCGCTACTCCGCCCGCTCTCGCCCGAGGGGCTGGGGAGGCACCGAGGCCTGGCGGCGGCGCCGCCGCTGCTCCTCTCGCCAGGCGCCCGGGGCAAGGCGAGGTGCCCATGGGCTGCCGCCACCCCTGCTGCTCGACGATCGGCAGGCGGTCGGCACGGCGATCGCTCCTCTCCGGTGGTAGGGCTTCGGCTCAGGTTTTTTGTTCGGCAGGGCCGTGCTGACTCCGGCCCCTCGACTGGAAGGGACCGGTGTTTTTTGTTTTGTATGGCAGACAACGTGGTGAGGTCCCCTGTTCGATCGCAAAGGTGTGGTTCGCGCTTGCCCGCTCGAGGACAATGTGTGCTTTCACATCGGATCCGCGATGAATAACAAGGTCCGCTGATTCAATTTTTCCCTCGTGAAATAGAAGGATGCGGAGCGTTTTGTGCAGATTTCTCGTGAGGGGCTCGTTGGAATTATCGGAGGTTGAGGGGTGAGTCCGACGTGAAAAGGAGACCCCCCCTACCGGGAAATAGATTTCGGTTTCGGGTTCGTGTCGTGCGTGCCGTGCGTGCGTGCGCGCGAGGCGAAGCTGCGTGGGCGGGCGAGAGGAAGTCGTCCTGTGGCTGGGCCGCGGCCGGACCAAATGTAACTCCTCCGGCGGCCGGTGCCCCGCGGTGTCCCGCCAGTATCCCGCGGGTGTCCCGAAATCCTCCTGTGGCTGGGCCGCGGCCGGACCAAACGTAACTCCTCCGGCGGCCGGTGCCCCGCGGTGTCCCGCCGGTGTCCCGCGGGTGTCTCGAAATCCTCCTGTGGCTGGGCCGCGGCCGGGTCGAATTATTCTTCTCCGGCGGCCGGTGGCCCGCGGTGTCCCGCCGGTGTCCCGTTGAGTGAGATCGATAGTGATATCGATAGTGAGATCGATGTGGTGTCCCGAGGTGTCCCGTGGTGTCCCGTGGTGCCCTATGGTGTCCCGTTGAGTGAGGTCGATAGTGAGATCGATAGTGAGACCGATAGTGAGATCGAGAGATGTCCCGCGGTGTCCCGTGGTGTCCCGTGGTGTCCCGTTGAGTGAGATCGATAGTGAGACCGATTGAGTCAGATGTTGGTTCTCCCCCCTTTCCACCCCCCCCATAACCTCCATATCACCCGAAGGGTGGTCGTATAGGTGGAGAAAATGGGGCACGTAAGTTTGCGCGTGCCCGCTCGAGGATGGCGTGCCCCCCGCTGAGAGCCCTTCCAAAAATGATTGGTTTCGGAGGCACCAGAAGGCCCAGGAAGCCCCTGGATGTTGGGATCTGGAGTCCTGAGTATTTTGCTAGGGATCGTTGCGCCGGGAGCGCGGGGGCAACATAATTAACGAGGGATCGTGGCCCAGGGAGCGCGGACGCAGCGTAATTTCCAACGATCGTGGCCCTGGGAGCGCGACTCCAGTATGATTCGTGATGGGTCGTGGTCCTGGGAGCGCGGACGCAGCGTAATTTTCGAGGGATCGTGGCGCTGGAAGCGCAGACGCAGGATCATTTACGAAGGATCGTGGCCATGGAGCGCGGACGCAGCGCTATTTACTAGGAGTCGTGGCCCTCTGAGCGCGGACGTGCAATAGTTTACAAGGCATCCTGGCCGTGGTAGGGCGAAGTTGAGGTAATTTACGCGGGATCGTGGCCCTGGGAGCGCGCATCGTGTGTAATTTTCAATGGGTTTTGGCGCTGGGAACGCGGACCCAGTGCACAGTCAACCTGCGTAGTAAGGATGGGCAACCTTCTGGAGGGTACCCTTGCATCCTTGCCCCTTCTGCCCATCCTCAGCGACTCTCGCTGGCCAACCTCGTTCGAGAAAGCGCGAACGTGGTCCTCCGAGGCCCTTGCATCCTCACCGCGCATCCTTATTGTACGGGTTGACTGTAGCCTCGGAGGGTTCGTGGCGCTAGAGTTAAGTCGGGCCTGTCCCTCTACAGGAGGAATATTCAAAAATAGAAAAAAATAGGCTGGGGACGATTTTTTGACCATTTTTGAATACTTTAGGGCATTTTTGCATATTTTTGATTGTTCGTCCAAAGTCCCCCTGTAGGGGGACAGGCCCGACCTAACGCTAGAGATTCGGATCCAGCGTACTTTGCATGGGGTCGTGGCTCTTGGCGCGTGGGCCCCGTGAACTCTGCGAGGGGTGGCCCTCGGAACGCGGGTCCAGCGGAGAAGACTTGTAGAGCAGGGTGGGCCGTCCCCTGGCTTGCCTCCTGGCGCGTTCCGTGGCACGTTCCTTGGCGCGTCCACTGGCACGTCCCCTGGATTGCGCGTCCTCCGGCACTGTCCGTGGCGCATCCCATGACACGTCCCTCGGCACGTTGCCCCCGTCCCCTGGTGCGTCCACTTTCGTGTCCCCTGGCACGTTCAGTGGCGTGTCCCGTGGCACGTCCCCCTGGCTCGTCTTTGGCGCATTCCTTGGCTCGTCCTCCGGCGCTTTCCCTGCCAGTTCCGTGACGCGTCCCCTGGCACGTTCCTTGCCGCGTCCTCTGGCGCGTCCCCTTGCACGTCCCTTGGTACGTCCCCTCGCATGAACTTCCCAGGCACGCCGCCTGGCACGCGTCTTGGCAGGTCCCGTGGCAGGTCCATGACATGTCCGTGGCACGTCCTCTGGTAAGTCCCCTGACACGTTTCGTGGCGCATCCTCTGGAGCGTCCCTGGCACATCCGGTGGCGTGTCCATGTGCCCTGCTCTCCCTGTTGGTTCGTCCCGTGTCGGAACTGAATCGGATCGTCTCGAGCTTGGGCGAGCCATGCTTTCTGGCAGTTCGAGCTGAATCACCATATTGATTTCAGTCAAGATACGGACGCCAAAGACGACCGCACCCACGGCGCAGTACAGCACAGTACGGTCTGGAACAACACAGTTCAGCACAGCCCGGCACAGCTCAGCGCACCGCAGCACAGCCCCGAGCACGGCACCGTCACAGTGGCTATCACCAGCATTGCCACTGTTCACTGCACAGGCTAGGACAG
Organism: Prorocentrum cordatum; assembly: GCA_963575745.1. NCBI lineage: Eukaryota > Dinophyceae > Prorocentrales > Prorocentraceae > Prorocentrum > Prorocentrum cordatum. The sequence goes on along the minus strand of CAUYUJ010014758.1, from coordinate 171,879 downwards.
TTCTACATCGTTTTCGGGGCTCGTGGGTCGACCATGCTTTGCTTCAAGTCGGGCACGTCCCCCTACATGAGGAGTGCTCAGAAATACCCATGGAACAGTCTGGGGACGATTTTTGATCCTTTTTGATTCAGGAGGGGAAAAAACACACAGACACAAGTAATCGCCGATTCCTCAGAAAATATCGGAAAATATGGGAAGTGAGGGGGAAGACAAAAATCCAGAAAATATTGGAAAATATGGTGAATCCGGTTAGTTGTGTGTATTTATTTGTGTGTCCCAGGGCCCCTTCATTGATTTTGGAGCATTTCTTTACTTGTGCTCTTCGATGGCTCGGGGGCCCCGCTGGAGCTCAGGGGCGCCCCACGGCGTGCAGGCTCGGCCGCACGCGGCGCAGCGGCGGCAGCCCGTGCGGCCGAGCTCCAGCGTCTTCGCGGCGCCGCGGCTGGCGTCCGGGGGGGGGGGGGCGCAGGGCTCCCTTCGGTTCCTCCGATTCGATGCGATTCGATTTCGGTTGCCTCCGATTCCGACTCGACTCGACCTCGGATTCCCCTTCGGGCTCCGATTTCTCGATGTGGAGGCCTGCTTGCCAGTCGATTTCCGCCCACTCGGCTTTTCCCGACTCGGCTGCCGATTTCTGCCGATCCGATTCATGCCGATTGCCGATCCGACCAATCGATTCGATTCTGGGGTCTCCTGGGGGGGGGGACCGTGCTGGTCTCGGCCAGATCTTCGGCGACGAGCGCGGGGGGGACAGTGAG
>CAUYUJ010014758.1:156121-166121 GCA_963575745.1 Prorocentrum cordatum | reverse complement strand
CGTCGCCGCTGTCCGCAGATCGCCGCCGTGGCTGTCGTCGTCGTCGTCGTCGTCGTCGTCGTCGTCGTCGTCGTCGTCGTCGTCGTCGTCGGCGTCTGCGTCGGCGTCGGCGTCGGCGTCGGCGTCGGCGGCGGCGTCGGCGTCGGCGTCGGCGTCTGCGTCGGCGGCCTCAGGCGCGGCTTCAGGGCGCCAGAGCTCGACGGCGCGCACTGGGGGGTGACGCCAAGGCGGCGGCGCCAAGGGGGCTTCTCAGAAGAGCTCGGAGCCTTCCAAGAAACCTTCTTGGAAGCCTCGGATCCCTTCCGAGAAGCACGACGCCTTCTTCGAAGGCCACCCCGTCGCCCCACCCCCCTGTGCACGGCGCCAGAGAGCACTCTGGCGGCAAGGAACTCGGAGTATCGAGGACGCGTGGCCGTTGGATCCTCTTTTGGGCTTCTGGCGGCGATGCTTCGTAAATTAGGCTGCGCACGTGCTCCCAAGGCCACGATCCCTCATAAATGCGCCCCCGCTCCCTCGGCGACGATCCCTGGCAAACTGTGCAGGGCCCCCGCTTCCAGGGCACCCAGGGGCGCCCAGAGGCTTCCTGGGCCTTCTTGGGGTCTCCGTAATACCCATCCGTCTGTGGTGGGTACTGAGCGCGGGGGGCGCCGTTCTCGGGCGGGCACGCGCGAGAACACGAGAACAGTTTTTTGTTTTTGGTTTGTGTGTGTGTGTGAGTGTGAGTGTATGTGTGCGTGAGTGTGTGTGTGTGTGTGTGGTGTGTGTGTGTGTGTGTGTGTGTGTGTGAGTGTGAGTGTGAGTGTATGTGTATGTGTGCGTGAGTGTGTGTGTGTGTGTGTGTGTGTGTGTGCGTGTGTGTGCGTGTGTGTGTGTGTGGTGTGTGTGTGTGTGTGTGTGTGTGTGTGTGTGTGTGCGTGAGTGTGTGTGTGTGTTGTGTGTGTGTGTGTGTGTGTGTGTGTGTGTGTGTGTGTGTGTGTGTGTGTATGTGTTTGTTTTCGTGCAAGTTGTGTGACAATTATTCACGTTGGTGTATCCCCACCAGCCGAGCCGTGGTTTCTGCCCTTCCGTCCCTTCATTGTCTCTCGTCGCCATCTCCTTTTCTTCTCTGTTGTTCGTTCGCTGTATCTCGTCGCCTCGCTCTCTTCCCTTGTTTTTTTTGTTCGCCCTCGCCCCTGCCGCGCTGCCCCTCTGCTCCGCTAGGTAGTTCTCGCCACCGTTGTGGCCCTTTTCCTGTGCCCCGCCTGCGACACCATTGGTTTGCGTTCTTTACACGACTTCCTGACGCCGTGCGGGTGCCCGCTCGCGGTCGCGACCAAAAAAATATCCCCACCAGCCCGTCCACTGGATCCATAGCTGGATGTTCGAAGTGCGTGGCAGATCGCTAGTGCTCCGAGCATCTAGGTCCATAGGTTGTCATTGGTTATACATGTTGCCTACCTTTCTAAATGTAGATGTTCGACTCGCTAGCAGTGTGGAGCTCCGGACCTGAGTATTTAGATCTGCAGCGGCTCATGGATGGGTCCCTAAATCTGAGCAGCTACATGTGGAGACACAGTGGCAGCGTGTAGCTCCTGAGCGTTTTTTCATGCAGCACCACGCACGGATTCCTACATTTAGATTGTATCAGCCGCTCCACCCGAAAGCAACACGCAGTAGTTATCAAAAGCTGATTGCGTAGGTCATACAAAGTCTTCAGAAACATCATATACAACTGACTGATGTGGGGTTGAACGTGTGAGTGCAATCAGTCGTCCATTTTCAATCCAATCTTTTGTAGGGTTGTCCAAGTGGGGTGGGGGGAGGTTTCAAGACACCGTGCCGACTGTCCGACGATCGCCCCGCGTCACGCGTGAGCACAAGAGTGTTCAGATCCGGCTCGGCGCCTGCGTCCCCCTCTCGCAGCACCATGTACTTCAGGCCGGATCCGGTCGTTGCAGGCTCAGGATCCAGGAATTGGTGCCCCTGGCTCACGGCGGACACGGCGGCCACAGGCGTGGATAGGAGGCGGAAGGCCATGGTGTGTGGGTTCTTCTTAGAAGGGGAATTGCTGTCGAAGAGCCTGGAATAGCATATTCTTTTTCATGTCTTCGAGAGTTTGATCGCTTAGGTCAGCTGCAGGGGAAGAGGGTGAACGAGAGGTGGCCAGGTGGGAAGTAATCGGTCAGGATTCAGAGAGTGATCGAGATAATCAATAAGTTGTTGGAGACGTGCAACTCTCTAAGATGGAAGTTTGTGTAGCAAACATATAACAGGCGGCACGATAATAACAGCGTTTAGAAGCGGCATGAACACAACAGCGCGCAAACGTCCGAATAGTTGGTGCAGCAGCGGGAGAGACAGCAAGGCTGGAACATCTGAAAACACGGGTTCTGAGAACCAGCATGATTACAAAGGCTGTGTCGCACAACGTGTTTCGGCGGAGATTGGAAAACATCCTTATGCCAATTCTTCACGCTTCGCATACCAGAAGGACCGCAGTGCCGAGCACGAGGTCAAAGTCAGCAACATTATCCCGACACCTCTTCGGATGACGACAGTTCGAGCCCAGGTGCCCAACCCCAGCAGCGACAACACACTGTTTCAGCTGCTCCTGCCGGCCACCGGCAGCGATGACCCAGGGCAGTTCGGCAACACTAATCCCAAGTGCCGTCCCATTGACGACCGGTTCGGCACTGGCGCCATTAAGTCTGGGTCCTGCTCCGCCATCTGCGACAGCTACAGCGGGGAGCCGGTCAAGTATACGTGGGAACCAGGCCACCCCGCGCGCCCCGTTCATTTGTCTGGAAGCCCGGCTCCAGCTTGGGATGTGACGACCGATGCGGCCTCCCCGAGTGGGATGGAGTGCTGGGCTGGCTCCTCCTGGAACGCTTCCTGGTGCTGCCGCATCCGCCTGGTGCATATCTGGGACATCGCGCCCAGTGTCCTCAAGGTTACTCTGGACAGGGACTCTGTCCGCATGTGCCCTCCCTCACCAACGAAATGGCCCCCCAGGCCCAGACCTACTGTCGAGGACGGCCTGCGTGGCGAGCTTGGCCTCGCGCGGGCTGTGGCAAGGCAGGACGAGGTGACGCCACCCGGGTTTCGCTGCCCCGACCGTTCTGACACCAGTAGGTGCGAACACATCCTCAGCATCCGGCCGCGTTTCCCCCCGCCAGCGTGCCCCCCCCTGAATCACCGTGATGTCGAGACCTATCTCGCAGCAGCGAGCGACCAATGTGGGACGGAAGCGGCCTCTCCCCTGGCACTGGCAAGGCATGTCCGCTGTCTGGACCCAGCCTCAGACGACGCCTGGATCGCCTTTTCCACTCAGGAGGGCCCCAAACCGGACGATTGGAGTGACAGCGCCTGGGGGCGCAGCCTGGCCTGTGCCTGCATCCGTTCGTTTTGCACCAGCACATTTGCCGACGACGGATTCCCGCCTGGCACGCACCACTTGGGATGGCGAGAGATGGGCGGCCGTTTGCCTGGTACGTCGCTTTGCCCAAAAGGTTCTGATAGGACAATCCTGGAGGCTCCATGCTCAGAGGGGCGCTCCGCTCAAGGACGCCGACCCCGTCCACCACAGCATTAGCACCCTCGTGCACTGGCTGGCAATCCTCGAACCTGACCTGCTAACGGACGACGTCCTGTCGGACGGGGAGATAGGCGGAAACGACATAGACCCAACAGCAGCGCCGTCCGGCGCGGCCAAGCTCGCGCAGGCGCGCGCAGGCCAGAGCAGAAGAAGGGGAGACCACGGACACATCGATTGGCGACCCAGGGGACTCCCATCCTCTCAGCCCCCGGGGGAAGACGGAACGTCTCGCCAGGCTCCAGACTCAGACCCTGACTGGACTTGGGGGCCAGAAACCGAGGCACCACAGACGAGCCCGGAGCCCCAGCGGACGACGACCCCATCCCCTCATCTACCGACGAGGAGGCCAGCTACGAGTCCACTTCCCGCGCCGTGACCCTCTGCGCTGCCGCGCCGGCCAGCAGCGACCACGACGCCGCTGACACGCGGAAGCCGCTGGCACCCCCCGACTCTTGGTTGAAACAATTGTCAGCAGTGACCCGGCGCGGGAAACCTTGGGCGCGCACAGAGGGAAACGGAAAGGGGCGCGACTGAGGATGGAGCCCCCGCGACCATGCCAAGCGGCATGCGGACTGCGCGCGGAGCCCTAACAGCACGGATCCACGTGGTCAAGCTACAATTCGTTGGCATATGGGCCCCAGGGACAGGGCCACGCAGCACGCGCGACCCCTAGCGGCCAAGGTGTTGGTGTGTGGGTGCGAGGAGTCTGGCGCGATGTGGCCGCCAACCCCCTCGCGCCAATCGACATGCCGCACTCGTGGTGGCAGCCAGATGTATAAGACGCCCGCGCACCTTGTTGAGGCACAAGGTGCGGCCGAGAGCAGCCCTGCCTTCGTCGAAAGGATGCAATCCGAGCTCGGAGCCGCATTCAACAGGGTCTGGCACAGATGGGCCGAGCGGGGGAGGGCTGGCGGCAGCACCGAGTGCCGCTCCGACGGCATCTCCGACAGAGGCTCCCGCAGGGGCCTTCACTGTGCCGCCGACAGCGGCTCCAATTGTGGCGCCAACAGAAGCCCCGACGGCGGCCCCCACTGCAGGCCAAGACATGTGTACATTGCGGCTGTTGGCTGCACCCCCCCTCCACTATGTGGTCAGATTCAGCCCTGGCTGCATCCAGCGCTCCATGAGCTGGTCGCGGCAGCTGTGGATCTCGGCGACATTCGTGGCCGCTACCTGCGAGGTTGCAGCGTGCCAGCTCTTGGACCGGAGTGAGTCCCCTCTCATCGTTGCAGCCCCGGCCAGTCTCTGGTTTCGGATGCGATGACCGTCGCGCCGGCCCCCCCCAGAGCAGCGGAGTGAGTGCTCTGTAGTTTCCTGCCGTTCCTCTGCCTCTGTTTCCCCGCCGACCCCACGTGCCGCTCTGGTGTCCGTGGACTTCGCGTTGAGTGGTTCAGCCTTCAGCGACGTCGTTCCCGTTTTTCCCTGCCTGCTGTCGGCTTGGGGAGCTGCTCGGAGCTTGGCGCCGCCTGGGCGACTTCCTCCGTTGCACTCGCACTGCTGGCCGCTTGTTCACTTCCGTGTGGCTGGCGCCTATGTGCGTCTGCCTCTTGAATGCGGAGCATTTTGCTCAGTGCATGTGCACCTCACGCATCGCGTGAAATTTGCCTTGATCCGTAGTACCGGACATCGCTGTTGCCACCTGACCGTAGTCGGGTGGCCGCCGACCAAAAAAGTAACCCCACCAGTTCATCCAGAAACGATGCCCAGAAGAAGTGCCTCGATCAGGGAAGTGGGCAGCACGCAGAGGAAAGGTCCCCCAGTGGAGGCCTCTTGGAGCGTCTTGGGGCCTCTTGGCGGTCCCGGACGCCCCTTAGAGCGTCTTGGGTGCCTCGGAGAGCTTTTGGGGGCCTCTCGGGAGTTTCTTGGGGGCCTCTTGGAGGCCTCTGGGGCGCCTGTTGGGGCCTCCTGGGGCCTCCTGGGCGCCTCTTGGGGCCCTCTTGAGGCGCTCTGGGGGCCTTCGGAGCGCTCTTGGAGCTCTCTTGGGCCATTTGAAGCTTCGGGTGGCCATCGAAAGCGACAAGGCGAGAAAACCCAAACTGTTGATTTTCCTAAGGTTTTGGAAAGATTTTGGCCTCTTCGGGGCCTCCTAGGGGAGCTCTTTGGCCACTTGGAACCGTCTTGAGGCGGTCTTGGGGCCTCTTTGAGCACTGTGGGAACCATCTTGAGACATCTTGGGGTATCTTGAGTCATCTTGGAGGTCATCTTGGGCTATCCCAGGCGCTCTTGGAGTCATCTGAAGCAGTGCCCCCCCCCAGGAGGCCCACATGTGGCCAAAACCTGGGTGAAATCAATGATTTTGGCATTGTCGCCGAGGCCGCTTGGAGCGTCTTGGGTGCCTCTGGGGGGCCTCGTGGGGCCTCGTGGGGGTCTCTTGGGGGCCTCTTGGGGGCATCCTGGGGGCCTCTTGGGGGCTTCTTGGGGCCACATGGGGCCATCTTGGGGCCATCTCGGGGCCATCTCGGGGGCTCTTGGGGCCTCCTGGGCGCCTCTTGGGGCCATTGGAGGAGATCGATCACAGGAGGGGGGGGGCTAAGTTTCCCCCCGTCCAGGTCCACTTGAGGGGGTAGGGGTGGGTGTAAACCCCTCCCCGAAGGGGAAGTAGGAAGGGTAACTGAGAAAACACTTTAGACCACCTACGCCCAAAGATTTTGGCCGTGCGCGCCAGGGCCCCGCGACGGACGACCGGGGCAACGCCGGGCGCCCAGGCAAACAGCTAGACCGCGACGACTCCGTGGTACGAAGCGGCAAGCAGGGCAAGCGCAGCCACGGCTGGGACGAACCTGCTACGGACAAGAGACACCGTTGCTAGCCACCTTCCTACCGCACCTTCACCGCGCACCCCGCTTCATGTGGGTTCTAATCTTGTGATTGCAGCGATCAGCTGCCTTCCCCTCCCCCCTTTCCTCCTGCCGCCACTCCCCCCAAGTTGACCCGCTGCGACGGGGCTTCACCTTGGGTTTACCTCTGCCGCGGTCCGGTGTTTCTTCAACTGTCAGCTTCCAGCTCTACCTTGGGCATCCCTCTGCCGAGGTCATCCATTCCGTCGATGCGATTCGTTTCCTGTTTACCTTGGGTATTCATCGGTGGAAGCTTTGCGAGTGTTTGCAGCGATCAGCTGCTTAGCTTGGGTAATCCTCTGCCGATGCTTTCCGAGCGCTTGCAGCGATCAGCTGCCTCTTATGAGCCTCTTTTGGATATGGTCCGGCTGGTGCGGCACCAGCTCCTTCGGGGCTTCGTTCCCGTCCGTCCCACCACGTGATGGCCGCAAAGGTTCATGTCGGTTGGCTGGACGGGCGGGCCCCGTTCCTGCCAGTGGCCCACTGCGCCCAAGGCGTCACGGCCCCCCCGGCAGGCACTTGCGGGCGCCGGCCTCCGCATGGCCACCCGCCGCTCCACCTTCGGGCTACCTGATGGGCGGCACTCGCTTGCGCGGTTCTCTCGTGCCGATCATCTTTGTCTTCGGGTTCGTGCACGCGGGGCGCACGGCGCTGGTCGACGGCCATCTGAAGTCCTATCTGTACGACAAGGTTGCCCGTGTTTCCTGGCCTCGGGTGCGCACTGATCGCGGCTACTTGGATGACTGCCGACGCTTGTCAGGTGTGGCCCACAGCCTACATGCTCGACCTCTTCGCTTCCGCCTACCTGGGGTTCGTCGGCTTTGCTTCTCCGGCTGGCTCGGGGTGCCCATGGGCGGCGCCGCTATTCGCCCTTCGGCCACCTGGGGGCTTTCTCCCGCGCCATTTTGGCTGCATTCCATGCGGTCGTACACGGTGGTGTTCTTTCCGTGCGGCAAGGTGGTCCACCTTCCTCCGCGTCCTGGCTCTGTCGCGTCACTTTGGCGTCCCCTCGCCCGTGCCCTCGGGGCGCTTCAAGCTTCTCCTGTTCGGCAAGTCTGCGGCCTTGGACCTTCGTGCTCTTCGTCTTCGGCACGGTCTTCGGTAGCTGCTCGCAGGCTGGGTGTACTGCTGTACTTCCTTTCCTACCGCCGCCCGCTTCATTGTTTTTCTCTTTGCTACGGGCGCGGCCCGCCCTAGCGCGCTCGGCGTTCGACTCGTCTTCGCGCGCAAGTATCCCCGCCAGCCCTGCCGCTCCTGCTCGCTGGTTTTTTCTTCTGTCGACGCGTGGCCCGCCCGTCCTGCGTGGCTTTCGACTTGATTCGCGAGCCCGCGTGCCAAAAAGTATCCCCGCCAGCCCGTTCAGAAATCCTGCCCAGGAGAGCTGACGGTAAATGGGACGAAAGGGGCACATGTATTGAAACAGGGCGGGCTACCAGGATGAACAGTGAGACCTCTGGGAGCAAGGAGGTGGCCTTGGAGGTCTCTTCGGGCCATCCTTGGGGCCCGTCGGGGTGCGAGGTGAGGGGAAGGATGATTTGTTAAGGGGACCATGCAGGAACAGGCGGGCTCACAGACGAAATGAACCGATGTAAAGACACATAACTTCAGCTCGTGGGCGACACGGGACCATGTATAAACACATGGTTTTGGTTCACGGGGGAACGGAACCCATATAGAACACTTTTGAGTTCAAAGACGAAAGAAACCCCATGTAGAAACACAGGGTTTTTGCTCAATGGCGAACGGCACCAATTTCAACATTACCGAACTCCCTTGTACACTGCAATGGGGCCGCGTTTTCTTTGCCACAATGTTTCCTCAATTGCGCTGGGCCATTCAGCCTTCCCATATCACCCTCGGTTCTCTAGATACTTGAAAGCAAGCGTTTTGGTTGAGACATCGTCAACGCATTCTGCCGAACAAGCGTTTCGCTCGAGACATCCTCAACAAACAATAAGGAAGCTCAGGTTCGAGGTGTCCTTACTCCTTTCTCAAGAATGAGGCTCCCGCTTGATACATCTTCCAAGTGAGTATCCGCCGGTCCTTCTCGAACATGGCGCCCAGAGCAGTTTGCCAACCAAAGGAGAACCATGGACCCCAGCCGTTTCAGAAAAATGTAGAATCTCTGTTCGGATGGGGGGCGGCTCCCCTTCATAATGTGGCTTTCGCTTATTATTTCCTTTCAAACGTGATGGCCAGACGTGCAACCTTGCGCAACACTTACACGGGGGGGCGGTTTCTTGTCAAAACGGGGTTCTGATTGGACATTTCGTGGAGGTTAATGATCACACATCATACCTGCGGTGGAACGGGAGGTTTGCAAGGACCCATGAGCAAGGGATTCGGGACACGAGGCTGAAAACTGCAGCACCGCTTCTAAGTCTTAGGGCTACTGTGGCCCTCCTCCCCCTTTCCCTTCTCCCCGCCCCTCTTCCCCCTCCCTCCCGCCACGGCCCCAGTGGCTCCAAGAAGGGACTGGCACCGCGAACAGGACCCCTTCGGACGGCATGAGTGGTCGATCCGCTCGCACCCGCGCGCCAATGACACCGCCGCCTTCGGCGAGGGGCCCCACGTAACGGTAATGAATGGATTAATTGATTATTATGGAGGAGGAGGAGGAGGAGGAGGAGGAGGAGGAGGAGGAGGAGGAGGAGGAGGAGGAGGAGGAGGAGGAGGGAGGGAGGAGGAGGAGGAGGAGGAGGAGGAGGAGGAGGAGGAGGAGCAGGAGGAGGAGGAGGAGGAGGAGGAGGAGGAAAAGGAGGAAGAGAACTCGGCGGCAGGTGCGGCCCCTCTTCCCCTCCCACCCTCCCTCCTCTCCCTCCTCTCCCTCCCTTCCTCCCACCCTCCCTCCTCTCCCGCTCCCCCTCCCGCCCCCGGCACGGGCGCAGAGCGGGCCGCCCCGCCCGTGGCCCGTGTGCGCCTGCCCGCTCCCCGCCCTTTCCCCTCTGGCCTCCTGGGGCCCTGGGCCCGCTGTTGTCGCCGCGGCCGCCGCTCCCTCGGCTCCCCCTCTTGACGTTTACCTTCGCCCTCGTTCGACCGCAAAACAAACGACACCGCCTCGCCCGCGGCCCTCCACCTTGAGCTACGGCCCATGGAAGGCCGCAGCGTATACCACGCAGAAGCCCAAACCAACCCTCCATGGCATATGCGAAAACCCGGGGGGCCGTAGGTGCGGTGGTGTCGCTTGTCTTCTGGTCCGGCTCCCCCTCTTCACGTTTACCTCAGGCCCCCCGAGACCAGGACACAGATAAACCAGGACACGGGAAACCATAGAAACGGCACCCTTTTTCTTGCAAAGTCACACTTTCCAGCACCTTTGTGCATGTTTTTGTTTGCTGCACTGCAGGATTCGGGTCTGTGTCCGGGTTTGGGTTAGGGCCTGTGTGCGGGTTTATTCAGGAAAGGTTGTAGTGCAGTGCAGTATTTTGTTCGTGCCGCCGCCTGGGAAGATTGGCTTCGAGGGATGTTGGGTGTCCGGGTCTGGCGTGTCCGGGCTTACTGGGCCCTGATTACCCTCGCCCTCGTCGCACGAGCATCACGCTCGGCTCTGCCCGCGCGCTCGCCCTGCACTTCGCCTCGCTCTCTGGCA
>CAUYUJ010014758.1:138621-151121 GCA_963575745.1 Prorocentrum cordatum | reverse complement strand
AGACACACTGAGACTGGGACGTCCCGAATGCGCCTCGGCTCAACATCGTGAATCCGCATGGCGTCTCCTGAAGATAGAGCCGCACTCCGAGTGGACAGGTTCCCTCGCCAATAACCAGGGCCGCGATCCTGGCGTAAATTGCGATCGATTCGTGCTGTGATGCACTATGCTGCGTCATGCTGCGTTGAACTGGGCTGTTTTCTTTTGCGTCGTGTATCTGCTCTGTGGTGCCGCGCCATGCTACGAGGTGGCTCACCAACTGGTGCTTCGAGCACCGTGCCTCGATCGTGCCATACTGCGACGATGCTGCGAGGGGACGCGCCGCTGGACGCGCCAGGGGCCGCGCCACGGTACGTGCAATGGGACGACGCGCTGCGGGGTGCGCCAGTGGAATTGCCGCCGGCTTCGCCGCAGGTCGCGCACCGGGGACTTGCCGCGGGACGCGCCATCGGGCGCGTCACGCGACGTGCCGGGGAACACGCTGCCGCGGGACTCGTCAGCGGGGCGGGCCCAGGGGAGACTTGCCGAGGGTCGCGCGAGCGGGCGCGTCGGGTGACGTCCCAGGGAGAAGGGGCCCGGGGGGACGCGCACAGTGATGTGCCAAGGGACGCGCCAGGGGACGTGCCAGGGGACGCGCCGCGCGACGTGCCAGGGGTACGCGCCGCGCGACGTGCCTGGGGGACGCGCCACGGAACGTACCAATGGACGCGCCAGGCGCTGTGCCAGGGGTCGCGCCGCGCGACGTGCCAGGGGCTAGCGCCACGGGACGCGGCATGGAACGTGCCAGGGAGCCTGCCAGGCGGCGCGCCAGGGGACGTGCCAGGGGACGTGTCAGGGGACGCGCCGCAGACGTGCCAGGGGACGCGCAATCAAGGGGACATGCGAGGCGATTCGCCAGGGGACGTGACACGGAATGCGTCAGAGGACAAGCCCAGGGACGATCCACCTTGCTCTGTGAGTCTTGTCCGCTGAGTCCGCGCCCTCGCCGCCAGAATCCGCATTCAAGCACGCTGAATTTGCGCTCCCAGGGCAGCGATCCATGTAAATGACGTCGCGTTCGTGTTCCTGGGGCCACGATCTCTTGTATATTTCGCTGCGTCTGCTCTCCCAGGGCTGCGGTCCGCTTTGAATTGCGCTGCGCCCGTGCTCCCAGGGTAACAGTCCTTTGTGAAGTATGCTGCGTCCACAGTTTAGAGCCAGGATCCTTTGCAGATAACGATGGCTTCGCGCTCCCACGGCCAGGATCCCTTGCACATTACGTTGCGTCTTCGCTCCAAGGGCCAGGACCCTTCGTGAATTACTTTGCGTCTGCGCTCCCAGCACCAGGATGCCTCGCACATCTCCCTGCGTCCGCGCTCCCAGGACCACGATCCCTTGCAACTTTCGCTGCGCCCGCGCTCCCAGGGCCACGTTCCTTATGCAAATGCAAATGTCGCAGGACTCCCGCTCTCAGGGCGTGCAGGGGGAGGAGGAGGAGGAGGAGGAGGAGGAGGAGGAGGAGGAGGAGGAGGAGGGGGAGGAGGAGGAGGGAGGAGGAGGAGGAGGAGGAGGAGGAGGAGGAGGAGGAGGAAGGAGGAGGAGGATGAGGGGGAGGAGGAGGAGAGGAGGAGGAGGAGGGGGGAGGAGGGAGGAGGGAGGAGGAGAGAGGAGGAGAAGGAGGAGGAGGAGGGGGAGGAGGGAGGAGGGGGGAGGAGGAGGAGGAGAAGGGGGAGGAGGAGGAGGAGGAGGAGGTGGAGGTGGAGGAGGATGAGGGGGAGGAGGAGGTCCAGGGCAGCCCATAGGTTCCCCGAGCCCGGAGGGCCTCCCCGAACCCGGCTGTCCGCGAAGGATTCCGAGGGCACGTGGCGCGCCGCCCTGTCGAGCGGGGCATGCGCAACAGAAGCAACTTTATCTCTCACTGTTCCCTGGAACATGTCTCGGCGGCGAGCGAGGGGTCCTCCTCCTCCTCCTCCTCCTCCTCCTCCTCCTCCTCCTCCTCCTCCTCCTCCTCCTCCTCCACCCTCCTCCTCCTCCTCCCTCCCTCCCCTCTCCCCCTCCCCCTCCTCCTCCTCGTGCTCCTCCTCCTCCTCGTACTCCTCCTCCTTCTCCTCCTCCTCCTCCTCCTCCTCCTCCTCCTCTTCCTCCTTCTCCTCCTCCTCGGGGGGACGTGAAAAGGAGCATGCCTTCTGAGAAGGCGGCGGGGCTTCTCAGGAGCCCTCGCGCCTTCTGCGATGCTTTCTGTACCCTCGGGAGAGGCTTTGACAACTTCTCAGAAGGCTGGTGGCTTCCGAGCCTTCTGAGAAGGCCCGCCCCTTCTCACTTCCCCCTATCGCTCGCCGCCGAATGTCTTGAACATGTCAACGCGCCCCTCACAAGGATTATGAGCAGAACGTTTCGCCCCTTAGCTGCCTCGATACGCCCGTTTTGATACGCAACACGTAGTACCGTGTTCAAAACGTCCGCTTCAATACGTTGCGTGTTGGCTCCACGTGTTCGCCCACGTTTTGGCGAACGTATCGCGTTAGACCTACGTTTTCAGTCCACGTGGTGAGCTCAGTTAGCTACGTGTTGCGTGTTGCGCAGCGGGGCAGCTAAGCGAACTTCGCAAACTTTTTTGATGAGGGAAAGCGGGGGTCTTCGGACCCCGTTGTCTCTCGAGGATCTCGAAATGGGGGGCGCGCTCTCCTGGAGCGGGCACGCGCGAAACGCGCTTTTTGTCGAATCAAGCACGGCTCTGGGGACAGTTTACAATCAAATAGAGGGAAAGTATAAGGTCAGCGTATGCTTCCTAGGCTTTGGCATCTACCATCCTGCTGCTCCACCGTGCCAGAGACAGAGCTCCGAAAGGGCTCCAAGGGAGCTCCAGAAGCGCCCGAGAGAGCCCCCAGACGCCCTGGGAGGGCCCCCTGGGCCAGGCGCCAGGCCAGGGGGGTGCGATTTCTCCCCAATCATGGCTTGCACTGATGGAAGGGGTCCTCGCGGAGGTTGACAGATTTGGCGAGAGTGCCTGGCAGAGTCCTCTAGGCGGCCAGGTTCATGGATTCCCTGTGCTGGGTTCCCCGGTTCCCGGTTGCTGGTTCTGGGCCGATTGCGGTTGGCGGCGGGGTTCCTGGGTTTCCAGGTTCCCGGATTCCTTGTCGACCTCCTTATCGATCGGTCTCACCATCGGTCTCATTACTCTCTTCTCTATCGATATCACTATCGAGTTCACAATCGATCTCACTATCGATCTTGCAATCGATCTGACAGCACGAGCGATCTCACGATCGATCTCACTATCGATCTCACTGAATGGACTTCATTATCGGTCTCACGATCGACCTTACTGTCGTCCTCCCCATCGATCCCACGATTGACCTCACCATCGATCTCACAAGCGATTTCAACATCCATATCACCAGTTTTCGAACTATCCACTGATTTGGATGTTTCTCTTGTGTGATATTCACAAAGATATACATATATACATATATCTATATATACATATATATGTTATTTATATATATATATATATCCTCATACGCACCTCTCCGAGGGAGTAGAGCTCAGAGGCGATTAATGCGCACGTCGTCCGCGATTTTTCTGGCCGTTTCGCTCGGGACATCCTCGAAATTCTGAAAATCGGTGGCACCCCTCACGCAGATCGTGACGTCAGGGTCCAAAAACACATGGGAATTTCAACATTTAACATAAAACCTTCAAAAACACATGGTAATTTCAATAATTTTGACCCCGATTCTCAGAGAATGGCGGTTTCGCATGAAAAATCCTCCCAAAATCGAGCCCCAGACCCCTCCTCGGAGCCTCCTGGGGGCCTCCTGGAACCTCCTGGGGCCTCCTGGGGCTTTCTGGACCTTCTGGTACCCCAGACCCCGCCTCGGAGCCTCCTGGAGTTCTCCTGGGCCTGCTGAGGCCGCCTGGGGCCTCCTGGGGCCTCCTGGGGCTTCAGAACTACATGCACACACAGAGACACAAATCACGCCCAACACATCACACGCTAGACAAACATAACATACACACACAACACCGACAACACACAAAAAGCACGCACCACACAAAGCACACATCACACACACAACACTCACAATCCTGGGGCCTCCTGGAGCCTCTTCTGGTATCCAAGTCGGGCCTCCTGAGGCTTCCTGGGGGGCCCTGGTACACACATCGCAAGGTGTGGCAACCCCACTTGCGCTCGAGTGCGACTTCGCTGTTGCATGTCACTCCTGCTTCAAACGCCCCTTCAGCTTGTTGTATGAGCCTGGGCACACACGTGCCACTTGTATGTATGTGTGTACCTATCTAATTATTATGTATGCAAAGACGCCTGAGGAGGGTTCCACGATGGTCTCCAGACTGCCTGTGAGGCTCCCAAGATGTCGATGTGGGGCTTCTCAATGTGACCCCCAGACAGCTCCAACATGGCCCCACAGCGCCCGAAGACGGACCAAAAAAGAGGGAGGAGGTTGACGAATTGGGGGACGTGGGTGGAGTGGAAGGAGAAGGCCTGTTTAAGGTCCCGGACGGTTTCGGGGGTGTTCTTCCTTTTTTGATGCCCGTCTGCTCCTCCTCTTTCCCACCTCCTCTCCTTCCCACTCCCTCTCTTCTTTCTCCATTCCGCTCCTCATGTGGCATGATTCCTCCTTCAATGAGGGCTTCTGGGGACCTGGGTGCATGTCTGGATTCGATCGATTCTCTGTCGCCCAGACGGAGAATCGCTCACTGATCCCTGATCGCTCGGTCGACTCCGTCCGCGCCGTTCCGCCTGGCCCATACTGGGCACGACGGCGCCCGGACGAGGGGCGCTCTGGCCAGGGCGGACAGTCCTCCCACCCAGGTTCTCGGGCGGATGGGCTTTTAATCCTGCCGCTTTTAACCTCCGGGTGCCGCTTTAGTGTCTTGGAGCCATCAGGCATGGCTCTGGGACAGAAGATTGCCCCCAGAGATTGGGCAAATCTATGCAGTGGACGTTTGGGCACTCCTCCTCCTCTTCCTGCTCCTCCTCCTCCTCCTCCTCCTCCTCCTCCTCCTGTTGTCAGCCCCCCTGGGCCAGAGCCCCCCAATGCGGCACCCCCCTTTGCGGAGGAGGACGCCTGCACAGCGGAGGCCGCCTGAAGACGTCGCCTGCATCTCGCGGGGTTGCCCCCAGGCTCCAACTTCTCAGGACCAAGGCGTTCTGTCTGCAAAGGGAGGTCGAGGGCTCCCAGATCCGCCCTGTCCGTCGGACTTCTTGTAGTTCACGGTCCATGTTTCTTGTGGAGGTTTGTCCACGCCCGACCCAGGCTTCGACGCCGTGACTGTCCTGCGACGGTGGGCCCCCATGTCTCTCCGGCCACACCCCGAGACTGGCTTGCTGCCGCATGGGCCGCTCTTGGACGGCACTGGGGCCCGAAGCCAGCTCCCAGAGGCCCACATCGGGAAAGGGACGCACGCCGTGCTCTCGGCATCGCCCAGCACATACGGTGGGGGCGTTGGTTAAGGAATGCGCCCAGGAGGCTGCAGACCCTGGAGGATTCCTTATCTGATGAGGGCGGAGGTGATACCCATGGCCAGGCTTCGATTGGAGTTCCACCAGCCTCCAGACCCTGGATTCCTTATCTGAGGGTTCTTTTATCCAATGCCCCCACCGTGCTCCTCTGGTGCGCTCGTTGACTTCCGGGGGCGACGCGCACGCGCGCTCAAGAGTCTCGGAGTTCGTGCTCGGTGGCGGGCGCTCTCTGGCCACACCGCCCGGGCAGTCTGTCTGTTCGAGGTGTTCGCTCGGACGTGCGCCTCCGATGGGGGGCGCAGAGCACCAGTGAGTGCGCCCTTCGGTGTCTCGTGCTCTTCCCGCGGCGGCCACGGGCCCATCCCTCGCCGCTCAGAACCAATGCCCGGACCTCTCCGGGACACCACCCCGGCCAGCCCTTGAAGCTGCGCCCAGCTGTGGCAGCAACCGCTCCCCCCCTCCCCCTCAGGAGTCCCCCCACATCGAAAACGTCAAAGTCCTCCTCGTTCTCATCGCGATTCACAAAGACCTTCGTATTTGATTATGTGGCTCATGCGGACATTTCGGCCAGGCCCAGCTCAGGGGACCAGGGAAATCCGTGCCGCCATCATCTGCTTACCAAGGCCAGGCGCGAACATCTCGATCGGATTCGTCGTGGCCCGTTCCCCACGTGCTGAGCTCAGCCTTTCATCGCTACGCGGAATCGCCCTCCTCCTCCTCCTCATCCTCCTCTTCCTCCTCCTCTTCCTCCTCTTCCTCCTCTTCCTCCTCCTCCTCCTGCAGGTGGCACTCCGACATCTTCATTATGAAAGAAGGAGGAGGAGGAGGAGGAGGAGGAGGAGGAGGAGGAGGAGGAGGAGGAGGAGGAGTGGAGGAGGAGGAGGAGGAGGAGGAGGAGGAGGAGGAGGAGGAGGAGGAGGAGGAGGAGGAGGAGGAGGAGGAGGCACCGTTACGAACGACGTTCATTCCAGCCGCCAGGAACCAGGAATCTGGAAACCAGGAACCAGGAGGAGGAGGGAGGAGGAGGAGAGGAGGAGGAGGAAGAAGAGGAGAAGGAGGAGGAGGAGGAGGAGGAGGAGGAGGAGGAGGGGGAGAGGACGAGGAGGAGGAGGAGGAGGAGGAGGAGGAGGAGGATGAGGATGAGGAGGAGGAGGAGGAGGAGGAGGACGGGAAGGGGAAATCTTTCATCTGACGCGTCCTTTCTTTTTTCGTGCAGCTGGACTTCAGTCCCAGCAACTAGCAGGCCAGCCTGCAAGGGCCAGCTTAAGCATGTTTATATCACTTTTAGCTTTCTCTGCACCTACGCCCAGAACCGCCTGTATAGGTTACCTTTCCTCGCATGGCACTTCCCTATGTTGCCACGTCTCAGCTTGCCTGGCTAATCTAATGAGGATTGGGGAGTGTGTTTTGGTGGGGGAGGTGTGGAGGGATCACCAAAGTACCACCAGGCTTAGCTGATGTCTAGCGTCGCCTGCGTTGTTATGTTGTTATGCGACTCTTTAACTCAGACGCCGCGTGTCTGAACAGGCAAGGGAAGGTGTATTCTGATTGGTGTACCTACGGTGGGGTTATCAAGACAATCCCAGGCACAGCAGTACTCCACTTAGCTACTGCTGCTCGTGTAGTTCGCTCCTCCTTCTTCCGTTCGACAGGTGTTGCTAATGTTCACTTCCGTTTCTAAGGTTTTCGCTCGACCGATCTTTCTCACCTCGCACCGCCTGACTGGTGCATACTCTGCGCCCCTCGGTGCTCTATGCTTTTCTCTCCTGCCATCCCATCTTAGGTTCGGCTGCGCCGGCCAGACGTATTTTGCTGTTTGTTCTTGGCCTGAGCCGGCCCTTTTACAGTGTCATGTCAAACCGCTGCGTGCTTTAGCATGAAATCCAGGCAACGTCAAAGAGGAGGAGGAGGAGGAGGAGGAGGAGGAGGAGGAGGAGGAGGAGGAGGAGGAGGAGGAGAAGGGGGAGGATGAGGAGGAGGAGGATGAGGAGGAGGAGGAGGAAGAGGAGGAGGAGCAGGAGCAGGAGCAGGAGGAGGAAGAGGAGGAAAAAGACGAGGAGGAAGACGAGGAGGAGGAGGAGGAGCAGGAGGAGGCGGAGGAGAATTCGGGAGAATTCGGCGACGACAGAGTCGAGGATCGCGCGGCGAGCGAGCGATGGCGCCACCTGGGCCCCGAGGCCTCCCGCGGCCTAGTGTTGCAGTGCTTTACCCTGCTTTGAGCAAGAGGTTGCCCACCCACCATTTTTGGTTTAGGGTTTACGCTCTTCGAGCAGGCCTGTGATACTCCCCCCGTCCGTAGCCTTGGTACGACGGCCACAGCTAGTGCACCACCAGATGCTGAATTTCTCGGTATATTGCATAGTGTGCTTCGGGTGAGCAGTTCTAGAAGCTACACGGATGGCTTCGCTTCGCTTCTTTTAAGAAGAGGCCTAACTACTTGACCAGCTCTTAGTTACAGCTAGTCCAGCGTGCCTACTGATCTGTTCATGACACCTGCTACATTGCCATCTACAATGCGAGCGAGCAAGGCGGTGGGGGCTAGAAGCAAGGGCGGCATTCATCTCAGCTTTCGCCTGCTTACGCTGATTATGTGTTTTGTTATTTCGAAACCATGGCCGGCCGTCTTTCTCGGAAGCGTCGGTACTCGCTCGAGTGATGCGTCGCCAGACCAATGATTGCACAGCCTGCGCCCAATGGTTGCACTGCATCTGTTGTTCTGGAATACCGTGTGCCTCGGTAGCGTCGGAAACCAGCTTGTCAGTCAGCAAATTGCCCAACAATGCCTCGACACAAACGTGGTGTTGCACCGCCTCCTCCGCTGTCAAGTGGCTCGTGATGTGATATAGCTTTATGCCCTCGGCTGGGTTGGCGACTGCAGGAGATCTTTCATATAGAGTGACGTCGATGAGCTCCCGTATGTTGGCACTCGTTCTCTTTTGACCAGGTCGCAAGTGAAGTTTGTTTTTGCCAGCCTCGGATCGTGACGTCAGAACCTTTATATTTTGTGAGCGCATCCGTCGCCGATCTGATCGCCTGTAGGATTGCCCACAACTCCGTTCGTTTATTGGTTTGTCTCTGTCCAGGTAGAGGTCCTTTCTGTTGAGCTGCTCGGATACCCCACATGTTTTCTCGGTTGCGGCGCATCTATCCCCATCCGCAGTGGCCGTATCTGCGATCACTGGATTGGCTGCCTCCATTTCCACTTGTTGAACTAATTATAGAGCCTGTCGTCGTGTGAATTGTGCTGACGCTTTCGAGCCCCCCAATGTTGAGGGGGCTATTTTCAGTGGTGAGTCGGGCGGTGTCGTTCAAGCTCGGGCAGAGACCACGGACCCAGAAGCTGGCTGCAACTTGGACTCCTTCAGCAGCTCGATCTTTCCGTGTATCCCATACTTGGTAATCTTTGTGGTCCTGCTGACGCGGACAATTTCCCCAAACGCGGTGGTATTCGTCGGCAACTTCTCCGCACGAGCCTTTATCATCATATTCTTCGCCGGAACATGTGCGTCGTCGAGCGGGTGTCTGCATTAGATGCACAGGATGCTGCTTGCATCCCTTCAGCTTCGCGATGCTTCCCTTGGCGTCTCAGTTGAGAAATCCTTTTCTGTAGATTCGTAGTGTCGATGCCTTTCTCCATGCCGAGCCCTTGCCAATGTTACGACGCCTTTTCCCAGAAGATGGCTAGTTGACTTTCGAGAACTGCACGAATAAAGTTCGCAGGATCTTTGGTGTGGTCGGTCTCGCCTTCGCCCATTTGCCATTCTTTGCCTTCAGGGTCGAGCCAAAGGACGGGGGAGAGCGGGAGGAGGATGTTGAGGAGGAGGAGGAGGAGGAGAAGGAGGAGGGGGAGGAGGAGGAGGACGAGGAGGAGGAGGAGGAGGAGGAGGAGGGGGGGGAGGAGGAGGACATCCCTCGGAGGTCTCCGAGAGCTGCCTGTAGGTCGCCTCCGTCCTCGACCCCCTTCCCGATGCCTGCATGACGCTGTTGTGCATCCCGTCGCAGCCGATCCGATCCGATTTTGATTCCGTGCCGATGCAGGCCCATCCGACGCACTTTCCGATCCGCTCTGCTTTATCGATTCGATGCTGACCGATCGTGCCTCTGCAGGCGCGACCCCCCAGCTCTCGAACGCCAGCGCGGCCACCATCCACGTGGAGGACGCGCTTGCGGCCGTGTCCGCCCTGCGGGAGGCGAGGCGGAGACGGTCTCGGCTTGCGGGGGATTCGCGCAGGGGGGTTGGGAAGAGGATCAAGATGCGGAGAAGGAGAATGAGGAGGAGGAGGAGGAGGAAGCGACGGGACACTGGGAGGAGAAGGATAAGGATGAGGATGCTGATGCAGATGATGATGATGCTGATGGTGATGAGTATGCTGCTGCTGACGATGATGCTGATGGTGATGATGATGCTGCTACTGCTACTGATGATGATGATGATGATGATGATGATGATGATGATGATGTTGATGATGATGATGATGACGATGGTGCTGATGACGATGCTGCTGATGAGGATAATGCTGATGCTGCTGTTGATGATGATGGTGAAGAGGAGTGTAATTATGCGGGTGATGATGTTGAGTATAAACGAGGCGATGTTGATGCTGATGATTATGCTGCTGATGCTGATGCAGCTGAAGATGATGTTGATGACGATGTTGATGATGATGCGGTTGTTCATGATGATGCTGATGCTGATTCTGCGGATGCTGTGTTGATGCTGGTGATGAAGGTGGTGCTGATGATGATGCTGATGATGCTGATGAGGCTGATGCTGCTGCTGATACTGATGCTGCTGATGATGATGAGGCTGGTGCTGATGCTCATGATGCTACTGCGCATGACGATGGTGAAGTGAAGCATAACGATGCGGATGATGCTGCTGCTGATGATGTTGGTGCTGATGATGACGATGCTGCTGACGATGATGATGATGATGATGATGATGATGATGATGATGATGATGATGATGCCGCTGATAACGATGCTGCTGATGCTGAGGCTGACGATGCTGAGTATGGATGGATGGACGATGATGGTACTGCTGATGATGATGGTGCTGCTGTTGATGATGATGGTGATGATGCTGCTGATGGTGAGGATGCTTTCTGCTGGTGATGATCATGATGATGCTGGTGCTGATGATGCTGCTGCTGATGATGACGATGATGCTGATGATGCTGCTGATGCTGACTATGATGATGAATCTGCTGATGCTGATGATGACGATGCTGATGCTCATGTGAATGATGATGACGATGCTGCTGACGATGATGATGATGATGATGATGATGATGATGCTGCTGCTGCAATTGAGGGTGCTGATACTGATTATGATGATGCTGATTATGGTGATGATGATGGTGATGCTGCTGCTGATGCTGATGATGCTGATGATGCTGATGATGCTGATGAGGATGAAGCGGAATCGGGCGAGGAGGAAGATGATGAGGATGCGGAGTCGGATGATGATGATGATGATGATGATGATGATGATGATGATGATGATGATGATGATGATGATGATGATGGTGATGCTGATCATTATGATGGTGATGCTGCTGCTGATGATGACGATGCTGATGATGATGCTGATGATGCTGATACTGATGATGACGATGTTGATGATGATGATGCTGATGATGATGCTGATCATGCTGATGATGACGATGATGATGATGCTGATGCTGATGCTGATGATGATGATGCTGATGATGAGGATGATGATGATGATGATGATGATGATGATGATGACGATGATGATGATGATGATGATGATGATGATGATGATGATGATGATGATGATGATGACGATGACGATGAGGAGGATGAGGAGGCGTATGAGGCGGATGAGGAAGAGGAGGAGACGGAGGCCGAGGCGGCGGTGGCGTCAGCGGCGGCGGCTGAGGAGGAGGAGGAGGAGGAGGAGGAGGAGGAGGAGGAGGAGGAGGAGCAGGAGTAGGAGGCGGAGGCGGCGGCTGCTGCAGAGGAGGAGGAGTCGGATGAGGAGGAGGAGGAGGAGGAGGATGCGGAGGAGGAGGAGGAGGAGGTGGAGGAGGACGAGGAGGAGGAGGCAGAGGTGGTGGTGGAGGAGGAGGAGGAGGAGTAGCAAGAGCAGGTGCATGTGCAGGAGGAGGAGGAGGAGGAGGAGGAGGCAGAGGGAGGAGGAGGCGGATGAGGAGGATGAAGATGAGGAGGAGGAGGAGGATGAACATGAGGAGGGTGAGGAGGAGGAGGATGAGGAGGATGAGGAGAAAGAGGAGGATGAGGTGGAAGAGGAGGAGATGAAGAAGAGGGTGGCAAGGAGAGGAATCATGTTACGGATAAGATGATGCTGATGATGATGTTGCTGCTGCTGCTAATGATGATGCTGATGATGCTGATGATGATGATGATGATGATGATGATGCTGATGCTGATGATGATGATGATGATGATGATGATGATGATGATGATGATGATGATGATGATGATGATGTAGGGGGGTGGGGGGTGGGGTGGGGGGAGGAGGATGCGGCTGATGATGTTGGTGATGAGGGTGATGCCGATGATGGTGATACTGATGATGTTTTTGATGCTGGTGATGATGATACTACTGCTGATGCTGATGCTGATGATGCTGATGATGCTGTCGTTGACGATGATGGTGTTGATGATTATCTTGATAACGATGCTGATGATGCTAATGATGATGAGTAAAGTGACGCTAACGATAACAATATTGCTAATAATGATAATGCTGGTGGTGATGATGATTATGATGCTGATGGTGATGCTGCTGATGATGATACTGATGCTGCTGATGATGCTGATGCTGCTGAGGTTGCTGATGCTGATGATGATGCTGATGCTGTTGATGATGATGAGGAGGAGGTGGAGGAGGAGGAGGAGGAGAAGAAGGAGGAGGAGGAGGAGGAGAGGAGGACGATGTAGGGGGGGGGAGCATGAGGACGATACCGAGGATGTTGATGATGCTGATGATAATGATGCTACTGATGATGCTGGTGAAGGTGATGATGATGATGGTGATGGTGATGAT
>CAUYUJ010014758.1:126121-133621 GCA_963575745.1 Prorocentrum cordatum | reverse complement strand
CATGCATCCACTCATACGAATGTACAGAGATACATACATACATACATACCCGCATACATACACACACGCATACATACATGCGCACAGCGATACGTACATACACATGCATGCATACATACAGTCATATTTCCATACATGCACACATGCACACACGACCATACACATACATACATACGTACATGCACATACATACATACACGCATGCATACACACAACCACACATACGTACACCATGCGTAGTGCACACACGCATGCATACACACATGCATGCATACACACGTACACACATACATACATACATACATACATACATACATACATACATACATACATACATACATACATACATACATACACACATACATACATACATACACATACATATACACATACATACATACACTTACGTACACACATGCACACGTACACACGTATATGCACATACATACACGCATACATACACATACACATACGGACGTATACATATTCATGTATACATGTACATTCACAGACACACGTACATCCACACCTACACACATACATGCATACACACATGCACATGCATGCGTGCATGCATACACACATCTATATATACAAATACTTTTATATACGTGCGACATGCACATGTACACACATACACACATGCATGTGCATGCATATACACATTCATCGGTTCATTCATTCATTAACCCATCCATTCATTCAGACATACTCTGTACATCCATCCATCCATGCATACATATCCACGTACGCGCCCATACATACATGCGTACCAACATACATGCATCCATACATACACGCATCCATTCGCTCAGATATGCATGACTGCATACATACATACACGTATATCCATATGTAAGGGTTTGCCCTTCTTTTTCCCAACCCTCCAGTGTTGGTTTTCGTTTTGCACAGCACTGCTCGCGCGTCTCCGTCCTTTCTTCCTTCCCTCCCACCCTCCCTCCGTCCTTCCTTCCTTCCTGCCTTCCTACCGCCTCCTCCCCCTATCTGCCTCCTCCGCCGCCTACCTTCTACATTTTGTGCGCTCCCTCGGTGGCTGCGAACAGCGCGGATGAACGCGAGACCTCGCGGCTAACTTGGGGTGTTTGTGAACTGCGCAGTTGTCGCCATTTTCGCGGGCTCTCGCGAGGCACGGCGGAGTGTTGGGCAGCGCGGATCAAGGCGAGACCCCGCGGCTCCGTCGAGGGCTGAGAACTGCGCAGCTGTCGCCACTTTGGTGGGCTCCCGGGGGGGCACGGCGGGGTGCAGGGCAGCGCGGAGAAGGGTGGGACCTCGCGTCTCCCATAAAGGGGGCTGCGAACTGCGCAGCTGGCGCCACCTCCGTGGGTGCCCTGGGGGCCACGGCGGAGTGCAGGGCAGCGCAGATCGTGTGTATCTCGCGATGTGCTCTATTGCGTGGAGCGTTCATGCAAAGATTTGCCTCGCGTGGAGATTGGGTTTGGTTTGTCTTGGGTACCAGTCGGTCGTTGAGCGTAGGTATTTCTGGACTCCCAGATACCAGTCGAATTTGGCCGCCTTCCTGCTTCATGCGTCGAGCGGTTTTCCCTGTTCCCTCCTCTCCAGGGGGCGGGCGGAAGCCCAATCTACTTCCACCGCCTTCCTACTTCATGTTTCTACCCATTTCTTCCGACCGACGGGCAATTGCTTTTCAAGGGCGTGGTTGGGCCCTTTGAGGCTTCTGTTCGGGGACGCTCCTGCAGGTCCTGGGACGCTCCTGGTCCACCCGCATCCTGGGATGCTCCAGTACATGGACAACATATTCGAACCCAATGCAGACGTGAAGGGAATGCTGGTCCCCCCCCTGCCCCCCCACTTCAATGTTGAGATCGGTATGGGTGTTGCTTTTGGGGTTCGAGTATTATCGTCCACCCAAGTCCCCCCTTCATTGCCACATCTCCCCAATATTAATTTGGGGGTCCGGGGGACATCTTGTGTCGCAGGGTTCGGATATATTGTCCATGTACGGTCCTGGTCTACCCGCAGGGCCTTCCCGCCGCCAGCCCCCTGGGGCGACTCTGCTGGGCTGGCAGCCCGCCGCCCGCCCCTTCCCCCCCCCTGGTCGCGATCCGATTTGTCGGACGTTTATTCTCAGACCTGCCGGGCGATTCTTTGGGTGGATTTTGGGGCCCAGGTGTTTTTTTCCGCCAGCTGCGCCTCGTCGACAGCGCTCCAGGCGGGCCCGGACTGAGTCATTGCTGTGGTGCCCAGATCCCCAGGCGGGGAGGATGAGGATCGGCCACGCGCAATGGCGACCCTTCGCCGGAGCTGCCCCTGGTGCGTGCCCAGAGGGGGTTCCTCCCCCAGTACGGGCCTGCGCGGCCTTCGAAGTCCGAGCTCCAGATCATCGAGAAAAAAAAACCAGACCCGAATACCTCAACGAAGACGTGGCCTCACTGAGGTCCCCGTTTTTGCATCAGGGAGCATCAATCTGGGCGGTTTGGCTTGGTACATCTTCAGACAAGGACCCCCTATCCCGAAAGTTCTGGACCTCCTAGCTCAGGTCCGCTCCCAAAGGTTTAGGGATCTTTTTTTTGCCAATCAGCTGAGGGGCAACGATATGGGGGGGACTGGCATAGGAGGGGATGCATCGACCTGGAATCGACGATGCATCGCCGATAGATCGGCGATAGGCCCCCGATAGCGAATCCGCGCGTTCCTGGGCAGATTGGGGCTCTCGGGCCCCTATCGGCGATCAATGGGCGATTGGGGGTCGATGCATCCCCCCCCTGTGCCCATCCTCGCCTATCCGTGCCCCTGATCACCAGAAGCTCTTGCCCAGGGTCGCGCTCGCGTGCAGCCGACGGGGGAGCGCCCCCGCACCCCCCCTTCTCCCGCCGGCCGGTCGCGCGCAGGCAGGGGCCGGGGGCGTCGACGTCGTCGTCATTGTCGCGTCGTCGACGTCGTCGTCGTCGTCGTCGTCGTCGTCGTCGTCGTCGTCGTCGTCGTCGTCGTCGTCGTCGTCGTCGTCGTCGTCGGGGGGCGTCTTGGACGCCCTCCCCGCCTCCAAGGAGTCTGCTGGAAGCCCTGCGGCCCGCGTGCCTTCCCAGGTGGCCACCGAGCGCGAATCGAAGCGAGCACTCACGTCGGATCGAGTTCGACCGATGGCCGGATGCTCTCAGCAAGGCCGATCAGCTCGCTCATAGGCGTTCGCCGTTCAGTTTTCGACTCGCATCGCGACTGTTGTCACTCACTGGCCCCCTTGTGCGCGCCAGCACTGAGGCCCTGGTGTTCGGGAACGAGCGCGAGGGCGTCTCCCCGGCGCTGCAAGCGGCCTGCGATGCCACGGTCGAGCTCGCGGTCGGAAGCGGGCGCGCGCTGAACGTGGGTGTGGCCGCAGGCGTCACAGCCTTCCAGGTGGCGGACCACTTCGGCCTGGCCAAGGGGTCCCCGGCGGCGATCCAGCGCCTCGGCCTGCTGCTGAGGACCGCGCCACAATTCCACTGACTCCGCGACCGCGCGTCGTGCACCGTCCCCGGGTCTCGTGCTGGCCTGTGGCAGCGGGCGGCGCGAAAGAAGGGGCAGGGCCAGGGCCGGGCGGGGGGCAGTGGTCAAGTCCCGGGTTCCATGCTTTAGCCTTAATTTCTCGTCAGACGAGTAAAAGAACAAGCAGTGGTACGTAAGCACCAAGCGACCCTCAACTGTTCAACGTAATAATGGTCCAGCCGTGCATGATATGATATTCAATGGATCTGCTGGTGAGGGACCTATACATGCATATGGATGGTCGTGTACATATGTACGTGTACATCTCTCTACATATAAGTAACCTATACGACCAGCCTTCGGGTGATAAGGAGGTTGAGGGGAGGGGGGAAAACCAACTGCTGGCAACGGCGATGTGTGTGATGATGGCGATGCTGATGGCGCGCCCTCGAGTTGACGACGACGCGTGATAACGATTTTGCATCGCGATGTGGCGATGTGATGTTTTTTGCTGCACTCGCGCCATCGCCCCCAAGTGACCTGCGCGCCAGTAGCCCGAGCCCGTCGGACTCGGTGACCGAGTCGCTGCCAACACGGCTCATAACCCGACAGAGCCTGGTATAGCTTGGGCCACGGAGCCTGGGAGAACGTGGGCCCAAATAAGCGTTCCCGCTGCTCCTGCGCGCTCTCGCTGCTGTTGGAGCGCGCACTGTTTGCGCTTACATCTCTTGCGCGGCCTGCCTGCATGCTGGACACCACTGCGCCCGCACCGGAGGCAGACCCATACCGAAGACCGATGCTCACCGCGTGCGCGGCCTGGCTGTGGCACGCGCTCCTCCCCTCCGCCACGGCGGCAGCAGCGCTGCCTCGCCGCGCGCGCCCTGCGCAGGCGTGCTGGCCTCGTTCCCGACAGCTCGCCCGGCAGAGCCTGGTCTGGGCCTTCGGCGGGCCACGGAGCCCGAGTTCGCGCAGCTGCCCTGCAAGCTGCGTGTGCGAGCACGTGCACGTACGGCGTCCTTGTCAAGCGCGGCCCCCGTCGAAAAGCACACGTTGCGTGCGGCCACCCGGCGTGGAACAAAGCGAACTTAATTGCCTTTGACGGCATGCGTTTTGATTTGGTCGGCAGCGAAGTCGTACACCCACAGGCGGCCACCAGTGAAGCGCCCCACCGCGATCAGCGCAGTCTGGCCTACTTTCGGGTCTTCATGCGCATCTGACTCCCAGGAGTGCGCGACCGCCAGGCTGCAGAACGGCAGCTGCGGCACATGGTGGCGAACGAATGCTGCCAGTAGCTTCGTGATGACAGGCCGGGACACAGGGCCCCTCGAAAGACATGGGCCTTTGGACCGGTGAATCGCCATCCACAGCTGGAGACGCGGCCTCTTCCCAGCGGCGGCCTTGACGACCGCCGGAGCGGCGCTGGCAGCGCCGCATGGCCACGCCAATCCTTGCAGCAGGCACTCGAGTCGACTCGGCTCCACACGGCCCCCCCGTGTCAACTCGGACTCGCCCAAGTCCAGTGCCCCTTGCGTGGGCGGTCGCTGGCAGAGCCTGGCGCCCTGCTGGTCGCTAGCCGAGCCTGGCGCCCCGCGGCCGCTAGACGAGCACTGCAGCGCTGGACAGGAGCAGCCCTCCGAAAGAACGGACTGGGCGGATGCGCACAGACAAGCCGAAATGGCATCGGCGGACACCGAAAGCTCAAACACCCCGCCCCGCCCAACGGATAGCCCGAACCTCGAAGGCCCAAACGCTAATAACTGGGACACCACGGGGCACCGCGGGACACCACTGGGACACCGCAGGGCACCACGGGACACCACGGGGTACCACGAGACATCCGCGGGACACCACGGCGGGACATCGCGGGACACCGTCGGGACAACGCGGGACACCCCCAGTCACGGCGCGCCCACCAGAGAGCCGGACTTTTGCATCCGAATCGCCGCAGCGACGGCGAGATCATTCCTCTCACGCGCCCACGGCGAGTCACCGCGCGACACCATCGGGACACCCCCAGCTACCGCGCGCCCAGCTGAGGGCCGGATTTTTGCATCCGAATCGCCCCAGCGACGGCGGGATGTTTCTTCTCGCGTGCCCACTCAGCTTCTCCTCGTCCGCACGCACGACACGAACACGAAGCTGAAACCGATTTCCCAGTGGGGGGATTTCCGTTCCACTGCGATCTCACCCCCCAACCTTCGATCTGTTTGAATATAACGATATGCATATAGGGGAGAAAGAACCAACTGACAACAACCGCGATGGCGGTGATGATGACGATGCTGGTGATGTGCCCTCGAGTTGGCGACGTTTCGTGGTGACGATTCTGCGTCGAGATGTGGTTCCACTATCGATCCCACTCGATCGACCTCACCATCGAGACACCACTAAGGCACCAAGAGCCCAAATGAATGCCACCACTACTGTGCCGTGATGGTCGGTGCTAAGTGTGATGGCTGGCTGCTGATGGGAAGGTGATGACCGCAGTGGTAATGATTGTGGCGGCGACAGCAACGGCGGTGTGCTGAGTACGATCGGAACAGCATCGGAAATGGCAATGTGACGATGCTGCGTCGAGATTTGATCTCAACATCGATCCCATTCGATCGACCTCGTCATTGAGGCACCACCAGGGCACCATGAGCCCAATCGGGCCAAATCATAGCCACAACCACTACGCTGCGATGGCAATGCGAGGATGCTGCGTCGCGATGTGATCTGACTATCGATTCCACTCGATCGACTTCACCATCGATCAGTCGTACTACCGATCTTACTTGAGTATCGACCTTACGGGCAATCCCAATATCGATTGATCCAACTAACGATCCTACAATTGACCTCACAATGAGTAGCGCTGAGTTCGATCGGGGCACCATCGGAACAGTATCGGGCCAAGTAGAAGCCACACCAATCGGGACACTAATCGGGACACCAATCGGGACACCGACGGGACACCAATCGGGACACCAATCGGGACACCGACGGGACACCCACGGGACATCATTCGTTCAATATCACAGGCGAGTCCGTGGCTGGCGATGCTGCCATTGAAAACCATTTGGCGTATCGGGTTCTCTGCGATTCCCCCCAAGTCTCATTATGGGCACCACCAGGACACCATCGAGACACCATCGAAACACCACTAGGACACCATCAGGACACCAATCGGGACACCAATCGGAACACCATCTACTCGGGGCACCAATCGGAACCATCAGGACACCACCGAGACACTATTGAAACACCACCAGGACACTATCGGGACATCAATCGGGACATCAATCGGGACACCAATCGGGACACCAATGGGGATCTCATTATCGATCTCAGTGTCGATCTCGCTATCGGTCTCACTCGATCGATCCCAGCATCGCTCTCGCTCGATCGATCTCACTTTTGATCTCATTCTAGATCTCACTAGTGATCCCAGTATCAATTTCACTATTGGTCTCACCATCGGTCTCACTATCGATCCCACCAGGGGACACCACGGGACACCGACGGGACTCCGACGGGACACCGAAGGGACACCGACGGGACACCCCAGGGACACCGACGGGGCAGCGACAGGACACCGCAGGACACCATCGGCACATCCTCGGGACATCAATCGATCTCATTTCCGATATCCCTATCGATCTCACTCGCTCGACCCAAATCGATCTCACTATTAATCTCACTATCGCTCTCACTACCAATCCCACTATCGAGCTCACTATTGGTTTCACTGATCTCACCATCGATCTCACTACGGGACACCACAGGACACCGACGGGACATCGACGGGACATCCGCGGGACACCGACGGGACACAGATGGAACACCACGGTGGGACAACCCGGCCACCGCCCGCCCACCACGGTGGAGGGGCGGACAGCAACGGGACACCACGGCGGGACAACCTGGCCACCGCCCGCCCACCGGGAAGGGAGGAGGGGCGGTCAACGGCACTTGACCCGCCCTAACCACAGCGGAGTCATTCCTTTCGCCTGCCCGTGCAGCTTCGCCTCGCCCGCACGCGCGACATGAACCCGAAACCGAAACCGATTTCCCAGT
>CAUYUJ010014758.1:111121-121121 GCA_963575745.1 Prorocentrum cordatum | reverse complement strand
GGAGAGGAGGAGGAGGAGGAGGAGGAGGGAGGAGAGGAGGAGGGGAGAGGAGGAGGGAGGAGGAGGAGGAGGAGGAGGAGGAGGAGGAGGAGGAGGAGGAGGAGGAGGAGGAGGAGGAGGAGGAGGAGGAGGAGAGAGGAGGAGGAGGAGGAGGAGGAGGAGGAGGAGGAGGAGGAGGAGGAGGAGGAGGAGGAGGAGGAGGAGGAGGAGGAGGAGGAGGAGGAGGAGGAGGAGGAGGAGGAGGAGGAGGAGGAGGGAGGAGGCGGAGGCGGAGGCGGCGGCGGAGGCGGAGGAGGGAGGAGGAGGAGAAGGAAAAGGAGGGAGTGAAGGAGCAGGCGTGATGGGTTTCTACTATTTTCAAGGACCTCGTTCGGGTCGCATGATATTGGTGGGCTTTCCAGGGGGTTCTGTGTAATCCAGAGAGGGGGGAAGCATGGAGGACGGCTCGGATGTCCTCTAAGGTGTTCGCAGTCTTTCCAACGTTTCACAAACCGTTTAAAGATGTTTCCAGAGGATTCCATGAAGCTCCAGGAAGAGTAGAGGGAGAAGGGAGAAAGCATTCGAAGGTTCTCGGGTACTGTCATGTGTTTTCACTTGGTTTCGGACTGTTTCCAATGGGTTCCTGAGGAGGAGGAGGAGGAGGAGGAGGAGGAGGAGGAGGAGGAGGAGGAGGAGGAGGAGGAGGAGGAGGAGGAGGAGGAGGAGAAGGGGGCAGGGCTGAGTGAGGAGGAAGGGGGGGAGAAGAGCAACGAGGAGGCATCTTAAGAGGTGGAGGAAAGGGGAGAATGTGAACCAGAAGACATTGTGGAGAGAGCAAGGAACAGAGGTGTTGGGGATTCGGCAGCGGGGTCGGCATGGAATGAGCGGCAGAGGGCAGATACGATGGCGACGGCGATGGCAGCGCTGATGGTGGCGACGACGAAGGGAATGTCGGCAATGTCGATGGTGTCGGTGATTCTGGAGACGAATGGCCAGGAACCGCCAGACTGACGACGATGGTGCCTGCGAGGGGTGGCACAAGAGGGTGCGCAAGCCCGTGGCGACGATGGCGACGGCGAGGCCACCATGGATCGCGGGGTCTCGCCCCACGCCCACACGCAGCGGAGAGGGGGAGGGAGGCGAAGGCCTGCTCTCTCTATGGCGCATGCTTCCCTTATCCAGCGCGCCTCGCTGCGTACCTTGCAGCGGAGGGATGTGAGGAGGAGGAGGAGGAGGAGGAGGAGGAGGAGGAGGAGGAGGAGGAGGAGGAGGAGAGGAGGAGGAGGAGGAGGAGGAGGAGGAGGAGGAGGAGGAGGAGGAGGAGGAGGAGGAGGACGAGGAGGAGGAGGAGGGAGGAGGAGGAGGAGGAGGAGGAGAAGGAGGAGGAGGACGAGGAGGATGAGGAGGGGGAGGGGGGAGGGGGAGGATGAGGAGGAGGAGGAGGAGGAGGGAGGAGGAGGAGGAGGAGGGAGGAGGAGGAGGAGGAGGAGGAGGAGGAGGAGGAGGAGGAGGAGGAGGAGGAGGAGGAGGAGAGGAGGGGAGGAGGAGGGAGGAGGAGGAGGACGAGGAGGATGAGGAGGGGGGAGGAGGAGGAGGAGGAGGAGGAGGAGGAGGAGAGAGGAGGAGGAGGAGGGAGGAGGAGGGAGGAGGAGGAGAGGAGGAGGAGGAGGAGGAGGAGGAGGAGGAGGAGGAGGAGGAGGATAAGGAGGAGGATAAGGAGGAGGACGAGGAGGAGGAGGAGGAGGCGGAGGAGGAGGAGGACTGACTGACTGACGAGGCATGCGGAGACCAGGTCAAGCCTGGGCGCAGGAACAGAATCAGACATGCGGGAACTTACCTCCGCTCTTGGGGGGCAACCCCCTGGACAGCCGCGACAGAACCTCTTTCCCTGCTTTGGAGGGGGGCCTGTCCGTCTTGCAAGGCTGGGACAAACTCTGCGCATTCACAGTTGCATGAGCTCCGCAATGCAAACAGTATAGAACTCCTCTCAAAACTTGCAAACGATGACTCCTGGCACACCTGGGGTACAGGGGGTGGACCAGAGGGTCAGAGGAGAGGTGGGGAGGCCCAGCACATGGGCCAGGGAAAAAGTCTTGGACCTTCCCCCTCAACAAGAACTTACGCGCACAAATCACACACTGGAGGCAAGACCCTCGGCGCGTCGGCTCGTGGCCCGCCGCCCTCAGACGGCCCTTGCGCACCAGAAAGGAAGGCAAGGGTGCAGGCCTAGGGGGGGGGCGCCCGAGTCTACCCGAGACACGCCGAGGGTTCTCAGAAACGACCTCCTTATGGACCGCCAGCAGGCGGTCCAACGTGTGACTAGTAATTCGATCGACAAACCTAGTAGTTTCAACTTGCTCCTCCGTGGGGGCAGCCCTCTCAGCCGCCCAGCCCGCGAAGAAATCAGCGCAAAAGTTCAGAAAATACTCTACATCACAGATGGAATAATGGGCCCTCTGTTGGGCCGAGGCGTGGCTCTTGGTCCAAATGACTTCAACCTGACCAGGGCCCCGATCATCGATCGCATTCCAGATCAGAGCCCAGAGATCGAGCATCGAGCTGTTCGCCATCACCTGAGCCCGTGGCTGCCTGACCCCTTTAACCAGGGGCAGGTAATCAGAATAACATACAATATCTCCACTTGTTCGTAATAGGACTGTCAGGAAGGCATACAACTCAGACCTCGGACTGGATTGTTCAAGAGTAGGTAGGGTGCCGCAGAGGACTGTAGATAACTGCAAAGAGAGCCCAACAGGATCACCCAAGCACACAATAGACCAAGCACAACGTCGTAACCTCTTGTCCTTGGCATGAACACCTCCAGAGCCATCAAGGCCCCAAATACCTCCGACGACACGATGCTGGACTCGTAGGGGGCCCCAGGCCCACAGGAGCTCCTTCGGGGACGGCAGGTGCCCACAGGTAGCGTCCCAGCTAGGAAGCCCGCGCGTGAAGAAGGCACTCTGAGGGTCAGCACCAAGGGCCTCAGGAACCAAATACTCGCTTTCAGCAACGGCGGGGTCGGGTAGGTAAGAATTGCACGGGCACTGCCAAGCCCGATGCAACGGAGTTTCTTTATCATCTCCACATCGGAAGCAACGGCCTGTTGTACGGTAGCCAGCGTCTTGTAGCCGACTTTCAGGCCAGCATCCTCCAACAACAATGGTGGTCAAGAGTGCGGCATTCTTGAAATCACCTTCATCCAGCAGCTTCTTGTGCTTGGAACGAAAAACAGAGAAGTCAGCACCAGAAGAGAGACCTTGCCCACACCAATGCTGACTAGCGGCAGACCAAATTGCGGCAGAGCAACTCTCTCGGACACAGGAGGTGACATGATATCGAAAATCAATACGATCCATTCTTAGGGGAGCCCTGCCTTCCACAATCCACTCATCGATGTGGGAGGGTTGCCATCCTAGGTCCAAGACAGTAGCATACAAAGCAGCGATGGGACCGCGAACGAGTCGCCAACGGTCAGACACACGAGCACGGCCAACCGTCGCATGCAATTGAGACCAGACCTTCCGAGCTCCACTGCGCAACCCTTCAGACAAGGATGACCAGACCTCCGAAATTAGGGTAAGTTGTTCCACACGTAGCCTATAGACAGGGTCATCTTTAGTATCATGCAATACTCGCAATACACTGGTAGTACATGCCCCCGACGACCAGAACCCCGAACAGGAAGCCGCGGAGCCTCTAAACTGCTTCAATACTCCAGGTGGAAGTCCAGACATAGCATGCCCCCAAGAGCCCACAGAGAGGATGCCAGGCTTGAAGACCTTACGCGAAGCTCCACACAACCTTGCAAGGTAGGACAGCTTACGACCACGTCGGAATGCGATAGCACGTCTTTCATATGATTTCCAAGCAGTGCGCCTTCGGCCAGCTGAGGTGACTGTGCCCAGGTCTTTCACACTGGGCGAGAAAGAGATGGAAACTCCATGCTTCTTAAACTCATCTTGAAGGAGTCGCTGCAACTCCACAGACGAGGCGACGGCAAGAGACTTAGGGCTGACCACACAGCCAAGACCTGATATATCCTGCTGGAAAGCCGCCGCCGCAGGCGGCAAATAACGACGAATAAACTCTCGAGTACCCTGCAAGTACTGGGTGATGTCGTCAACATAAGACCTAATGGGAACGCGGACCTGTGGGAGATCACCAAGGCCCTGTGGAACCCTGCTATGAGCCCTCTCCAGTACCCCGTACAAGTAGCACTTCACCCAGGGCATACTCTGAGTACAGCCCGCCAAGATAGACTCCCCAGCCTCAATCACCCGAGACAGGTTGCCAGAAACCTCCAACAGCCTCGGAGCAGTGTGTATGAGGAGCCCCATATACAAGAGGTGCCCAGGGTACCCACGGTTGGTGGCAAAGTGGAGGAGCTTGCAGGGGCTAACGGAATCGAAGAACTTCTCGAGGTCCCAATGTAGCGCACAAGATTCGAACCCACAAGCACGGGCCACTTCATGGGCCAGTTCACGAAATAAAGCAGCCTTAAGAGCAGAGGACCCTTTGACAGCAGAGTCCCAGAAATCCAGATGCTCCTTATTCCAATCATCAATATCAAAGCCGCGGGCTTTGCAGTAGATTCTGTAAAGACTGGGGCACTTGACAATGGCACGCTCATCACAAATGGACTTAGGCAGCATGGCCATGAGGCAGACATAGCATTGAGGAGGAAAGCTCAACGTTTGCTCAACTTGACGCATGATACCTGTGAACACTTCGAGGGAGTCGATGGGAGCAGAGAGCAAACTGCGTGGCGCCAGCATGTCGACGCCTAGAGACGTGTGTGGCTTGAAACAAGTACAGGCCTTAGCAATATCTTGCACTTCCAGTGGATCCAAATCCTGCAGAACGACCAATGCTTGCGAACGAAGCTCTCGAAGGCCTGCCTCCAGACACACACGCTGTTCAGAGTTAGGGGTCCACCATCTACTCCACTTCCGTTCCCGAAAACTCATCATCGAGGTTGGGGTGTCCACGATACCATCAGGAGTCAGGAAATACTCAACGCAAACTTTTTCCTCAGCTTTCAAATAGCGATGGACGGGGCTAGCACCTCGGGGAAGGGATGACTGCAACCACGTGCGCATGCTGCTCTTGGCCTTGGCATGTGCGAGAGACCATGCACGAGCACACACAACACCTGCAGCCTCAACGAGTTCTTCCAATCTATGACACACGTAGGGAGGTTGGTTCAAGCAATCCTTCCACGACACAGCTGCTTGAGAACTCTCAAGAGGCTCGATGTGAGAAAAAATGTGGCACGACAAATCAGCCAAGACGCGCCTGTGCTGCATCGCGGCCTGAGAATGCGGAGCCTTTCGAGTCAACTTCATCAACTCATACAGGCGACTAGAAACAAGAGACCAATAGGACAAGTCAGGGTTCTTGAAACTCTGCGCCTGCACGTTGCGAGTCATGAGGGACGAGTCC
Organism: Prorocentrum cordatum; assembly: GCA_963575745.1. Taxonomy (NCBI): domain Eukaryota; class Dinophyceae; order Prorocentrales; family Prorocentraceae; genus Prorocentrum; species Prorocentrum cordatum. The sequence goes on along the minus strand of CAUYUJ010014758.1, from coordinate 115,697 downwards.
TTACGCTTCAGCATACAACCCCTGCCTATGTAACGGTGCGTGTCAGTGACAATGGCACATGCACGAGACAGATCACGAAGCTCCATAGCTCTAGACCAGGTAGAGTACTGTATCCCAAGACTCCGAGACAAACCTTCCAAAGTATGAGCGGGCATCGCGTTGTGGAGGTCACCGGGCATCACAATGGGGGCCTCGAGGAAACTGGGAGCGGCGGCAGCCATGTAACTCAACCAATGGTTATCAGGTCCATACGCTTCAGGGATCTCCAGGGGCTTGACACGGAGACAGACGGGTTCCACCATAGCCTCAAGGTCCAACAACACGTCCAGGCACGCATGGGTCTTGAACGGGGACAGGAGGTCGGCGGAGACTCGCAGATATCCAGACAACCGATTCGAACAGACAACATAGTCAATCAAAGTCTCACCAGTCGAACACGTGAACTCAACATTTTTGGGAACCAGGGCCCTAGCGTTCATCAGCTCCAGGATACCCGAATCCTCCAGGAAATCAGCAGACATATTGTAGTCCCCCATCAGGAACCAGGGAATAGACAGCCCACGAACAAACTCAGCAACCGCACGAAGCCGAGAAGAATTCTCACCAGAGACTCCAATGGACGGAATGAGGTAGATCACACCTACTGCAACCGTGCATGACTTCAGACGCATCTCAAGGAAGAACCAACAATTACCTGCTCCAACTTGGACTGCACCCTTAGCTTGAATCAGGAACTTCCGTATACACAATCTGGGCTGTACAGCAGCCCCAACTCCTCCGTGAGTGCCTGTAATCTGGAAAAGGATTCCACTTCATCTGTCCTCCACCTGGGGACGGTAAAGCACTCTGGAAATGAGGATTCCACTTCATCTGTCGACAGGTCTTCTTGGCACGAAACAGGTTCGACCCTTCAAGGTGATGTTCCGCCATGAACACTCCATCCACCTCAGCGACCTTAGTTGCCAAAAAGTCCTGAGTCAGCTTCGACCACTGTGTGATGTTCACAAACTTAAAAAAAACCTGAGTGCTCGCATCTGGCGACTGGCAAGGCGCTAGCGAGCATGGGCCTTCGGCTCTCTGGGCCGAAGGCAACAGTTCGTCAAAGAGGCTGCTGCGAGCGGGCTTCAGAGGCGGCAGCACGCCCAGCGCCTTTCGCAGCGGGAGCAGCAGCAGGGAGCTGTCCAGGTGGTACGGCAGCAGCAGCACGTGGAACCCCCATTTGCTTGGCCGTGGCAACACAGAAGTTGCGGTACATGTCGGCCGTGACGGAGGACACCACTCTGGCACGCTTGCCCGCCTTCGCCATGATGCGCTTGGAGAGAAGGTCGGTATGCTCCTGGGCAGACTGCACGTCCAAGCCTTGCTCCACCGCTCGCCTCTTGAGGTCACGGTACTTGTCGCGATCCTGGGGCTCCATGTCATTGTCGGCAACTTCACTGCCCAGGTCGGATAGGTTATCCTCATCAACGCCTCGCATCCGCTGCAGATGGAGACGGTACTGCTGCCACTGCTCCAGGCCGATGGCCGAGTGGGCAACCAGCTTCTCGAGGTCGTCATCTGAGAAGGTGTGCAGGTTGGCCTCAACGTACATGTAATCCACAATATGGCCACGCAGCCAAGGAACACCTGCATCATCCTCCTCCATGGGCTGTGGCTCCTGCATGGGCTGCGCCTCCGCGCCACCGCTGGCATGGGCGCAGGCTCCCGCGGCGGCCGCGTCTCCAGTGCCAGGGGCACGAGAGGCGGCCGCACCGCCCGATGGGGCGGAGGCGGGTGCTGCACCGATGTCGCCAGCGGCGGGGGGCGCCGCAGCAGCGCGCGCAGCCGCGGCAGCACGAGCCTCTTCGGCGGCACGCTGACGACGGCGCTGCTCAACTTCATCACGCTTACCATTCTTGAAAGTCTGTACGTCGAAGGAGGCCTTACGTTCATTAGCTTCACGAGTGGTGGCTCGAGCCAGCTCAAGCTCATGTTCCGCCTCCAAGTGTAAGCTCTGTGCCTCCTCCATGTGCTTCTTCGCCTTATTGAACCTGTCCAGCCGCCACTGCACCTCCTGGTGCGCCAGGCGCTCGGCCTTCGTGGCCTGCTCGACGGTCTTGGCGAGGGAAGTCTGTTCCGCAGCTGCCATGCGATCCAATTCCACATCAGTGTACTCCTGTAACGGCGGGGACGGAGGCGCAGCTGCTTCACGAGCGACGCCAGCAAGAGCGGGGTAGTGAGCAGACCACCGTTCAAGCTCTTGGAGTAGGTGAGGTGGCATGGGCACCGCAGCAGCACCCGGTGCGACACCTCCAGGACGAGGATCAACACCATCACCATCATGTGCAGCAGACGGAAGGTAAGGGCCACCGCACCTGCTGCATGCGCGGTGGCCATGGTAGAGGAACTCCCAGTGCGAGCAGAGGCTGCAGACACCGTAGGAGAGGTCCTTCTGCTTCTTCTTCTTGTTCTTGGGCTTGGGGGTGGCTGCGCCCAGGTCCTCCTGCCAGACCCATTCACCTCTGGGCGCATCACCTCCTTGGTTGCGGCGGCCATCGCCACGCCAGGGAGCACTGCCACGCCAAGCCATGCCGAGAGAAAGTGGGAGTATGTGGAAAGGGAACGCCAGGCCACAAGTGGCCTTGCCTGCCGCGGACTAGCGGTATCCAGTCTTGCCAATGCGGGCTCAGCCCGCGGAAGCATCAGCCTTGAGCCAAAATGGCTACGGAGGAGGAGCAGGAGGAGGAGGAGGAGGAGGAGGAGGAGGGGGAGGAGGAGGAGGAGGAGGAGGAGGAGGAGGAGGAGGAGGAGGAGGAGGAGGAGGAGGAGGAGGAGGAGGAGGATGAGGAGGAGGAGGAGAGGAGGAGGGGGAGGAGGAGGAGGAGGAGGAGGAGGACGAGGAGGATGAGGAGGGGGAGGAGGAGGAGGAGGAGGAGGAGGAGGAGGAGGAGGAGAGGAGAGGAGGAGGAGGAGGAGGAGGAGGAGGAGGAGGAGGCGGATAAGGAGGAGGATAAGGAGAGGAGGGACGAGGAGGAGGGGGAGAGGAGGGAGGAGGAGGAGAGAGGAGGAGGAGGAGGAGGGCGGAGGAGGAGGAGGAGGAGGCGGAGGAGGAGGAGGAGGAGGAGGAGGAGGAGGAGGAGGTTGGAGGAGGGGAAGACGGTGCCCTTTTTCGCGACGTTGGATGTCAGGGACCCCAGCAGCCTCATGCGTGTCGCTAGCAGGCGGGCAGGAAGGGCTTCGAAGGCTCTCGAGGGCTTCTCGGGGACCCGTGCCTCCTCGAAGGCCCTGGCCTTCGAGGCACCTCCAGTTTTGCCCCCCCGAAGGCTTGCTTGTGAGGACGCGCGGCAGGACATGGCCAGACCGACGGCTGGATCCGTTTGAGTCGCTGGCTCCCCGAACTCAAGACCCCTTCTCAGCCTAGCTGCCCTGATACGCCCGTTTTGGAACGCAACACGTGCCGTGTTCAAACCGTCCGTGTTAACACGCTGCGTGTCAGCTCAACGTGTTGGCCCGCGTTTTGGCAAACGCATCTCGCCAAACGTGCTTTTCAATCTACGTGTTGAGCTCCGTACCAACACGCTACGGGTTGTGTGTTGCGTATTGGGGCGGCTGAGCTTCTCAGTGGTCGGGTCTTCATCCCGCGACGGCGAGTTTTCTTTTTGGACGGCCCCTGGGGCCTGGAAGCGGCCCCCAGGCGCTGAACATGCCGAACAGAGCCTGGCGCCATTTTTCAGAGTCGCCATCGGTCTGGGTGCCCCCAGGTGTTCTCTGGAAATCTCCGGAGTTCCCCAGGGGACTTCGTGCGCGTCTGGAGGTTGTTGGAGGTTGGGACATGGTTCGAAACGCCTGGAACTCTCCCTCCCTCGTCGCCGGCGCCGTCGTCGTCGCCGTGGCCAGCGTCAGCGTCGCCGCCGCCGTCATCGTCTTCGTCGCCGTCGCCGCCGTCGGCGTCGGCGTCGCCGGCGTCGGCGGCGTCGCCGGCGCGTGACGCGGCGGCGGGGAGACGGCGCCGGGGGCCCCGCTGGGTGCGCCGCTGGGCGCGCCGGGCGCGCTGGCGCCGCTGCCCGGGGGCGCGCTGGCGCCGCTGCCCGGCGGCGCGCTGGCGCCGCTGCCTGGCGGGCTGGCGCCGCTGACCAGCACGGCGCCGCTAGGCGCCGCGAGGGGCGCGCGAGCCCAGGCCCCGAGGATCGACGCTCGAGGATCGAAGCCCGGCCTCGGCGGTTCCCCGCGTGCTTCGGGCCTCTGGGAGACTCGTCGTCGCCGCCGCGGCTGGATCCGCCTCGAGATTCTGGCCGGGCCGCCCCCCCCCCCTGGACAGGTCCGGCTGCAGTTTCATCTTCCTCCTGTGCTGGATTTTTCGGCCACGCGCAGAACGGGGGTGGGGGCAGGGGGAGAAGGCTTCTGCGAGGGAAGTCTGATTGCGAAGGCCTGACGGCCGGTGCCGCCGGCCCTGAAGAGAACCACGACGTCGGCGACGAAGCGGGCGGAGACGGAGGCCGTGGAAGATGATGATGATGATGATGATGATGATGATGATGATGATGATGATGATGATGATGATGATGATGATGATGATGATGATGATGATGATGATGGT
>CAUYUJ010014758.1:61167-106167 GCA_963575745.1 Prorocentrum cordatum | reverse complement strand
CGGCCCGGCCTTGGGGCTCCCTTGGGCCTCAAAACCTTAGGACTGGGGACGGAGGCTCCAGGGATTGGGAGCATGACCTGAGGACACGCCCATTCCGTGTCCGGAGGCACGGTTGCGGATATGGCTCGCGTTGGGGCGAGCGCTCCATTCCGAACGATGCAAGGACTGCACGGATCCCGAAGGGTGCCAACGCTCTGTTGGAGCGCGATCTCGAGGGACCGAATACGCTCCGATTTGCATATGTGTATGCATGCATGCATGCATGCATGCATGCATGCATGCATGCATGCATGCATACATGCATGCATGCATGTATGTATGCATGTATTTATGTATGTATGCATGCATGCATGTATACATACATGTATGTATGTATGCATGCATGCATGCATGCATGCATGCATGTATATATATATATATATGTATGTATGTATGTATGTATGTATGTATGTATGTATGTATGTATGTATGTATGTATGTATGTATGTATGTATGTGTGTATGTTTATATGTTTGTATGTATGTATGTATGTATGTATGTATGTATGTATGTATGCATGCATGCATGTATGTATGTATGTATGTATGTATGCACGTCTATATGTATGTATGTATGCATGTATGTATGTATGTATGTAGGTATGTATACATGCGTGCATGCATGCATTTAATACACGTGTGTATGAATGTATATATGCATGTATGCATGAATACATGCATGTATGGACGCATGTATGTATGTATGTGTATACATATGTATACATGTATGCATGCATGCATGTACACGTGTATATATATATATATAGGTGAATGCATATCTATTTATGTATGCATGTATGTACGTAGGAATGCATACATGTATGTATGCATGCATGCATGCATGTAGGTATGTCTGTAGGCATGTATGCATGTAACCATGCCTGCGTGCATGCATGCATGCATGCATGTATGTATGTATGTATGTCGATAGATCGGTATGTAGGTAGGTATATAGGTATGCATGTAGGTAGGTAGATATGTCTGTCTGTCGGTCTGTCTGTCTGTCTGTCTGTCAGTCTGTCTGTCTGTCTGTCTGTCTGTCTGTCTGTCGGTCTGTCTGTATGTATGTATGTATGTATATATTTGTATGTATATATATATATGTGTATGCATATGTATCCTGTGTGTGATAGTTGTACGCAGAAGAGGCGAAGGAACAGTGGCATGCTGTAGGTGGGGGGGGGGAAGAGAGAGAGAGAGAGAGAGAGAGAACAAAACAAAACGTAGTATTCGTTAGGATCAGGTGTAGGACGACGTGAGGAGGGAGAAGGGAGGAGGATGAGCTGGAGGAGGAGGATAACGTAGAGGACGAGCAGGATGATCATGAGGTGGAGGAGTATGCGGAGGACATGGAGGAGGAAGAGGACATGGAGGAGGATAATGAGGAGGACAATGACGATGATGATGATGATGATGATGATGAGGAGGAGGAGGAGGAGAAGGAGGAGGGAGATAACGAGGAGAATGGGGGCGACCCACGACAAAACGGACTGAAACACTCTGAAGCTCAGATCCTGGGAGGTAGAGCCCGAGGTTCGGTGACGATCCACAAGAAGGACTGAAGGGTGTAGAGACACACCGCTCAACAAGATTGGCTGGGAGTCAGCCGCTGGCTTGTGAGCGTGCGAGAAGCCAGAGCTTCGGCTTGAGCGAGCTCTGCGCTGGTCGAACTAGCAGCGACTAAGCTGTGTAATAGCAGCGTACAGTGCTATAGGACTGTCACGGGTAGGCCATGAAGAAGCACCAACTGGGGCAGCAGTCCACGAAGATGAGCAGCATAACCAGGAAGGAGCCCGAGACCTCGATGGTGCGTGAAGCCGCTCAGAACGGGGCAACTGGTACCCAAGTCGATGAACAAGGCCGTGGAATCCACTTCGACGCATTCCGCTATGAGGTACTTGCTGGAGTAGCCCATGAAGTAGCACATACTGGGACAGCTGACGCCACGTGGGATATCTGGGGATAGAACACAGAATTTGCCGTATCGGACGATCTGTATCCAACCAGCCTCAGGAACCTGGAAAAAGCTGAGGGGCCTTTCGAGTTGTCCAGGGAGAGTGCCGAGAACACGCCAGAATGACGCGAGCATCTCCAAAATGGCCTCCAGAACTTTGGAGACGACGCTGAAAGGGCAGACTCTGGACAGCAGGCAGTATTTGCCGTAGCACACGAAGCCATTGAGGATGACCAGTGATAACAGATAGAACGTGCCGTAGCTCACGATCTGCTTCCACCCGGCCATGGAAACCTTGAAGAGGCTGAGTCCCTTCATGTTGCCCAGGGAGACCTTGGAGAACATATGGAATGACACGAGCTGCTCCGAAACGATCGCAGGAACCATTTGGAGCAGGAGCAAGCGACCATAATCATAGCGGGGCGCAGTCGGCCTGGGCGGACAGGCTGACGCGCATACGGCTGCTACCTACAGGAGGGCCGATGCCAAGACTAAAGTGGCGGGTCGCTCTCGCACGGAGCCTCGGGAGGAGGAGGAGGAGGAGGAGGAGGAGGAGGAGGAGGAGGAGGAGGAGGAGGAGGAGGAGAAGGACAATGCGTGGGACGGGGAGGGGCAGGAGGGCTGGCGTCTTGGGCGCCTGGGTCGGCGTCGTCGGCTTCGCAGCGGCGGCGTGGCCGTCGGCGCCGAGGCGCGGCGCTCACCGTGCCCCTGCTGGGCGCCCCGGAGCCGGCTCCAGCGCTGGCGCCGGCGCCTCTGCGGGCGCCCCCGCAGCAGGTGGCTCCAAGGCGGGCCCCTCGCGCGCGGCGGGCCGCCGCGCGGGCTGCACCACGGCGACCGTGCGGGAGGCCGGGCAGGAGGCCGGGCAGGGGGACCGTGCAGGAGGCCATACGGGAAGCCATGCGGGGCACCGTGCGGAGACCACGCGGGAGGCCGCACGGCAGGCCATGCGGGAGAGCACACGGGGGGAGACCAGGTGGGGAGAGAGTGCGGGAGACTGTTGGGGAGACCCTGCGGGAGAGCGTGCGGGAGACCACGCTGGAGACCACATCAGAGAGTGTACGGCATGCGGGAGGCCAGGCCACACCGATTCTGGATCTGGCGGACAACCCACTCGCTTCTCAGAAGCATCAGATAGGACTCGCCAGACAAGCTGTTCAGGGAAACGCTTTTCGTTCGCATGCTGTTTGGTTCCTCGTCGATGGCACCCGGCGCGCCCAACCTGAGCCATCCCACACTGGACAATGGAGGCGCGCGCGCCCGCGGGGGGGGGGCAGGGGAGGTAAACGATTGTCGGATCCTGGGCAATTCCCGAACATGTCTTTAGAGTGGGCCACAGGGTCAAAGCTTGGATCATGCTCTCCGCAATCTGCTTGTACAGCGTACGTGCGTCCGAGAAGGCTTTGATCTCATCGTCGCACATGTTGTTCCCACGGGCCGCTTTCTTGGCCTCGTGGTAGGCCCACGTACCGCCTTTGACATGGCATAACGCGAGAGGGCTCTCAGCGTCATCGTATTTCTCTTTGCCTGCAAGAAACTGGCTGCACACCAAATCACGGCTTGACAATCTGAGTGCAGGACAGTGACAGACGCGAGAGAAGTCAGGGTAGGTACGTCATTCAGCACGCTCTCATCACAGGATCCCCTTTCAACATGCCGCTAAAGTACGCACGCTGCGTGGTGCTTCGCACCCGCAGCAGTTTGGGGGATTCCAGCGGGCACTGGACCTTAGATGCCTCGGATGAGGTCGCCTTCGGACGAGACTCCAACGACAGCCCACCCAGCCCTGGCAATATGGGTGACCGAGCCGTCGAAGCACCTCCCGTTATTAGAAAACCTAAAGCATGCAGGGGGAAGGGGCTAGCTGGATTCAAAACCATGAAGTACGGGCTCCTCTACCGGCCTGCTGGTGACGCGAGGGCTCCACCGTCCTCCCTCCCTCTCCCCTCCTGCCCTCCCCCGCCTTTCCCCCCCCCCCCCCCCTCCCTCCCGCGTCCCCCCTCCTTCCCTCCCTTCTCTGCCGCCACTCCGCCACCCCTCCGCCTCCCCCCTCCCTCCCTTCCCCCTCTCCGTGTTGCGCCATGTGCGCTTTATGACGATGAGCGTGGGCGGTGGTATGCGTATGGGCGGGCGGAGCATTTACAGCTTGGCGCCCCTGCTGCTAGATACCGCGTGTTCCTGCCAGTAGCTAGTGAGTGCCGCACTGAGCTGACCGTCTCCTCGGCGAATCAGAGCGCAGTTCAAAAACAACAAACACATCTTTGCCGCCACTCCGCCACCCTCCCGCTCCCCCCCCTCCCTGCCCTTCCCCTCCCCCCTCCTCCCTTCCCCCCTCCCTCCCTTCCCCCTCCTCCCCCCCCCTCCTCCCCCCCCTCCCTCCCTTCCCCCCTCTCCTCCCGAGCTGGCTCCGCTGCTGGAGGCGTAGGCGCCGAGGCCAGGGCCTCTTCCCGCGCCCGCGCCCGCGCGGGCGCGGGCCTTCGCCGCCGCCCTCGGCGAATGGATGGCGCCGCGCGCCCGCCGCCGCCGGGCGACTGCGAGGCGCGGGCCGCCGCTCTGGTCGCCGCGGCGCGCGCGCGGGCGCGGGCCGCCGGGCCGAGGAGCGACGCGCTGGCGGCGCTCCCCCCTCCTCCCCCTCCTCCTCCCCTCCTCATCCTCCTCCTCTCCTCCTCCCCCCTCCTCCTCCTCCTCCTTCCTCTCCTCCTCCTCCTCCTCCTCTCCTCCTCCTCCTCCTCCTCCTCCTCCTCCCCTCCTCCTCCTCCTCCTTTTCCTCCTCCTCCTCCTCCTCCTCCTCCTCGTCCTCCTTCTCCGTCTTTTTTTCTTCCGAGAAGCTCCTCCCTGTCGCACCCCCAGGCGCGTGGGTAGGGCGGGCCGTGAAAGTCTGCACGCAGCCTCAAGGATGGAGGGCGGACGGTCTTCAAGCTGTGGCTTTCGCCTCAGCGCCGGGCGCATTCGCTCTAAGCCTGTGCAGGAGCTTCGAGGGGGGAGGGCGGCCCTCTTCGCCGCGCCGCGCCGCGCACATTGTTCGCATAAGCTGACAAGCGTTTCAAGGACGGAGAGCAGTTCCTTTTCGAGATGTGGCTCTCGCATTAGCTCCGCGCACATTCCCCCTGAAAGTCCGCAGCAGGTCAGAAAGGATTCGTAGGGATCAAGTCCCAGGAATGGTGTTCTGGCATGGTTTCGGATTGTCAGGACGCACCCGTCACGTGGATTCGCGGTGTTGAGCTCCCAGGCATGGTGTTTTGGCACGGTTTAGGGCTGGCAGGACGCAGCAGGGTTGATTCGAAGCGTTGAAGTCCCAGGAGTTTTGTCCTAGTGCGATTGAGGATTCTCAGACGGTTGTCTTCAAATGGGGCGTTTCCCGCAATGAATGTACGTTCTCGTAGGAACCCGTGAGGAGGGCACTTGGAGGGATGGTTTGTTGCAACATCTTTGCTTCATCTTGGGTTTACACTGGTCCTCCTTCTCTTCCTCCTCGGCGAAGGAGAGGAGGATGGTGGAGATAGTTGCGCGATGAGCAGTGGAGGATGGAGTGGGATGGAAGGGATGAGCACGATAATGGCATTCAGGGTGATGTTGGTGACGATGGTAAGGACGGCGACAACGATGCAGCTGATGATGCTGTTTATGCTGATGCTGATGATAATGTGCTGATGCCGCTGCTGATGGTGGTGATGCTGATGATGGTGTTGATGTGATGGTGACGACGATGACGACGACTGCGACGCCGACGCATAGTTGGATGATGATGATGATGATGATGATGATGATGATGATGATGATGAGGATCACGAGGGTGATCGTGATACAGCTGCTTCTGGATGATGACGATGCTGATGTTGCTGCTGCTGATGCTGCTGCTGATGATGCTGATGCTGCTGCTGATGATGATGATGCTGATGCTAATGATGATGCTAATGATGATGATGCTGATGATGCTGCTGCTGATGATTCTGATGGTGATGATGATAAGTATGTTGACGACGGCAGTGATGATGATGCTAAGTGTGATCGTCTTGGTTGTGCCGGTGGTTGTGATTATGACAATGACGGTGATGGAGGAGGAGAAGGAAGCATACTGATAAGAAGAGCAAGCAGGTGGTGGATGAGGAGGAGGAGGATGAGGAGGAGGATAATCATACAAAGAAGACGAATACGAAAAACATGAGGATGATGAGGAGGAGGAGGAAGACAAGGAGGACGAGGAAGAGGACGAAGAGGAGGAGGAGGAGAAGGAGGAGGGGGAGGGAGTGGATGATGGATGGGGGGAGGAGGATGAGGGTGAGGAGGAGGAAGGGAAGACGGAGGAGGGGTATGAGGCGGGGGAGGAAATGGGGGAGAACGAGGAGGCGGAGGATGAGGAGGATGAGCAGGAGGGGAGCAGGAGCAGGAGCAGGAGCAGGAGCAGGAGCAGGAGCAGGAGCATGAGCCCGAGAAGGAGAGGATGATGATGAGGAATGGAGAAGGGTAGAAGGAGGGAGAGGGGAGACGAATGAGGAGGTGGTCCGTAGCCATTTGGCTCAAGCCAGGCTTGCCCTTATGGTTTCACGCAATGTTTCGCATGCCTTCGATTCTTAATTTCATGGGTGGCCTGTGCTGTATGCCGCTGCGCTGTATCCTGGTCAACATGCAGTTGTACATTCACTTCTGGGTGGTGCAGCTCTTCGGGGTTGAGTTCGCGTCTACGGCTGCCGCCGTGGCTGCATTTGGTGGGCTTGCGTGCTTCCTGAGGCCCATCCACCGGTGTGCTAACAGAGCCAAGCATGCTCAGTTTCTGACTCCTCTTCTTGGACTCTGGTCGCGTGCCGAGCGCAAGCGGAAGCACACTGACGTAGGGTTTTTCGATTGCGAGGAGGTGATCACGCTGCGCTTGGCTGACTATCTCAAGGTGGACGGCTATGTGGGACCTCGCGATGGGTATCTCAATGCATCGGCGTCGGTCTTATTTTCGGCTGCAGGGGTTAATTCTTTGCATTATACTGTCCATGCTGGGGCTGATTCTTTGCACTCTAATTGCCCTCCTGCTCATGCACATGCAGGCTTTGTTGGTATCTATGCGCAGCCCTGTCGGAAAAGGGGGCCATGCAGTCGCTAATCGAGGCGCAGAACACTACCATCGCTTCCTCGTCACAGCAGCTGGACAAAGGGACGCAGGCCGACAAGCACGACGTGTCCCACTACTCCGAGCTCGACGCCAGGGTCACGGGGTTGGCCAGGTCTCTGGGGCGCGCGGTGAGCGAGTCCATGGACCTCCGGTTGCCATTCAAGCTGGAGTCACTGGAGAGGAATAACACCGCGAAGGATATCCAGCAACTGCGTCCGCCCATGTAGACAACGTGGTCAAGCAGTCTCTTGCGCCAGCCCCCGCCGAGGACATCATGGGTAAGGTGGAGGTTTGTATGGCGAAGCTGGATGAGGGGTTCGAGAACAGGCAGCGCTCCTTCAAGCAAGAGGTGCTGAGCATGGTCGAGTCCAAGGTGCGCGCTTTTGGCTCAACTGTGGCGAGCGCTCCTCCTTCGCAGGGTGCGCGCGGAGGCTCACTCCAGCGCGGTTGTGGACTCGCCGCCGCCTGCAGGTGCTGCCAGACAGCGGTCCACCATCAAGAAGGGCTTCCTGACGGGTGCTGCGCGGCCGTTCTGTGGCGCAGCAGGCCCCAATGAAGGGGGGCAGCCTGGCGCTTCTTCGGCATGCGCCTGTGGTGGAGGCGCTCCTGATCGCGTGTTCTGCGCCAGTGCTGGACTTCCTTTTTCCCCACATCCAAAGTGGGGTTCTTGTTCCCCGCATCCAAAGTGGGGTTCTTGTTTTCTCTGGACACCCCGCGCAGGAACACTCACCCCCTCTTCTCCTCGCACTCATTCACACACACATCATCATCACTCGCACTCTCTCACACGCTCACGAACATCATCGTCATCATCGGTATCGGCATCATCCTCATTCAAACATCATCATCGCCACCACCACCCACAATCAATCATCATCCTCTTCACCACTCATCTTCACCACCACTCATCATCCTCATCCTCATCATCGTTGAGTAAAGTGTGAGGAAGTCTCAGGCGGGAGCCCCCTCCCTATGGGGCCCGCAGATCATGTTGGTAATCCGAGCGGGTCATCGGAACCCTGTAACTGTCGTCACTTTTGGGCTCCCCAGGCCTGAAAATGGAGGAAGTCTCAGGCGGGAGCCTCGTCTGTGAGTGAATTGGGAGGAAGTCTCAGGCGGGAGCTCCCTCCCTATGGGGCCCGCAGATTATGTTGGTAATCCGAGCGGGTCATCGGAACCCTGTAACTGTCGTCACTTTTGGGCTCCTCAAGCCTGAATATGGAGGAAGTCTCAGGCGGGAGCCTCGTCTGTGAGTGAATTCTGAGGAAGGCTCAAGCGGGAGCCCCCTCCCTATGGGGCCCGCAGATCATGTTGGTAATCCGAGCGGGTCATCGGAACCCTGTAACTGTCGTCACTTTTGGGCTCGTCAAGCCTGAATTTGGAGGAAGTCTCTGGCGGGAGCCTCGTCTTTGAGTGAATTGTGAAGAAGTCTCAGGCGGGAGCCCCCTCCCTATGGGGCCCGCAGATCATGTTGGTAATCCGAGCGGGTCATCGGAACCTGTAACTGTCGTCACTTTTGGGCTCCTCAAGCCTGAATATGGAGGAAGTCTCAGGCGGGAGCCTCGTCTGTGAGTGAACTGCGAGGAAGTCTCAGGCGGGAGCCCCCTCCCTATGGGGCCCGCAGATCATGTTGGTAATCCGAGCGGGTCATCGGAACCCTGTAACTGTCGTCACTTTTGGGCTCGTCAAGCCTGAATTTGGAGGAAGTCTCTGGCGGGAGCCTCGTCTTTGAGTGAATTGTGAAGAAGTCTCAGGCGGGAGCCCCCTCCCTATGGGGCCCGCAGATCATGTTGGTAATCCGAGCGGGTCATCGGAACCCTGTAACTGTCGTCACTTTTGGGCTCCTCAAGCCTGAATATGGAGGAAGTCTCAGGCGGGAGCCTCGTCTGTGAGTGAACTGCGAGGAAGTCTCAGGCGGGAGCCCCCTCCCTATGGGGCCCGCAGATCATGTTGGTAATCCGAGCAGGTCATCCAAAACCTGTAACTGTCGTCAATGTTGGGTTCTCGCGCTGCCAGAACGCAGTTCCCAGGCCACACTTTGGATGCAACAAGGAAGTTTTTGGGCTCCTCAGGTCGCCGAGGTGCTGCGACAGGGCGCCGAAGGCGCCGACGACGACGGCCAGGCCGAGGCGCGGGCGCGGAGCTTGCTGATGTTCAGGCCCAGCGAAAGGGAGTTCACATGGCAGAGCTCGGGGGCGCACAGCGTGCGCCGCTCGGGGTTCACCCTGACGCACGCGTCCTACCTGACCTCCACGCTGTCGCAGGGCCAGACGCTGCGCAAGGGCGTCACCATCGACTGCGCGAGAGACGAGGACGCTGGCCGCACGGGCATGTCGGACGAGCAGTGGTGGCTGCACCTCTACGTCATGTTCTCCCGCGCCACGTGCATGCGGAACATGCTGATCCTGCGGCCGCCGCCGCGAGAGTTCCTGGAGTGCGGGCCGCCGGCGTCCCTGCGGAAGGCGCTCCTGGAGTTCGACAAGAGAACGGTTTTGTCCAGGGCGGAGGCGAAGCAGCTCGCGGCAGAGCTGGGCTTCGTGCTGCCTTCCGCCTGAGCGCGGCTGCGCCTCGCTCGAAGCCCGCGGGGTTGTCCCAACGGCTTGGTCTTGCGCGCCAACGGCTCGCGGGGTTGCCCCGACAGCCTGGCCCGCGGGGTTGTCCCAACGGCTGCGCGACGTGACCTGTAGAGAACGCGCCTGTGCTGGCCGTGGCGGCGACGGCGCCGAGGAACATCGACATGCGCGCTCATGCAACAGGAAGGGGAGGAGGTGGCGGGGCGCGGAACAAACAGGGGGGCGAGGATGGGGACAACGTAAGGAGTGGAAGGGGGGCCCGCGCCAAGGCGACAGGAAATATACGCAGAAGAGACAGCCAGGACGCCTCACCAACCACGAGGACGACGGTGATGGTTTTTTCCAGATTCGCCCAGAGGATTCTTATGTGGGGTTCTTCCGTCGGAGTAATTTTCTCTGCACACCCCCGCGCAGGAGAGAGATCTCACTCACCCCCTCTTCTCCTCGCACTCATTCACACACATCATCATCACTCGCACTCTCTCACACGCTCACGAACATCATCGTCATCATCGGTATCGGCATCATCCTCATTCAAACATCATCATCGCCACCACCACCCACAATCAATCATCATCCTCTTCACCACTCATCTTCACCACCACTCATCATCCTCATCCTCATCATCGTTGAGTAAAGTGTGAGGAAGTCTCAGGCGGGAGCCCCCTCCCTATGGGGCCCGCAGATCATGTTGGTAATCCGAGCGGGTCATCGGAACCCTGTAACTGTCGTCACTTTTGGGCTCCCCAGGCCTGAAAATGGAGGAAGTCTCAGGCGGGAGCCTCGTCTGTGAGTGAATTGGGAGGAAGTCTCAGGCGGGAGCTCCCTCCCTATGGGGCCCGCAGATTCATGTTGGTAATCCGAGCGGGTCATCGGAACCCTGTAACTGTCGTCACTTTTGGGCTCCTCAAGCCTGAATATGGAGGAAGTCTCAGGCGGGAGCCTCGTCTGTGAGTGAATTCTGAGGAAGGCTCAGCGGGAGCCCCCTCCCTATGGGGCCCGCAGATCATGTTGGTAATCCGAGCGGGTCATCGGAACCCTGTAACTGTCGTCACTTTTGGGCTCGTCAAGCCTGAATTTGGAGGAAGTCTCTGGCGGGAGCCTCGTCTTTGAGTGAATTGTGAAGAAGTCTCAGGCGGGAGCCCCCTCCCTATGGGGCCCGCAGATCATGTTGGTAATCCGAGCGGGTCATCGGAATCCTGTAACTGTCGTCACTTTTGGGCTCCTCAAGCCTGAATATGGAGGAAGTCTCAGGCGGGAGCCTCGTCTGTGAGTGAATTGTGAGGAAGTCTCAGGCGGGAGCCCCCTCCCTATGGGGCCCGCAGATCATGTTGGTAATCCGAGCGGGTCATCGGAACCCTGTAACTGTCGTCACTTTTGGGCTCCTCAAGCCTGAATTTGGAGGAAGTCTCAGGCGGGAGCCTCGTCTTGAGTGAATTGGGAGGAAGTCTCAGGCGGGAGCCCCCTCCCTATGGGGCCCGCAGATCATGTTGGTAATCCGAGCGGGTCATCGGAACCCTGTAACTGTCGTCACTTTTGGGCTCCTCAAGCCTGAATATGGAGGAAGTCTCAGGCGGGAGCCTCGTCTGTGAGTGCGAGGAAGGAGGCGGGAGCCCCCTCCCTATGGGGCCCGCAGATCATGTTGGTAATCCGAGCAGGTCATCCAAAACCTGTAACTGTCGTCAATGTTGGGTTCTCGCGCTGCCAGAACGCAGTTCCCAGGCCACACTTTGGATGCAACAAGGAAGTTTTTGGGCTCCTCAGGTCGCCGAGGTGCTGCGACAGGGCGCCGAAGGCGCCGACGACGACGGCCAGGCCGAGGCGCGGGCGCGGAGCTTGCTGATGTTCAGGCCCAGCGAAAGGGAGTTCACATGGCAGAGCTCGGGGGCGCACAGCGTGCGCCGCTCGGGGTTCACCCTGACGCACGCGTCCTACCTGACCTCCACGCTGTCGCAGGGCCAGACGCTGCGCAAGGGCGTCACCATCGACTGCGCGAGAGACGAGGACGCTGGCCGCACGGGCATGTCGGACGAGCAGTGGTGGCTGCACCTCTACGTCATGTTCTCCCGCGCCACGTGCATGCGGAACATGCTGATCCTGCGGCCGCCGCCGCGAGAGTTCCTGGAGTGCGGGCCGCCGGCGTCCCTGCGGAAGGCGCTCCTGGAGTTCGACAAGAGAGCGGTTTTGTCCAGGGCGGAGGCGAAGCAGCTCGCGGCAGAGCTGGGCTTCGTGCTGCCTTCCGCCTGAGCGCGGCTGCGCCTCGCTCGAAGCCCGCGGGGTTGTCCCAACGGCTTGGTCTTGCGCGCCAACGGCTCGCGGGGTTGTCCCGACAGCCTGGCCCGCGGGGTTGTCCCAACGGCTGCGCGACGTGACCTGTAGAGAACGCGCCTGTGCTGGCCGTGGCGGCGACGGCGCCGAGGAACATCGACATGCGCGCTCATGCAACAGGAAGGGGAGGAGGTGGCGGGGCGCGGAACAAACAGGGGGGCGAGGATGGGGACAACGTAAGGAGTGGAAGGGGGGCCCGCGCCAAGGCGAGAGGAAATATACGCAGAAGAGACAGCCAGGACGCCTCACCAACCACGAGGACGACGGTGATGGCTTTTTCCAGATTCGCCCAGAGGATTCTTATGTGGGGTTCTTCCGTCGGAGTGATAGGTTATAGAGTGCTTCCACAGCGGGTTTGGCCCGCCAAACGAAACAACTACGAGTGCTGAGCTGGCTGCCGCCTGCTCCGCCTAGAAATAACAAGACATACTGTGGCCGAGAGTACGAGCGAGACGAATGAGGAGGTGGGGGAGGAGAAGGAGAGGAGGATGAGGAGGAGACGGAGGAGGAGGAGCAGGAGGATGAGGAGGAGGAGGAGGAAGAAGAGGTGGAGGAGGAAAAGGACGGGGAGGAGTAGAAGGAAAGGAGCAGGAGGAGGTGTGGGAGGACGAGGAGTCGGAGTCGGAGGCGGCGGAGGAGGAGGAGGACGCTTTGCTATCAACCCATCATGACTCGTGCAATGTCGAAAACGGAGGAGCAATAGGAGGATGACGAGGAGGAGGCGGAGGAGGAGGAGGAGGAGGAAGAGGAGGAGGGGAAGGGGTACCGGGGGAGAAGGGGGAGGAGGGGGAGGGAAGGGACGATGGGGAGACGGGGGAATGATAGGAGAAGGAGCGGGAGGGGAAGGAATTGGAGGATGCGGATGACGAGGGGGATACGGAGCACGATGATGAACATAATGATGGTGATGATGGTGATGGTGATGGTGATGGTGATGATGATGATGATGATGATGATGATGATGATGATGATGATGATGATGATGATAATGAGGATGAAGACGGGCATGAGGCTGGAGACCAGGAGGAGCATTCTGAAGGATTATGGCGATGGTGCTGACGATGATGATGATGATGATGATGATGATGATGATGATGATGATGATGATGATGATGATGATGCTGATGCTGATGATTATTATTATGATGATGCTGATGATGCTGTTGATCATAATGGTAATGATAATGATGATACTGCTGCTGATGATGATGCTGATGGTGCTGCTGCTGATGATGATGCTGATGATGCTGATGATGATGCTGATGATGCTGATGATGATGTTGATGATGATGATGATGATGATGATGATGATGATGATGATGATGATGATGATGATGATGATGATGATGATCATGATGATGACGCTGACGAGGGTGATGATGCTGATGATGGAGAGAGCGTGATCCACCGCTGCTTTACTGTGGAAATATCCCCCCCTCTTCTTCCGGAACACGGGGTCCCCCCCCCCAAATCCCCCTCCCTGCTGGACGCCCCCCCCTTCCCCCAAACCAGAGAGGGGTCACTACCAGTTCGAACCCCCCCCCTCTGGAAAACCGGTACCGGTTCGAACCCCCCCCCTTCGAAAACCGGGTGGGGGTCACTACCGGTTCGAACCTCCCCCCCTTCCCCTCGAAAACCGGGGGGGGTCACTACCGGTTCGAACCCACTCCCCCCCCCGCCCCTCGAAAACCGGGGGGGTCACTACCGGTTCGAACCCCCCCCCCGCGCTCACCGCCAGCAAACAACTTTGGGTCCCTACCACCGTCCGCACCACATCCCCCACCCACTGCTGTCCCCAGCACCACTATCCTCACCACCACTGTCCCCACTATTCCCACCACCGTCACCACTGTCCTCACCAGGGCCCCTACCACTGTCGCACTGTCCCCAGTGTCCCCACCACTCTTCCCACCACGGTTCCACTCCCCACTTTCTCCACGACCCCAACCACTGTCCCACTGTCCCACTGCGCCCGCCGCTGTCCCACTGAGCTGTCCCACTGTTCCCACCACTGTCCCCACTGTCCCCACCACTGTCCCTACTGTCCCTCTGTCCCATTATCCCACCGCCGTCCTCGCCACCGCCATCATCACTGTCGCCACCACCACTGTGCCCTCCACTGTCCCACTGTTTCCGCCACATTCCCACTGTCCCCACACCACTGTCCCCACCACCATCCTCCCCACCACTGCCCCACTGTCCCCACTGTTCCTACTGTCCCTACCACTGTCCCTACTGTACCTCTGTCCCATTATCCCACCGCCGTCCTCGCCACCGCCCTCACCACTGTCGCCACCACCACTGTACCCTCCACTGTCCCACTGTTTCCACCACATTCCCTCTGTCCCCACACCACTGTCCCCACCACCACCGTCCCCACCACTGTCCCACTGTCCCCACTGTTCCCACCATTGTCCCCGCTGTCCCCACCAGTGCCCCCACCAGTGTCTCGCTGTCCCCACTCTCCCCGCCATTGTCCCACCACAATCCCACTCTCCCCACTTTCCCCACGGTCCCCGCCGCTGTCCCACTGTCCCCACTGTTCCCACCACTGTCCCACTGTCCCCGCCGCTGTCCCACTGTGCTGTCCCACCGTCCCCACTGTCCCCATCACTGTCTCACTGTCCCCACTGTTCCCACCACTTTCCCCACTGTACTACTGTCCCACCACTGTCCGCACCACCGCCTTCACCACTGTCCCCACCACTACCGTCCCCACCACTGTCCCACTGTCCCCACCATTGTCCCGCTGTCCCCTCACCACTGTCCCCACCACCACCGTCCCCACCACTGTCCGCACCACTGTTCCACTGTCCCCGCCCCACTGTCCCCACCACCACCGTTCCCACCACTGTCCCAACATCCCCACCATTCTCCAACTGCCCCGAGGAGCGGGCATCGTTTGCCGGCGGCGAGGGGTGGGGGGTTCGAGCCGGTAGTGACCCCCCTGGTTTTCGAGGGGGGGGGGGGGGTTCGAACCGGTAGTGACCCCCCCCCGGTTTTCGAGGGGGGGTGGGGGGAACGGGTTAAGAACCCCCAGTGACCCCCCCCGGTTTTGCGCCAGCAGCGGTAGAGCACGCTCTTTCTGATGATGATGACTGCGATGCTGATGAGGATGATGATGGCGATGGTGATGATGCTAATGCTGCTGCTGCAGCTGATGATGATGATGATGATGATGATGATGATGATGATGATGCGGTTGCTGCTGATAATGATGACGATGAGGATGATGCTCACGACGGTGAGGATGAGGATAATGGTGAGGATGATGTTGCTGATGCTGATGATGATGAGTACAATGACGAGGCAGTCGCTGTTGTTGATGCCGATGATGACGCGCACTATGCTGATGCGGATTTTGCTGTTGCAACAGATTATGATGCTGCTGCTGATGATGCTGATTCAGATGATGATGATGGTGGTGATTGTGGTGGTGATGATGCTGCTGCTGATAAGTGTGCTTCTGTTTCTGCGGTTGCTGATGATGATGACGGTGCTGATTATTATAATTGTGTTGGTGATGGTAACGGTGATGGTGATGGTGAGGCTGATGACGCTGATGATGATGCTGCTGTCGCTGCTGCTGCTGATGATGATACTGCTGATGCTGATACTTCTGCTGAGTATGATGCTGTTGCTGCTGCTGATGATGGTGCTGCTGCTGATTGTGATGATGGTGCTGATGTTGACGATGATGATGCGGATGTTGATGTTTATGCTGATTCTGGTGGTGCCGTTGATGATGCTTATGATACTTATGATGGTTCTGCTGCTGATGATGAAGATGTGGCTGCTGGTTTGATGCTGTTCGTGTTGCTGTTGTTGCTGTTGTTGATGTTTTTGTTTTTGTTGTTGTAGCTGTTGTTGGTGTTGATGTTGGTGTTGGTGCGGTTGATGATGATGCTGCTGCTGCTTCTGATGAGCACAGTCACGATGATGATGACGATACTGCCGATGAGGATGCTGATGATGATGGTAAGGATGGAAATGCTGATGCTGCTGATGATGATGATGCTGGTGATGATGCCGAGTATGATGATGCTGCTGCTGATGATGCTGATGCTGATGCTGATGATGAGGATGCTGATGCTGATGATGGTCATGCTGCTGATGTTGATGATGATGGTGATGCTGATGACGATGATCATGAGTATGCAACGTTCTTATGATGATGGCGAGGCTGCTGATGATGCTGGTAGTGATGATGCTGATGCTGATGATGATGCTGCTGATGATGCTGATGCTGATGCTGATGATGATGATGATGATGATGATGATGATGGTGCTGCTGGCGTTGGTGGTGGTAGTGCTGGTAACGGTGTCGAGGTTGCTGGTGATGCTGATGATACTGATGATGAAGATGATGACGAGGATGGGGCGGATGATGCTGCTGCTGCTGATGATGATGCTGCTGCTGATGATGATGATGATGATGACGATATTCATGACCGCGATCACGATGATGATGCCGTGATGACGATGATGTCGATGGTGTTGATGATGCTGGTGCTGATGCTGGTGATGGTAATACTGATGATGATAAGCTGAGGGTGATAGTGATGCTGATGCTGATGCTGTTGATGATGATCATGCTGCTGCTGAAGATGATGATGATGCTGATGCTGCTGGTAACGATGCTGATGATTATGCTGATGGTGATGGTGATGATGCTGCTGATGATGCCGATGATGCTGATGATGATGCGGATGATGCTGATAATGATGAGGATGCTGATACTGATGCTGATGCTGATGATGATGTTGATGCTGATTGTGATGATGCTGCTGGTGGTGATGCCGATTATATATATATATTATGGACATGATGATGATGCTGGTGATGCTTCTGCTGATGATGATTGAGATGATGATGCTGCTGCTGATGATGATGCTGATGATGCTTATGCTAATGATGCTGCTGCTGATGCTGCTGATGATGACGATGCTGATGATGATGACGATGCCGATGATGACGATGACGATGATGATGCTTATGATGATGCTGATTGTGATGATGCGGGCGATGATGCGGATGATGTTGATGATGATGATGATGTTGCTGCTGATGATGATGATGGTGATGCTGCTGATGATGCTGATTGAGAATTTGATGCTGCTGGTGATGATGCTGATGATGCTTATGCTAATGATGCTGCTGCTGATGCTGCTGATGATGACGATGCTGATGATGATGCTGCTGATGATGATGATGATGACGATGGCGATGATGACGATGATGATGCTTATGATGATGCTGAGTATGAGGATGCGGGCGATGATGCGGATGATGCTGATGATGATGGTGATGATGATGCTGCTGCTGCTGATGATGATGATGATGATGATGCTGCTGATGATGATGATGCTGATGATGATGACGATGATGCTGATGGTGATGATGGTGGTGGTGATTATGATGATGCTGCCGATGATGATGTTGATGATGACGACGATGATGATGATGATGATGATGATGATGATGATGATGATGATGATGATGATGATGAAGATGATGATCATTATGATGATGACGATGATGATGATGATGATGATGATGATGATGATGATGATGATGATGAAGATGATGATGAATATGCTGATGATGCTGCTGATGATGATGATGATGATGATGATGATGAATGAATGATGATGAGGAGGAGGAGGAGGAGAGGGGAGGAGGAGGAGGAGGAGAGAAGGAGGAGGGGGGACGAGGAGGAGGAGGAGGAGGAGGAGGAGGTTGGAGGAGGTGGAGTAGGAGGAGGAGGAGGAGGAGGCAGGAGGAGGAGGAAAGACAGGAACTTGGGAGAGATGAGGAGGAGGAGGATGAGAGGAAGACGAAACCGGATGAGAAAGAGGAGGAGGAGGAGGAGGAGGAGGGGAGGAGGAGGAGGAGGAGGAGGAGGAGGAGGAGGAGGGAGGAGGAGGGGAGGAAGGAGGAGGAGGAGGGCGATGGAGGAAGAGCGAGGAGGAAGAGGTCGTGGAGGAGGAGGAGGGGAGAGGAGGAGGAGGAGGAGGAGGAGGAGGAGGAGGAGGAGGAGGAGGAGGAGAGGGGAGCAGGGAGAGGAGGAGGAGAAGGAGGAGGGGGAGGAGAGGAGGAGGAGGAGGGGAGGAGGAGAGAGCTGGAGGAGGAGGAGCTGGAGGAGGGAGGAGGAGGAGGAGGAGGAGGAGGAGGGAGGAGGAGGAGGAGCAAGGAGGAGGAGGAGCAGGAGCAGGAGGAGGAGGAGGAGGAGGGGAGGAGGAGGAGGAGGAGGAGGAGGAGAAGAGGAGGAGGAGAGGAGGAGGGAGGAGGAGGAGGAGGAGGAGGGGAGGAGGAGGAGGAGGAGGCGGGAGAGGAGGAGGAGGAGGAGGAGGAGGAGGAGGAGGAGGGAGAGAGGAGGAGGGAGGAGCAAGGAGGAGGAGGAAGAAGAGGAGAAGGGCAGGGGGAGGAGTAGTAGGAGAAAGAGGAGGGGAGGAGGAGGAGGAGGAGGAGGAGGAGGAGGAGGAGGAGGAGGAGGAGGGGAAAGGGAGGAGGAGGAGGAGGTGGGGGAGGAGGAGGAGGAGGAGGAGGAGGAGGAGGAGGAGGAGGAGGAGGAGGACGAGTAGGAGGAGGAAAAGGAGAAGGGGGAAGGGAGGAGGAGGAGGAGGAGCTCGAGGAGGAGGATGAGGAGGAGGAGGATGAGGAGGAGGAGGAGGAGCAGGAGCAGGAGGAGGAGGAGGAGGAGGAAGAGAAGAGAAGGGCAGGAGGATGGAGGAGGAGTGCCAGTGCAAACCCAAGAGGCATTAACGATGATGGAATAAACCCTCCCTCCAATCCTTTTCATCGGCCCCTACAACGGTTCATCTCTACTGAGGAAACTGCCTCGTTGGAAGACAACCGTTTGAATACCCTTACAGCATGCCAAAACATTGGTCTCGGGGTTCCAACGCCACGTATCAACCGGACTGTTGCGTGTTGACGGTCCTGAATCGTGCCAGAGCGCCATTCTTGGGACTTCGACACAGCGAATCCACGTAACTGTTGCGCCCGCGTAATCCTGAATCTTTTGAAAGCACCATGTCTGGTACGTTGATGATGTGAACCCGTGGAAGTCTTGCAAATTTTGTACACGAGCGTGCGCGGCGCTAAGGCGAGAACCACTTTCTCAAAAGGAGTCACCCTCAATCCGTGAAGCTCTTGTAAATTTTGGAATGTACGTGGCGCTAAGGCGAGAGCCACATTTGGAAAAGGAGCCGCCCTCAATCCGTGAAGCTCTTGCGAATTCTGAAAACGAATGTGCGCCGCGCTGAGGCGAGAGCCACATTTTGAAAACCACCCGCCCTCAATCCGTGAAGCTCTTGCAATTTTTAACACGATTGTGCGCCGCGCGAAGGCGAGAGCCACATTTTGAAAACCACCCGCCCTCAATCCGTGAAGCTCTTGCACATTTTTAAATGTGCGCCGTGCTAAGGCGCGAGCCACATTTGAAAACCTCCCGCCCTCCATCTATGAAACTACTGCCAATTTTAAGCTTCAGAGTCATACATGGTGAGGAAGTCTCAGGCGAAACGCCCAGCCCGCCCTAAAAGCTGGCCTCGGGGTGCGACTGGGGAAAGTTATTGATAAGGCAAAGAAATGGAGGATGAGGAGGAGGAGGATGAGGAGGAGGAGGAGGAGGAGGAGGAGGAGGAGGAGGAGGGGGAGGAGGAGTGGAGTGAGGACGGGGGACTGGAGTGAGGACGGGGAGGGCGATGATTGAGGGGCCATTCGACTATTGAGACGGAGAGGATGGGGAAGGGACTGACGACGGGGAAGACGACGACTGAGAGGAAGAGGACCGCGACGAGGGGAGCAGCCCGCCCCCCCGGTCGCCAGGAGGCCGGCCGCCACTCTGGCGGGGCGCCCGGGGCGGAGGGCGCCGCGGCGTGGAGGCGCCCTCGGCGCGCGCCGCGCGGCGGCCTTCGGGGGTTCCCCGAGGGGCTCCGGGGGCCTCCGAGGACCGCGCGCCGCCCGAGGAGGAGGAGGAGGAGGAGGAGGAGGAGGAGGAGGAGGAGGAGGAGGAGGAGGAGGAGGAGGAGGAGGAGGAGAGGAGGAGGATGATGAGGATGATGATGATGATGATGATGATGATGATGATGATGATGATGATGATGATGATGATGATGATGATGATGATGATGATGATGATGATGATGATGATGATGATGAGAAGGAGGAGGAGGAGGAGGA
Source organism: Prorocentrum cordatum (assembly GCA_963575745.1). Classification (NCBI taxonomy): domain Eukaryota; class Dinophyceae; order Prorocentrales; family Prorocentraceae; genus Prorocentrum; species Prorocentrum cordatum. The sequence continues at coordinate 85,989 of CAUYUJ010014758.1, read as the reverse complement.
ACCGATAAAGAGGTGATTGGAAGGGGAGAAGAGGAGAGAGGACGGGGGCGGGAGGAGTTAGCAGGGAGGGATGGAGACAAAGGAGGAGGAGGAGGAGGAGCAGGAGGAGGAGGAGCAGGAGGAGGAGGAGGAGCAGGAGGAGGAGGAGGAGGAGGAGGAGGAGGAGGAGGAGGAGGAGGAGGAGGAGGAAAGCATCTAAGAGCAAGGAGAGGAGGATAGGGGAACTGATGGGGGGGGAGGAGGGCGGAGGGACCACAGGAGGGGGGAAGAGGGAGGAAGGTGCGAAGAGCTGTCCAGCTGTTCAGGTTCTGGCCGTCCTCCCGTTCTCTCTGCGCGCTGCTGCCGCGGTAGGGGGGCGCGCCCTCACACTCCTGGTTCTCCTGTCGCCTCGAGTTCTTCCCCTGCCTGTCTGCGCAGGTAGTGCCAGTCTGTGAGAGCGCGTGGGCGACAGCTGGATTTCCTGTCGCCTCGCGTTCATCCCCTGCCCGTCTGCGCAGCTGGTGCCAGCCCGTGAGAGCGCCTGGGCGACAGCTGGATGATGCAGCAGTGCCACCTCCGCCGCCAGAAGACAGTACCAAACAGTTGCGGTAGAAACGCGCATCTGATCGCGCAAGGGGCCAAGCCGCCTAGCACGAATCAGAGCACACTTGCTGATGTGGGGCCACAGGCTTCGCCCATGGTCCGCGCTGGACAGCCACTCCAGGGAATTCCGGGTGTCTGCCCTTGCAGGTGGCTATCCAGCTACTCTTGGCATCCGAGCTGAGTGGGGAGCCCAAACAATAATCGAGACGCTTCGCGTTCACCGCCCGCCCATTTCCAGTTCTCGCCTGATCAGGCGAAGGCGGCTCCGCGATGGGATGAACATATCCCGAAACCAGGAGTGACCTTCCCGCAGATGCGTGTGTTTTATATTTCTTCCTGCGCTCCAAGTCTTACCCATCACATCGCGGAGTGGGAGGCTGAGGTATGGCGTGTGGCTGATCGATGCCCCTCATCATTATTATTAAATCGGGCATGTCCCTCTACAGGAAGAATCTTCAATACTAGGAAGCACATAACCTGGGTACGTTTTTTCGTGCCATTTTGTGACTACGTTTGAATATGGTTTTGACTATTTCTCATTTTCCGTCCAGCATCCGCCTGTAGGAGGACATGCTCGACCTAACATTACGAACGGATTAGGGATATGGACGCTGGTTGCCGACATGGAGCAACCATGCAGCCCGAAAGCGCATTGTGAACGGTGTGACGTTCGAGGTCGCCTTGGACGCCGTCTGGAGCCTTGGGGCCCGAGAAGGGCAGGTGACGCAGCGGGCGGCGGAAGGGCAGAGCCCGCTTTGGGAAGAAGGGGGGGAGGGCCAAAGGAGCCCTCTCGGCTGAATCCCACACGCCCTCAGTCCAGTGGGCGGGCGGATTCAGGAGGCTTGCTCCATTCCACGGACCCCGCACAGAAGAGGACCTGTGCGGCTTCTGATTCTTCTGATTTCGAGTGTGTGTGTGTTGTTTGCCGCTTCCCGTCGCGCTGCCTGCGTGTCGCTACTGCTGACGTGTGTGGCTTCCTGGGCATCTGTTGCGGGGCTTCTTGGCGGCCTCTTTGAGGCCTCGGGGGCGGCCTCGCGGGAGCCATTTCAGGGCTCCTGGGGGCTTTTGGGGGTCCTGTGGGCCTCTTGGGGCCCTTTTGGAGGCATGTTTGGGGTCTTGGGGGCCATTGAGCCGGGGAGTGCCCCCAAGACCCCTGCGAGTTCCCTCTCTTGGGCCTCTTTCGGGGGCTCTCTTGAATGCCTGTCTGGATCTCTCGGAGGCCTCTTGGGCCGTCTTGGGGCTCTCTTGGGGGCGAGTCCGGGCCCTCTTGGGGGCTTCTTGGGCCTTCATGGGCCAGTCTGGGGTGGGCCTCTTGGACCGCGCAGGTCTTGCATTAGCCCGAAAAGGCGAGAACGCGAACATACTCAAACGTCAAAATAGAATGGGGTTCTCTTGGGGCCCGCTCGGAGCGTCTTGGGGGCCTCTTGGGCCGTCTTGAGGCCATCTTGGGTGTTCTTGAGGCCTCTTCGGCGTGTTGGAGCCCTTCTTGAGTCATCCTTGGCACCCTGCAGGCCACTGGTGCTAGACGTAGACGGCCCGAGGGTCCCAGAGGTGCGTTGCCGAGTTCGCCCCCCTCCCTAAGCTAGATTTTGGCCCGTGGGGGAGGGGGAACAGCCAATGTCTCGCACTCACCCTCGCGCAGCGAGGGTCGGCGGATTTCAGCTAGTTTTGCGATTGGCCATACCCGCCGTAGGTTTTGCAACAGAGGCACGCGACCATGGCTGCACCGCTTGAACTTGAACTCTCAAGAACAGCCGGACAGCGAGAACGGACTAGGACGGACTAGGCTTGGGACAGTTTCGTGCAAGAGCCCGGAGGAAGGGGGCGCTGAGCAGCAACATCTCCAACATACGTACAGTGTCGGGGTCTTCATGCTCGGGTGCAAGCAAGTGGAGCATCGCCAAAAGTCATGCTCATGTATCCACGTGTGCACAGGGCTCGTAGGGTCTCGAGCGCTGGAGCCTGACCCAAAACCTTACCCAGCACATCGGTGAGGTTTAGCCTGGGGAGGGGGACGACGAGGGGGAAAGAGGATGGAGGTTCAGTTGAAGGGCACAAGGGCCCACGGCAGGCTGAAGGCGCGGCGGCGGGGCGGCATGGAGGTCTTCAGAGGAACACCAGCCGAACGGCCTCTGGGTCCGAGAAGAGAGCTCCCGCTGCCAGGCAGCCCCGCGGGAACGCGTGCTGTCAGGTGCATCTCTGTTCACTGGCACCTGTGCGCAGAGCGAAGGGTGGCATCTCTCGGGACGATCACGGAAATCATCGGAACGAGGACCGACTGTATTTCTTCATCATTTGAACAGGACTCGTTGTTGGTGTCGCCGCGGACGTTGTCAATTGGAGACACAACGCCGCTTGCCGAACAGCGGCCGCTGTCGATTTTCGACAACGTTTGTTTTTGCACATCGTACCGTTTTTTTTTCCGTGCCCATTTCGGGCGTCCAAGCTATCATTTTCTTCGGTCTTCCCGTCTGCAGCCATTTGGGCTCAAGTGTGTCTGGCCCAGTAGCGACCAGCACTTCCTGCTGCCGAGCCCCTCAGCCCGCAGGGGTCGCTTGCGGTGTCCGAGCCGCGATGGCTGGCCCACGATCGGAGGACCTCCCAACTGTCGGCGAGTGCCCTGAGATGGGACAACTGCGTGACTGGGTCACCGGCAACGACGAGTCGCGCTACGATTTCCAGGCGGCTGGGACACTGCGCTTGGACGTGACGCACTCGAACTTAGTGCAGAGGTGGCATGACATCATCTTCGATGTCAACATGACCGTGTCGGCGGTGAAGGACAAGCTGTACCGCCACGGCGGCACGCCTGCCAAGCACCAGGAGCTGTACCTCCGACGGGGCGGGGGTGACACGATATTCCTGATGGACGCCAGCAAGACGCTGGGCTACTATGGCGCCAGGAACGGCATGGAGATCCATATCAAGGACACGGACGAGTTCTCCATCTCGAAGCACGGCGGCCTCGAGGACGTCAGCCAGGTCGAGAAGTACGTCATGGACGACGACCACTACGACAAGCTCACGAACACCGTGCGCGCCTGCAAGAGGAGGGAGCAGGAGCAGCGCGCCAGGGCCGAGGCAGCCCGGCGGGCCGCGGGCGGCGAGGCACTAGCAGAGGCGCAGGCCGAGGAGGAGGAGGAGGAGCCCCTGGAGGCGGTGCTGGAGCGGATCCCGCTGGGCAGCCGCTGCCAGGTCGAGCCGGGCAGCCGGCGAGGGGAGGTCGCCTTCGTCGGCAAGGTGGCCGGGGCTAAGAGGGGCGCGTGGGTCGGCGTGTGCCTCGACGAGCCGCAGGGCAACAACGACGGGACAGGCTCGGCGGCTTGCCTAAGTGGGCCGGGGGGCGGGGCCAGTGGGGCGGCCCTTTACGAAGGCACCCCGCCTCCCGGCAGCTTTGTAGGGGCCTTCTCAGAGGCCTGTAGTCACCACTCACCGAACCGCCCCAACCCAACCCGAAGGTCCTGATATGCCCTCCAGTTCCAGTGTGGGCATGGAAAACATACTTATGAAGCCCGTGCTTTCCTGGCAGCCCCGGAATTCAGGTCTTCGAGTTGGGTTGTGGTGGTCTTGTAGGTAGTCATCCAGGAGAGGTCCATGCTTTCAAAGAGCCCCCCCGCCTTTTCAGAGAGGTCGCCCCCCTGGGCCCTGCCTCCGGGAGTGCGCCGCCAGCAGGCAAAGATGGGGCTCGGTACTTCGATTGTCCAGGCCCCAAGTACGGCTGCTTCGCCAAGCCGGAGAACGTCACGGTCGGCGATTTCCCAGTTTTAGATCCGTTTGCCTCGGACGACGAGTTCTGAGTTTGCAGGCGGCCCTGGCCTGAGCTCGGTTGGTGGAGAATTCACGCGTGGCACTGTTTTTTGTGATAGCTTCTTTGCGGAACTTGCGGCGGACCATGCGCATCGAAGCAGTTCCCGCCAAGTGTAGGACTGCGACGATTGCTGTTCTGTCTTGTACGAGAGAGAAGGCTGGTGGATGCACCACGCCTGCGACTGCCCAAAGACAGCCTCGGTGCGGGGGGCTTGACCTTGCTGGCTGCAAAGCAGCAGATCCCTCTCTTGTTGCTCTTCATCCTCGTCCTGCTGCCCCCTCTGCTTGTCCTCCTGCTGTTCATCTCCTAATTCCTCCACCTCCTCCCTCCCCCCCTAAGACTTGGAATCTATAGAATCAGTCGAACACGGTTAAATCGCTCTCCAGCTCCAAAGTTCTCCTCGTCTTCGTCTTCTTCTTTTCATTCGTATTCCTCCTCCTCTTCCCTGGAACTCTCCCAGATCGCACTCTGACCAGTCGTCGTCGACGACGACGACCGCGACGACGACTGCGACGACGACGGCGACTCCGACGTTGACGTTGACAACCGCGACGACGACGACGACAACGGTTGACGGCTGACGACTGACGACTGACGACTGACGACCGAAGACCGACGACCGACAGCCGACGAGTGACGACCGAGGACCCACCACGGAAGCCGACGGCTGAAGAACGACAACCCAAAGCCGACAGCGACCGACGACGACTGCCGGTGACGACGACTGCGACGACGGCCTCGGAAATGACGAAGATGATTGGTGGCGTCGATCAGCGTGGACGACGACATCTAAAAATTCGACCCCCAGTCCTCTCTCGGAGCGCTCTCTGCTCAGGACCTTGAGGCGGATCCAGCTTTGGCGATCAGGGCCGTCCTAGAGTCCCCAAAGGACAAAGCACGTGGGAATACAAAGTCGTCGGTCGTTGTCTTCGTCGTTGTCGTCGTCGTCGCCGCCGCCGCCGTCGTCGTCGTCGTCGTCGTCGTCGGAGGAGGAGGAGGAGGAGGAGGAGGAGGGGTAGGAGGAGGAGGAGGAGGAGGAGGAGGAGGAGGAGGAGGCTCGGCCTCGATGACGGCGACGACGTCGTCGACGGCGACCACGACCACGACGACGGCGACATACGACCGACGACCGACGACGCTCTCGACGATGACTACGACGACCGACGACCGGCGACGCCCTCGACCTCGACGACGACGACCGGCGACGCCCTCGACGACGACGACGACGACGACGACGACGACGACGACGACGACGACGACGACGACGACGACGACGACGGACGACGACGACGACGGCGTACGACGACGACGACGACGACGACGACGACGACGACGACGAAGAGGCGACGACTGGCAGGCAAGCTTTCGAGGGCCGCACCGCGCTGCTGGCGCTGGACGCCGCCCGCGCCGCGGCCCAGAGGGCGCTGGCTGGCCTGGGGGCGCCGGGGCGACTTGAGCGTAGGCGCGCACGTCGCCGCCGCCGTCGCCGTCGCCGTCGCCGTCGCCGCCGCCGCCGCCGTCGCCATCGCCGCCGCCGTCGCCGTCACCCTCGCCGCCGCCGCCGTCGCCGTCACCCTCGCCGCCGCCGCCGCCGCCGCCGCCGTCGCCGTCGTCGCCGTCGTCGTCGTCGTCGTCGTCGTCGTCGTCGTCGTCGTCGTCGTCGTCGTCGTCGTCGTCGTCGTCGTCATCGTCGCCTTCTCCGACGACGATCGACGACCGACGACCGACGACGACCTCGACCTCGACAACGGTTGCCGTCGTCCTTGTCGTCGTCGTCGTCGTCGACGACGACGACGATCGAGGATCGAGGCATTTGGCTTCCGCAGGCCTCCGCAGGCCGCTGCCTCTAAGCTGATCGCGACGAGGAGGGCGACGATGACGCCAATGACGACGGCAACCTCTAGTGGGACGTCGGACACAACTTCCAGAGACCCCAGAGGCCCCCTGGAGGCCCCCCGGAGCCCCTCCAGAGGCCCCCCCCCAGGCCTTTCCGGAGGCCTCCAGGGACCCGCCGAGGACCCGCCGAGGACCCGCCGAGGGCCCGCCGAGGGCCTGCCGAGGGCCGCCGCGGGCCGCCGCGGGCTCTCGAGCCCGAGGGCCGCCGCGGGCCGCCGCCGCCGTGTGCTCGGCCGCCCGGCGCCGCCCACGGCCGCAGAGGCCCCCGCTCGCGCGGCGGGCGGCGCAGCAGGACGGGTGCCGCCCTTGCCGCAGGGGTCTGCGGGCGTCCCAGGGGGGGGGGGGCTGCGCCTTCGGCGCGCGGCGCCGTCGGCCCAGAGGCGGCGCGCGGGGCGAGGAGCGCGCCGCGGTCCGCCTCCAGGGCGGCGCGGCTTCCGGCAGTCGCCTGCGGCTTCGGCGCGCTGCGGCCGCGGGCCCAGGCTGGAGCCAGCAATGTGCACTGTAGCCCAACGTGCTTGGACCCAAGTGGTTAATTTCGACGGAGGAGGAGGAGGAGGAGGAGGAGGAGGAGGAGGAGGAGGAGGAGGAGCGAGGAGGAGGAGGAGGAGGAGGAGGAGGAGGAGGATGAGGAGGAGGAGGAGGAGGAGGAGGAGGAGGAGGAGGAGGAGGAGGAGCGAGGAGGAGGAGGAGGAGGAGGAGGAGGAGGAGGAGGAGGAGGAGGAGGAGGGAGGAGGGAGGAGGAGGAGGAGGAGGAGGAGGAGGAGGAGGAGAGGAGGAGGAGGAGGAGGAGGAGGAGGAGGAGGAGGAGGAGGAGGGAGGAGGAGGAGGAGGGGGAGGAGGAGGAGGAGGAGGAGGAGGAGGAGGAGGAGGAGGAGGAGGAGGAGGAGGAGGAGGAGAGGAGGAGGAGGAGGAGGAGAGGAGGAGGAGGAGGAGGGAGGAGGAGGAGGAGGAGGAGGGGCTTCGCGTTGGCCGGCGGAGGCAACCTGGCGGCGGGTCCGCTGGCAGGAGCTGGCGGAAGCAGGGCGGATGGCAGCGGAAGTGAGAATGAGGCATCCGCATGTTTGGGCCCATGGTTTCCGCAGCCGCTGGCGGTTGCATGCCTTTCTAGCGCTAGGCCCTCGCACGGCCAGGCAAGAGGGCCCCCGAAGGTGTATCCAGCATGTGACCTCCGCATGTTCCGCATGTGGATCCAGCCATGCGTGTGTTGCAGCTTCCTGGTAGACCTGCAGTTGCGCCTGTTGAACCAGCGTTTCACCTGAGGCGCCCGCCACGCTGGAAGAGCTACTCCCCCGCCGCAGGGTCTGCCTGCGGCCTCGCCGCGCTATTCGAACTGCTGTTGCGCCTGCCGGCCCTTCGCTTCGCCTGCGGCTTCCGCTGCGCTTTCGGAGCTGCGTTCCCCCGCGCAGAGCTCTGTCCGCGGCCCCGCCGCGCTAGGAAGGCCGGCGGCCGGTTTGTCGCGACGCGCCGACGCGGCGGCGACGGAAGGCCCTCGAGGTGAAGGTTTTGCTTGGTGGCTCGGGGGCGCCCCCTCGCGGCCACCGCTGGACTCAGCTCGAAAGACTTGTCCAGATGGCGTCAAGCAGGCGTCCGAGTGCCGATCGTGAGCGAACGTGGCCCTGGGGAGGTTCGCGCCGCCTCGACGCGGCGGCGACGCCAGTGCGGGCGGTCAGGGTGGTATGCCCTCTGGGGAGCCCGCCTCGGGCCCTGCGACCAACAGGGACCAGCCCGCCGCTCTAAGTCCGTACGAACGTTGGATCGGCCGCCGCTGGGGGTATCTGGGAGCGGAATCGCTCAAGGATGAACGTTTCACGCGGTGCCATCAACTAGTGCCCACGTCGTCAGGGCTTGAGTGACGGTCCTGCTAGCATGTGGACTCCGCGTCGACCTCAGTGGCGCGGTAGCGGATCGCACGGCAGTTGATTTTGTGCGGTGTGGAGGTGGAGCTTCATTGTTCGTATGAAACAAATCGTTTCCACGTGGTACATGCAAGACTCTTGCTGACGTTGCGCCGAGTAGCTGAGAATTCTAGACGCTTCACGCAACCCCACCAGCCCATCCAGAAACGATGCCCAGGCGAGTTGCACTGATCAGGCATGTGGAGGATCATGCAGTGGAATGAAGGCTGGGAAGCCGTCAGACCCCAAGCGGGGGAGGATGGGAGAGGAACTGGAAGACTAGGAGGAGGAGGAGGAGGAGGAGGAGGAGGAGGAGGAGGTGGAGGAGGAGAGGGGAGGAGGAGGAGGAGGAGGAGGAGGTGGAGGAGGAGGAGGGGAGGAGGAGGAGGAGGGAGGAGGAGGGGGAGGAGGAGGAGGAGGAGGAGGAGTGGGAGGAGTGTGGGAGGAGGATGAGGAAGGGGAGGGGCAGTGGGAGGAGGGAGGAGGGAGAAGGGAAGCGGAATGAGGAGGGTTAGGCGGATAAGGAAGAGAAAGATGAGGAGGGCGAGCAGAAAGGCGAGAGGCCTCCTCGGAGTCTCTTCGGACGTCTCTTGAGAGCTTCCCGTAGGCCTGCTGGGCGTCTTGGGGGCCTCATGACGGTCGTCTTGAAGCGTCTTGGGTGCCTCGGGAAAGCTTCTTCGGCCTCTCGGGGGTCTCTTGGGAGTCTCTTGGGGGCATCTTGGGGGCATTTTGGGGGCATCTTGGTGGTGTCTTCGGGCCTCCTGGGCGCCTCTTGGGCGCCTCTCGGGGCACGCCCAGGACACTCTTGGGAGCCTCGGGGGCCATCTTGGGGCCATCCTGGATGTGACAAATCAAAATAGGAGTGGTGCTCAATTAGGCCCCCCCCCCCGAGGCCAAACTTGGGACAACACTTTAGTACATGAACAAAGCGATTCTGGCCTTCTCGCCGAGGCCTTCTTGGACGCTATAGCCCCTCGCGAAACGCCCCGTCCAGGTCCAGGGGGAGGGAGTAGGGGGAGGGGTAAACCGCACCGCGAAGCGGAATAGGGAAGATGGACGAGGAAATTCTCTTACCCATTCACGCTGTAGAGGGCTTCTGTCCTTCGTCGCCTCTGCGGGAGGTCACCCGCGGGGATGCGCGAAGAGGACCACGCTAGACGCGAAGAGGACTGCGCTGGGCGCTGCCGCGATCTGGGCTGGAGAGGCCCTGCTGCGCTGCTATGAGTATGAGGGCATTTTGCATTCAATGATCGTATTTTCAAGAACGAAATAATGACGTACACGTACACGAATTCACGTTGGTTTCGAAAAGTACGCTTTGCGCCAATGTTCTTATCACGAGGCTGGTCTTGCGGACTCGGGGTCCGTATTTATGTACGTGGTTGGGCACATACGTCCTTTGTGGGCTCCCTGATTTTTCGGGGCCTCCGCTGGGGTGAGCTCGCCCATGTTCCACCTTCTTTCTCCCCTTCCCACCATCCGCTTCTCCTCGCCTCCTCTTTCTCAGCCCTGCTCCCCCTGCTCCTTCTCCTCCTGCTGCTGCTCCTCCCTGCTGCTTTTCCTACTTCTTCTCCTCCTCATCCTCCTCCTCATCCTCTTCATGCTCCGTTTTCTCCTTCCAAGGTTTGGGGGTCTGGGCTCTGGCTGGAGTTTACTGTCGTCGTCCCGTCCTCGTCCTCGTCCTCGTGATCGTCGTCGTCGTCGTCGTCGCTGCCGTCGTCGTTGCGGTCGTCGTTGTCGTCGTCGTCGTCGTCGTCGTCGTCGTTGTCGTCGTCATTGTCGTCGCCGTCGCCGCCGCCGCCGCCGCCGCGGCGACCGCCGCCTTCGCCGTCGCCGTCGCCGCCGCCGCCGCCGCCGCCGTCGTCGTCGTCGTCGTCGTCGCCGTCGCCGTCGCCGCCGCCGCCGCCGCCGTCGTCGTCGTCGTGTCGTCGCCGTCGTCGTCGTCGTCGTCGTCGTCGTCGTCGTCCTCGCCGGTGCCCAGGAGCCCGACCCGCGCGCCGCCCAGCTCGAGGACGCCACGCGCCCGCCGCCAGCCCTGTACCCTTCCTCCGACGGGGAATGGATGAGTCGAGGAATGAAGGCATCTGCCGCTGCTGCGCTACGCAGTCGGGCCCCGCAAGGTGGGGCCTCACAGTGCCGCCTACGATGTGATTCGATGCGATTCAATGCGCTGGCTGGGGCAGCGCTTCCGATTTGACTCGATTCGGTTCGATTCAGCGTCATCGGCCAGGGCCAGCCAGAGCCGATTTCGACTGGAGTCTGGACGATTGGTCGGCGATCCGATCCGTTTGCGATTCGATCCGATTTCGCGATTTGATTCAGCTCAGGCCTGCCGCAGGTGAGGATGCTGGCTCCTCTATCCACGGCGCTCTCCGCAGCCTGTGTCTTTAGGGAAGGAGCGGGGGTGTGTTCTCAGCCCGGGCAGCAGGGTGTTGCAGAAGAGGCCAGGGCAAGCGGCGGGTATGTATGTCTCGTCATGCTCAGTGATCCCGGCGCGGCCCCAGTTAGGGAAACGCTTCCTGAGCGGCATTGCTTGGCATTGCCTTGCTTGGCATTGCATTGCTTTGTATTGCCTCGCATTGCTTTGCGTGGATTGGCGTTGATTTGCGTTGCTTGGAATTGCTTGGCATCGTTTGGTATGGCTTGGCATCGCTTTGGCTTGCTTGGCTGGCAGAACCGAGACCAAGGAACCCTGGGGCCCTAGGAGGGCTTCTTCAAAAGCAGTAGGGGAACAAGGCCACCGCATCCTGGGGGCCCGAGGAAGGCCTTTTAAAAAACAGTATGGAAACAAGACCGAGGAACCAATGGGGGCCTGAGGAAGGCCTTTTCATGAACACCAGTGGGGGTACACGACCAATAAGCCCGGGGAACCCGAGGATTGCTTCTTCTAGGATGCAAGGCAGCGCCTTGCGAGGAAACAGTGCCAAGGAACCCTGGGGAACGCCCTTGCAAGGAAACAGGATCAAGGAACCCTGGGGAGCCCCGGCGCAAACCGCCGACCGCACCCACTGGTGCTTCACAAATAAGTCAGAGCCCCTGCGTCAAAGCCTAAGAGAGGAGAAGGCTCCCCAGCGATCGCAATAGACCTGAGTGCACCGCAACGGCTATAAAGCGAGGTATGCTTAAAGGCCCGAAGGGCTGCGCCCATCCACGCGTGTTGACCGGGTGAGAAGCAGAGGTGAACGGCGGAAGCCGGAGTGGACTACAAGCCGCTGGCAGTCAAAGCGCTGAATCTGAAACCTGGGCGAATGCACGCGCATTGCTTCATGCGCCCATGGTCTTGGATTCCAGGGGCACGCCAGAATGGCAGAACCCGCGGAGACGGCGAAAGTGGGCGGCCCCCGCCAAGCGAGACTGAAGCACCCTTGAAATCACAATCTTTGATTGTGTATTAAAAAAATTCAAAAACAAATTTTTAAAAAGCACCCTGGAAATCACAATCTGGGAGACAGCCCGAGGAGTGGGGCAAGCCTGCGAGCGGCCGACGTGCGCAGAGAGCGAGCAAGCAGGGCGGGAGCGGGCGGGGGCGAGCCCACAGGCTGTTTGTTCGGAGCGCTGGCGGGCGGACGCGAGCCCGACTGAAGAGCCGGCGGGCGGCGCCGGGCACTGGTAAGGAGCCGAACTTTCTACACCGATGTTTTTCTCCAGTCCCGCACTGCAATTCGCACAAGAAACCGAAGTATGGTGTGTACGGCATCCTGGTGTATACATCTTTTGTTGTTTCCAAGGGGAAACGGGGAAACAAGTATACACCACACCACCCCGACGTCGTCCCCGACCCGCAAGAACGTTCCGGGATTGAACAACAGCCCGCCACTGGTAATGTATATGTTCCAGTTTCCGAACTGGGCGCACGAGAGCGGGTGGAAGAGGGACATTTTCAGCCAACCCGCACAACAAGGATGGGCAGCCTTCCCAAGGGTACTCTTGCATCCTTGCCTCCTCGGTCCATCCTTGGCCACTTTTGCAGGCCGCACCCCGTTTGGTGAGCTTCGAAACGGCCCTCCCAGGCCCCGCATCCTTCTCGTGCATGCTTGCTATACGGGTTGACTGTAGACGGCCGCGGAGGAGGAGGAGAGGGGGAAGGAGGCCCAGGACACCGAGAAGCGGCGAGAGCGGGCGCGGGCAGGCGGCCTCAGGCACAAGAGACAGTACGGTTTGGGGCGGCCCCGAACAAGCATGACCGGAACAAAAAGCAGTGGCGAAGCATCCTGGCTCGCTGGGAGGCCCACCAAAGAATGTTTGAATCACCTTGTGTGGTCTGCACGAGATGTTCTTCGAACATTTCTGGCTGAGAGTGTCTTGTTTCAGTACATCGGGTGTATGTTCTAAGAACATCATTCTAGTTCTCAGAACATTCTCGGGTTCTTAGACAATTTCGTGGTAGGCCTATAGGAATGCCGGGAGGGTCTGTCCCTGCTTAATGGAAGGCGTGCCGAGACCTGCCGCTCCACAACACTCGAAGCCGAAATGGCCCGCAAGCTTGGCGGCTGACCTCTCGCTGGGGGCCGGCCGCCTGCCTGAGTGCGCGGGAGAGCCAGAGCCTCGGCTCGAGCGAGCTTGGCACTCGACGAAGTAGCAGCGACCAAGCCATTGACATGCTCGACATGCAGTCCGGCGTGCTCTAGGACTTGCATGGGCAAGCCTCGCCGAAGCGAGCTGGGGCAGCAGTCGACGCAGCTGATGGGCAGGACTGGGAGCCCGAGATCTCGATGGTGACGGCAAGCGATGCCTTCACCTGTTGCTGCGACTGAGTCGCGGGGTTGCAGCCCGTCGTGCCGTAAGTGCAGGGGTAGGCCTCGAAACAACTCAGGCTTGGGCAGCCAGAACCGGAGTCGATGAGCACGGCAGTGGTAATCCCTGCGACGCAGACCGCCGTGAGGTATTTGCTGGGGTAGTCCATGCAGCAAGCATATACCGTGACAGTTGACGACCGTGTGGGATGTCCAGAGACAGAGCGTAGAAAGTGCCGTAGCCGACGAGGTCTATGCAAACGGCCCTGCGAGCCAAGAAGAAGCTGAGACGAGTTGAGAGCGCGGAGAGAGCACGTGGAATGACAGGAGCAGCTTCCAAACCGCCTCCAGAACTTTGGAGAAGATGCGGAGACTACGGACCCTGGGTAGCAGGCAGATCATGCCTTAGCACACAAAGCCAGAGACGATGACCGAAGACAACACATGTAGTGTGCCGCAGCTCATGAGCTCCATGCACCCTGCCATCCAAGTCGTGAAGAGGCTGAGGCCCTGGAGCTTGTCTACGGAGAACTCGGACCTTGGAGAAGAAGGAGTCGACTGGAACCATGGCGGGGCGCGGCCGGCCTGGGCGGACAGGATGACGCGCATAGGGTTTTTGCGAAACGAAGGGCCGCTGTCAATCATGAATTGGCGGGCTGCTCGCGCACGGAGCCTTAGAGCGGGGGGAGGGATGAATGAGGAAGGCGGGAGGAGGGAGGATGAGGGCGGGAGGGGGGCGGGAGGAGGTCGCGGGAGGAGGGAAGAGAGAACGGAGGGGACCAGGGTTATGACGATGAGTAAGTAGGAGAAGGAGTAGGAGGATGAGGATGACGAGGAGGTGGGGGAGGAGGACTGGGGGGCCGAGAGGTCAGGAGGAGGCGGTGGAGGATGTGGAGGGGGAGGCTGGCATGGACGACTGCGAGGACGACGAGGACGACGAGGAGGACGACGCGGGCGCTGCCCGTCGCCGTCGCCGCCGCCGTCCCCAGACGTCCACGTCGTGATTGTTTTTTTGGCGTGGGCTTGCTTGATTTTGATGTTCAGTACGAATGCAAGCTGTGCAAACATGGCCTATCGATCCTTTAAGGTCTGAAGAATGGTGAGCTGGAGGTGTCAGACACGTTACCACAGGGATAAGTGGCACCTGGACCTCCCGACCTCATTCCTGGGGCTGGTCTTTCGTCGCGGGTCGTTGTTTGCTGACCCCAGGGCCCCGAGGACGAGCCCCGGAGGCCAGCATCGCGAAATAGGCCCTCTTGTGAGCTTTTCTCGACGCCTGGATGTCTGGCTGGAGGTGTGGGTCGTCGTCGTCGTCGTCGTCGCCGCCGTCGTCGTCGTCGTCGTCGTCGTCGTCGTCGTCGTCGTCGTCGTCGTCGTCGTCGTCGTCGTCGTCGTCGTTTTCGTCGTCGTCGTCGTCGTCGTCGTCGTCGTCGTTTTCGTCGTCATCGTCGTCGTCGTCGTCGTCGTCGTCGTCGTCGTCGTCCCAACGGCCGTCCAGACCTCTCCTGGAGCGCGCCCTGACCTGGACCTCGAGGCGTGCATCCGGCCGTGGCGCCGAGTGCGACCCTGGAGCCCCAGACAGGGCGAAGAGCGTCAAAGCCCTCGCCGTCGGCCTAGACCACGGCCCTGCTGTCGTCGTCGTCGTCGCCGTCGCCGTCGCCGTCGCTGTCGCGGTCCAGCTGCCGAGCCGGCCGAGCTGCGGCTGCGGCCGAGCGGCCGAGCAGCCCAGCACTGGCAGCCGAGCGGCGGCGGCCGAGCGACGGCGCCAGCGGCGGCAGCGTTCCCGGAAGGCCGCCCGCGCGCCGGGCCCAGCGCGCGCCTCCGAGCTCTGGGCGGGCGACGCGGCGCCGCCGCGCGGCTCGCGGCCAGGGCGAGTGGCGCCCGGCCCAGCGGGCGTTCGGCAGGCGCCGTGTCGTCGAGGGCTTCAGCGTCGGCGTCGTCGTCGTCGTCGGCGTCGGCGTCGTCGTCGTCGTAGTCGTCGTCGCGGCCGTTGTCTCGTCGTCGTCGTCGTCGTCGTCGTCGTCGTCCGTCGTCCGTCGTCCGTCGTCCGTCGTCCGTCGTCGCCCGTTGTCGGCGTCGTCGACGTTGCGAACGTGTCGTCCCGAGGCCTGGGAAGCAGCCCTTGGAGACCGGAAACGGCGAAATACCTCTGGCGCCATTTTCCCTCAACCCTCCTGTGTTGTTGGGTCCTCGTTTCTCCCTGCCTTCCTGTTCTCTTCCACTCTTTAGCACCCTCCTCGCACGTTTCGCGCCCATGAGGGGGCCCCACCCACGGCCTTAGTGCGTTCGCACAGCGTCCCCACCCTTCGCCCGGATCGTGCCTCCATAGAGAGCTCCACCTATGGCCCCAGTGAGGGCGTCCCCGCACCCAGTTCGGTATTCACTCACGGCGAATCGTGCCCCCATGGGAAGCTGCACCGATGGCCTACGGCCCCAGTGTCGCATAGCGTCCCCACCTGCGGCCCCAGTGAGGGCATTTCCCCGCCAAGTTCGGCGCACCACTCACGCGGAAGCTCCATCTACGTCCTCCGTGGGCGCGTTCGTGTGGAGGGCTCCGCCCCGCTTGACACCGCACTCACGCGGATCGTACCCCGCAAGGGGATCAGCGCGCCTCTGCGTGCTCGCTCCGCAGGCCTCTATCCGCAGTGCCCCGCGGCGCGCAGCACACGAAGAGAGGGGTGTGTCCTGCGCCACGCGCAGCTTCACATGGTCGAGCCCCTCGCCAGTCATTTTTCCCAACCATCCTGTGTTGAGTTCGGTCCTCGTTTTGACTCAGCAGCGCCCCGCGTCCTCCTTCCCCTTCTTCCTCCTTCTCCCCCCTGTCCCATCCCTGCCTCTGCCCTCCGCATATCCTCATAGTCCTCATAGTCGACATCGTCATCATCATCTCCATCGCCATCGGCATCCCGTTCCTGCCGCATTCCTCCCATGTTCATGTCGGCACCCCCCTCACTCGCTTCTCGTGGCCCCACAGGGAGCTCCAGCTGAGGCCCAAATGCCAGGGTCCGCGTGGCGGCGTTGACTCATATGCGCACACGCCTCGCATATTTCGCCATACAGTCGGGGAGCTGAAGAAGGAACACTTTGCGTTAGGGAGGGGTTCCGTGTTCCTTCATTGTTTCACAGTTTGCCTTTGGTTTTCCTTAGGTTTTCGATTGGAAATCGAAGTTTTAACTTCTTGGAACAAAGGGGCCTAGTTCCTTCTTCAGGGTTCCTTAGGTCAACGCCCCGACTGTATTTGTTTCGGCACACTCCTCACACGTTTCGTGGCCTCATCGGAAGTTCCAGCGAATGCCCACGGCGTCGGCGGCGATTCCTTTCGGCACACCCCTCACACGCCTCGTGGGAGCTCCACCAGCGGCGCCGGTGCCAGCACCCGCAAGGTGGCACCCCCCCCACCTCGGCACACCCCTCACACGAGGAGGAGGAGGAGGAGGAGGAGGAGGAGGAGGAGGAGGAGGAGGAGGAGGGAGGAGGAGGAGGAGGAGGAGGAGGAGGAGGAGGGGAGGGGAGGAGAGAGGCGGAGGAGGAGGAGGAGGAGGAGGAGGAGGAGGAGGAGGAGAGGAGGAGGAGGAGGAGGAGGAGGAGGAGGAGGAGGAGGAGGAGGAGGGAGGGAGGAGGAGGAGGAGGAGGAGGAGGAGGGGGAAGAGGAGGGGGGGACTTCCCCTTCCTTCGCCCCACCTGCCTTCGGTGTGCACGCCTGCGTGTGGCTGGCCCATTGCCAGGATCTTTTTGTTCCCGTCGCCAGGGGTCCGCTCACGCCTCCCAGACCTCCCGCCGCCCGCTCCCCCCTCCTCGCAGCCGAGGTGCGCGACGGCTTCTTGGAGAAGGAGGCGCCCATCCGTCCTGGGGGTGGGTGGGTGGGGGGCCCGCTCCGCGCCGTTCCGCGCGGCTCGAATCCTCTACCATTCCGTCTCCAGGCCCCTCCCCGCCCCCTTCGCCACCCCCTCGCCTACCCTCCCCTCCCCCGCCCCTTCGCCTCCCTCTGCCCTCTGCCCCCTCCCATGCCTTTCGACCTCCCCTGCCCCTTCCCCTCCCCCGCCCAGCCTTGCACTGCCCTCGCGTGTCATCGTGCGTCAGATTTTCCATGCCCCTGCACATGGGCACTGCAAGATATTCTCCGTGACGCAGCCAGTCTGAATCATTTCAAGCATACAGGTTTCCTTTGGGGAAGATCTCCCGTGCCCGCCCTTCCCCCCCTTCACCGCCGTGTCCTACGCCGCGCTGCTCTGCCCCCTCCTCTCCTTTCGTCGCCTCTCCAGCCCCCGTTCGCCTCTCCCTCCCCCCCCCCCTCCTCCTTCCCTCTCGCCTTCGCCTTCGCCCCCCCCCCCCCCCCCCCCCCCCAGCTCCCAGCCGCCCCGGGCACCACGGGTCCCCAGGCATGCTGTGGTGGAGCATTGTGGAGGGGCCCAAGAGCGCCCAACAGCCTCGATTCTCGATGCTCCTCCTCCGCCTCTTCCTCCGTCTCCTCTTCCGCCTGTTACTCCGCCTCCTCCTGCATCCTCCCCTCCTCCTCCTCCTCCTCCTCCTCCTCCTCTTCCTCCTCCTCCTCCTCCTCCACCTCCTCCTCCACCTCCTCCTCCTCCTCTTCCTCTGTGCGGCTGGGAGTGGCAGCGGTGCCGTTCTGAGTTACCCAGATGACTGACGCGCTCTGCTCGAGAATGCCCTCTGGCGGGCTGCAGCAGCTCCCGCGCGCTGAATTCAGCAAGCAAGAATTCGCAACCGCACCGGCCGCCTGCTGCCTGCGCGCCGCTGACGGCGCGGGCTGCCACGGGCCGCTGGTCGAGAGCGACTACCATGCTTTGACCTGCCAGCTTTCGCCGTCACTGAGACGGGAGGCCTGAAGGTGCTGTCCTGAACATGAATTGCCAGGACGACTACGGGGTCGGGAGGCTGGGCCTGTCCGCCACCCCGCAGCTGGCACGCAGGCCAGCTCGGGTGGCCGCGCGCAGTGATGGGGAGGCGAGCATACGCGGCGAGCGGAACAAGCACGCCCGCTACCCCAGTGACTGGTTGACGCCCTTCGTTCTTGATGCGGGGGGTCGGCTCGGCGCCGAGGCCCGCCCATGGCTGCTCGGGCAGGTGCGGCGCTTGCCCGAGGACCAGCACTGGCGGGAGCTGACGCGAGCCTACAAGGTCCACAGCTTCGGCCTGCAGGCCGCCACGGCGCACCAGCTCCAGAAGGCGGCCGGCCTCCGCTAGGCGGAGCAGGGCGGCTGGCAGCCCGCGGCCGCCGCAGCGGGCACCGCCGACGCTTGCAGCGCTGGGCGCAGCAGGCGACTTGCAGGCGCTCCAAGCGACAGTGGCCGCCAGACCCCAGCTCGGCGGCCGCTGCTGGCTGGGCTGGACGCCGCTACTGATCGAGGAGGGGACGAAGCCAGCTGGGCGCCACTGCTCGGCGCCCGCTCTGGGGCTGGGCTGCGGCGGGCGGCGGGCCCACATCGCGGTCGCCCAGGAGTTTCCGGGTGGTGCTGGCCGACGAAACCATTAGCGGTTGCTGCTAGGGGCTGGTGCTCCGCACTAGGGGATGAGCCATTTCCCAGCCAAGCTTCACGAGGGCGGACTGTCTTCTTTTTCTGTTTCTTCTTTTTCCTCCTCCTCCTCCTCCTCCTCCTTCCTCCTCCTCCTCCTCGTCCTCGTCGTCCTCCTCCTCCTCCTCCTCCTCCTCCTCCTCCTCCTCCTCCTCCTCCTCCTCCTCCTCCTCCTCCTCCTCCTCCTCCTCCTCCTTCTCCTCCTCCTCCCTCGCACCCTCGCCGCTATGCCCCTCCTGGATGCCCCGCCTTGGCACGCCCAGAGGCGTGCCGCGTTCTGGTGGACGCCGCGGCCTGCGGCTCCATGGCCGCCTTCCGGCGGGGAGGGCAGACGGTGCTGTGCGTCAACGAGGCGCCGACGCTCCGCCGACGCTCCGCCTGGTTCGTCGCCGCCGTCGCTGCCGTCGCTGCCGCCGTCGCCGTCGCCGTCGCCGCCGCTTCCGCCGCCACCGCCGTCGGTGTCGGGGTCGCGGTCGCCGCCGCTGCCGCCGTCGCCATCGGTTCCTGAAGTTTTTGGCAGCGTTGGGGAGTTGTTGGTCAGGCCTCCGGAGGGAGGAGCAGGACGGAGTCCTTAATAACGGGCGTTTTTGTTCAGAGTCAGAGTCGGGCTCTGGACCCTCATGGGTCGATCGGGATTGAAATCGTGCCTACTTGTTTGGTGGGGTTCAAGATGTTGTAGTTTTTCTCGCGGCGTCGGATACCGATGGGAGAGGAGCTGAGGTCTCCAGTGGCCAAAGGCCGAGGCGTCTCGCTTGCGTTTCACGGCGTGCAGCGCGAAACACTTTCACAAGGAGGGCGGAGTTTAGTTGGATGAGTTTCTGGTGGAATAGGTATCGGGCACCTCTGCGCGCAGCAGCATATTCTGGCTCCCATTGGCCCTGCACTTTCGCAGTGCTTCTCGTCTAGCACTCCTGCTGCTCCGCGCGACACCGTTGCTTGCGTTGTTTCGGGTGCGCACCACCTCAGTGGCTCTGCTGCAGGTGCACAGTCAAATAGGAGGATGTGGAATTGCGGAGTCCCCAGGTGGGCAACTCTCCTTCCTCATCCATCCTCCCGCTTTCAGGCGGGCGTCGCCGATGACGGCGACGACGACGACGACCACGACAACGACGACGACGACGAACATGACCGACGACGACGACGACGACGACGACGACGACGACGACGACGACGACGACGACGACGACGACGACGACGACGACGACGACCGACGATGACCGACGAAGTCGATGACGACGACGATGTGGGCGAAGACGACGACTATCTCGCAATACTGGTTGCAACGGGCATCCAGCCTCTGCGGGCGGCGGCGGCGGCGCTACAGCTGCGACATGAGGAGGGGGGGAGGAGGAGGAGAAGAATGAGTAGGAGAGGAGAAGGAGGGGGAGGATGAGGAGGAAGAGGAGGAGGAGAATGAGGAGTAAGAGGAGGAGGAGGAGGAGGAGGAGGAGAAGGAGGAGGAGGAGGAGGAGGAGGAGGAGGAGGAGGAGCAGGAGGAGGAGGAGGAGGAGGATGAGGAGGAGGAGGAGGAGGAGCTTGTGCTTCACGTCCGGGCAACGTAAAAAGGAGGGGGCAGAGGAGGACGAGGAGGAGCAGGAGGAGCAGGTGGAGGAGGATGAGGAGGAGGAGGAGGAGGAGGAAAAAGAGGAGTAATTGGAGGATGATCACATTTAGACGCGGGACAGCAAATCGGGCGGGGGGGGGGGCATGCCCTCGCCCGCCTCCCAGCCCCTCGGCGCAGCCTCCGCGGGTGTTTCAGCCAGCGGGGAGACGCGCCCACGCTCGCCCCGCGGGGCACGCGCGTGCGTCTCGGAGACGTGCCCGCCCTGCCTTCCCGGGCTGCTCGAGCGGGTGCCTCGGCCGACGGGGGGGCGCCCCCGTGCCTGCCCTGCTAGGCCCGCGCGGCCCTCGGGCGCAGTCGCACTCTTGCGCCGCGCCAGCCGCCGGCCGAGAGGCCGCGGCCTCGCCTCCGCAGTGCTGCGCTATGCTGGCTCGGTGACTGTGCGCAGTCGCATTCATGTGCCACGCCAGCCGCCCTACCCTCCAGGACCACAAAGACCCAGCGCAGATTTCTCAGCGTCGCCCTCCTCGCCGCAGGGCTTCCTCGATGGCAGCCTCTGTTCGTCAGCGCTGCTGGTCGCGCAGCTGCTGCGTCTTGTTCCTTGTAGCCCCTTGCCGCGCGGCGCCTGGGGGCTGGCCTCTCGCGGCTTCGGGCTCTCCTTGACAGTGATTTCCGAATCCAGCGATGGCATCTGGACCCTCTGCTTTGTGAAGATCGTCGAAGATGGTTGCGTTCTGATCGAGCAGCTGCTGCGTCTTTGTCCGTGTCGCCTCCTGCCGCGCGGCGCCGCGAGGCTGGCCGCTCGCGGCTTCTTGTCTCTTCTCGACCTGCGCCTCGAAATCCAGCGAACGCGCTTTGACCATCTGCTTCGTGACTGGGTCTCGGTGGTTGTCCTCGCTAGCCTTGTCGGTCGGATTCTTCCCAATGTCGTCGCCAGCTTCTCGGTCTCGTGTGTCGCCGACGAGTGCGCCGCCTTGCGTTGGCCGTTCTCGATGTTGCCCTTCTTCTCCAGCTTGAGGCCCGTGCGCTCCAGCAGGGGTGAGGCCGCAACGACGGCAATCGCGAGCGCTTTCCAGGGGGCCCCGCGGGAGCTCGCGGACTCCGCTGCCCGCGCTGTGCTTTTTCGCGTGGTTGGTCCTCTGGCACCTGCGCCTCGCTGCGGCCTGCGTGAACTCGGCCCTCAGGTTGTCCTGCTACGTGACCCGAATGGGCTTCATGGCGGATAGATCCGACAGCTCCTCGGACTACCCGGAGTTCCGAAGCAAAGCGTCAGCCGCGCGGACGATGGGGGCTCGACCATGGTGCGCTGGTGCGAGCTCGGCACTGCGGCCTCCAGTGTCGAAGAGCTCCCCTCAAGCCGACGGGCGGGGGGTCGGCGCGCTTCTCCGCCGAGCTGTGCCCGCCGAGCTGTTCCCGACCCCATCGCGCTCAAGGAAGACAGCCTCCACCTCGGCGTCGGGCTCGGCGTCGAAGAAACTCCGCCCGGGGCCCCGCGGCGCCGATTTTCTGGCGTCCGCCGTGCGGCCGTTGTCCCTCGGAGTTGACTGGCTCCTCGGGGTCGCGGTGCTGGTGCTCGCTTTGCCGCGTACGGCCGGCGCCCGTCGTCGTGGCCAAAGTGCTCCATCGCCGCGGAGTCCAAGCGGTGCGTGCCGGCGACGTTCTCGCGCAACTCCTCGTCATCAGTGATGGCGAGCTTCTTCGCCTTGCCGTTGCCCCGGCGCCGGGGCTGCCCGACGGCAGCCGGCGCCTCGGTCGCGGCCATCGGGGAGAGCGGCCCGCCAGGGAGGGAGACCGCCGTCAGCCGCGGGCCGCAGCGCCTCGGAGTCGATGTCTTCCTCCTCGCGCCTCAGGTCGGCTTCTCCTGCAGTTCGCGCGGGCAAGCCAGGCCTCGGGGCTGTCCTCCAGTCCAGCCACGGCGCCGCCACCGCCGTGGCGCCACGCGCCTCGGGAGGCTGCGGCGAAGCCACCCGCGGAGGCCCAGGCGGGGTGCCGAGCAGCATCGCGCCGCCGCCGAACCGCGCCTGGCACCCCGCGGTGGGCGGCGGGGCAGCGCGCGGTGCAGGGCGCGCGGTCGGGCCTCGTTCTCGCCAGGACCGGCTTGCCCTGGCGGAGGGCCTTGCGCAGGGCCTCCTCGCAGGTGCGCCGCGCCCGCGCGCGCGCGCGCGCGGGCCGCGCGGCGCGCCGCCGTGGGCCCGAGGTGGGGTGACATCCGCCGCGCGCCGGCTCGTGGGCCGCCGCCGAGGGCAGCGGCCCCCCGTGGCCGCGGCCCGGAGGCTGAGCGAGGGCACCTGCCACGACCGCGCGGCCGAGGCTTGAGCCGCTGCGTCGGTGCGGCTGGCGGCGGAGAAGGCGATGCGCCGTCCGAGATGTCTATGCCCGCGTCCTCGTCCTCCCTCCGCTCCTCCGCGGGCGGGGCGAGGATTTACAGAGGCGCGCTCGCGCTGGCAGTCCGCGCCTCGCCCAGCACCCCCCCCAGTCCCGCGCCGACACCTCCGCCGGCCCGATCGGCCAAATCGGCGCCGAACGTGGAGTCCGTCCCAGGCCCCCTCGCGTTGTGCAAAAATATCGACGGGAGAGTTTCCGCACTTTTGGCTTTTGGGGGCCCTCGCCAGGCCCCAGGGCCGTCGAAAAACGATTCAGGGTGAAAAACTGATTCTGGGAAAGGGTTCCAGACCTCTTGGGGTCGACGTTGCGACAAAATCAAGGCGTCGGGGATCTGGGGCGGTTCCCCCGCCTCTTCTTGCCCCCCTGGCTCTCCAACAGGGGCGCCGCGCCCGCGGGTGGCCAGAGCCAATCACGATGGTAATGGTAATGGCAGCGCCCAGGAGACCTTCGCGACGACAATGGCGCCCCCCTCAGCATTGCCAGCGGCAGGCAGGGCAGGGTCAGCGGCGCGAGCATCAAAGGGAGGCTCTCGAGCACGGCCCCGTGCAGGCTGAGACGCGACTGCACGAGCGAGGCGCCTTCGATGCCCGTGGAGAGGACGTCGTATGACACCCGCTCCATCAGGATCTCGAATACCACCTCTTCGACGGTCGTCATGCTCACCACCATGACCAGCGCGAGCCAGGACCCGGCTTGCGACGCGAGCAGCAGTGTGCTGCCCCATCACGGTCTCGTGTGAGCTGAAACGCCACTGCGCGAAAGTGGCGCCTTCGAGGGCCAGGGACAGGACGCGTAATCACGAAACTATTCTTTTTTGATGGTCGCCATGCCCTCCACCATGACCATTGCGAGCCAGGACACGGCTTGCGCGTCCACATCAGAGTGAGGCTCCACCGCGATGTCGTGCAAGCTGATACGCCCCTGCACGCAAGCGGCGCCCTCTAGGCTCAGGGATAGGATGCGGCGGCTCGCCTCCTCCAGAGGATGCCCGAAGACCGCAACGATGACGTTCATCGCGCTTTCCACTACGTATGATCAATACAACGTAGGGCACTGTCTGCGGCGTGGGCAGCTGGCAGCGCACGACGTCCTATTGCAGGCTGAAGCGCGATGGCGCGAAAGATACGCACACGAGGCCCAGTGAGTGGACGCGGGAGAGTAGCATCGCCCATTGCACCATGCACAGGTCGAGGCTGGCCATACTCTGCGGCGTGAGGCTCCGCGTCGCAGCCTCCGTGCACGCCCTCGCTGCTTTCGCCGTCTGCCACCAGCGCCTTGTGCCTCTCGGGCGAGCCCTTGCAGCCAGGCGCAGGGGGTGGTGGGCGTCGTTGTCCACGTCGGTGCGGCCCGCCTTTCCAGCAGCCAGTGGCCAGGGGCACCTGCGGTGCCGAAGGGAGTGCAGCAGAGCTGCGTTAGTGGCTCATTCTCCAAGGACGCTGGGGAAGAGTGGCCGCGCGCCCGTGTCAAATTCGAAGACCTCCTTTGGCGTCCGCGCTGTTCGCGCGAGCAGCGCCGCCACGGCGCATGACGTCGCGTGCGCGTGGCGTACAGCGGTGCGCCCGAGCCGCGCGCGGCGGCGGTTGGCCGAGGTCGCGCCCTCAGGGCGACACAGCAGCACCATGCGCACTCCGCCGAAGACAATGGAGTGCTGGTGGCACGGGCAGCCGAGACTCTCCGCGAGGGGGACCAGGCCCCCTTCTCAAAACGAATTAGGGCCCAGGTGGTCACCGGTGATGATGCTGCTGCTGCTGATGATGTTGTGGTTGTTGGTGTTGTTGTTGTTGTTGTTGTTGTTGTTGTTGTTGTTGTTGTTGTTTTTTGTTGTTGTTGTTGTTGTTGTTGTTGTTGTTGTTGTTGTTGTCGTTGTCGTTGTCGTTGTCGTTGTCGTCGTCGTCGTTGTCATTGTTATTGTTGTTGTTGCTGCTGCTGCTGCTGCTGTTGTTGTTGTTGTTGTTGTTGTTGTTGTTGTTGTTGTTGTTTGTCGTTGTTGCTATTAATGTGGTTGTTGCTGTGTTGATTGTTAGTGTCAGTGATGTCGTTGTTGTTGCTGTTGTTGAGGTTGTTGTTGTTTTGCAGTTGTTGTTATTGTTGCTAATGTTGTTGTTGATGATGATGGGGTTGTTGTTGCTGCTGTTGTCGCTGCTGCTGTTGTTGTTGCTGTCGATGGCGATGCTGACGAGGATGATGGTGCTTGTGTTTATGATGTTGGTGTTGCCAAAAAAAAGATGACGATGCTGAAGATGGTGACGATGATGATACTGCTGATGCTGATGATGGTATTTGATGGTGATGGTGGTGATGGTGATGCGGCTGATGATGACGACGATGATGCTGATGATGATGAGGCTGATGATGACGATGATGAAGATGAGGATGGTGGTGGTGGTGGTGGTGGTGACGCGTGTGCTGGTGCTGCTGCTGGTGTTGGTGA